>JAOUZG010021225.1:851578-874098 GCA_026289955.1 Argiope argentata
TATATATATATATATATATATATATATATATATATAAGCACATAATATAATGATGTATATAAATAATCCCCAAGAATTTAATAGACAACAATTTTTAGTAAAATTCTTCTCGTTATCACAATTTATTTGAGTGAAATATAACATCAAGGCACTATTCTGTTGCAGAATTTTAATAAAATGTATGATTTGGAAATTCAAATATTTCAATAACTAAATCATAAAACCATTCATTTATTTTGAGACACTATTTTATTACCCTGATGCATAATAACATTCTAATATTTTTGAATATTTAAAAATTAATCATTTCAATAAGTAGTCCTTAAAATTCACAGCAATGGCTCGAAAATCAAAATAAAATGCAATAATCACTGAAGAAGATAATTAAACTTTCCTCAATCTCCAGAAGAGAAAGGGATTCATAATTATTATTAATTCACTCAAATTTCGAATTCAAAGTTTTTGAGGGAAATTCACTTTTCCTTTTATTTGATCGGGGCACGAAGCTCCAATATACGAAGAAGTTGGTGCTGCCTTTATACGCACACCTTCTCATCGTTGCGGATCATCATCGTATTCATTCGATCGTCCTCAAGAGGCTGAGGGATACCGAAGACTCACGGCTTAACGGATATCATAATGTGAGTTAGTTGAAGGGAATGGAATTGAAATCACGCGGGTGAATTGTTTCGCCATGCTGGCCCTGTTTGCCCTCCCCTTAACAAGCACTGAGCCAATGCACCACATCGCCGTTTCCTGTGGACCTTTCTCGGTGTATTATGTATTTAAATGAACTTTATTAAAAAACGAGAAAAGGAAATGACCCTGCAGTCAGTTGCAAAGTAATATACGAATTATGAATTGAGAGCGCATATAATATTAACTAGAAATGGCAAATAATAGAATGAAAATTATCTGGAATGCAAGTAAAACTAGATGTGCAAACTTCAGAATGAGCAGTATGAGTGAAAAAAAATAAATCTAAACAGATGAAGTACTTGAGGAATTGAGTCAGTCCAAGATTCGAATATTTTGCCGTATCCTACTGATTGATTTTCTCTCACTTAGGCAAATCACAAATACATATTTTATTCATCACCAGGTCACGGGACCACGTCGGTAGTTTTTTGAGGAAAAAATGACCAGTCGTTTAATATTTATGGATATTGTTTTATTATTATTAGATTCTGCATTGCATTTATCCCTCCCTTCAAATAGTTTCTCTAATATTCAGGTGTGATATTAAGGGAAGGTGTCTCTAATATTAAGGTATTCCCTTTATTTTTAATTCAACTCCTTTTACCTCCTTTTACGTCCTTTTTATTGCTGTAGGTTTTTTTTTGGTAACTTCTTTTTGCCTCTCTCTTTTACTCTGATAGAAGCATTTTAATTTTTTCCTACTTCAGCGGAAGATTTGTAACAAACTAAATGAATTTCTTCCCTGCTTGTTTTCCAGCGTAGCAACACAGAAAGCTGACATTTTCTCTGAAAGGGCAGATAAAAATGCCCTCGGAGGAGCAGAAAATTGGGAGGGTCTCGCACAATTCAAAAATAATCATCCATTCCTAACGAATTGTTTTTTCAAGGGAGAGAAGTTTAAGGAAAACTGTAAGGCGAGAGTCACTCTAGTCCATGAATTTCAGGAATATCATATTTGCATTTCCTGTCCCAGGCAGAAACAAAGTGATAATTTTCGCCGTTTCATTTTTTGCGGAATGCATAGTCTCAGAATAATTTCACGTGAAAAAAACTGCTTGAGAATTTATTAAACAACCTTTCATATATGACCAAATGTCAGTTTCTTTCATTTGTGTTTACATGGGTTCAAAATCATTGACAAAAAATAGTTCTATAAAGAAGTTTAAAATTGCTTTTTTTTTCTTTAAGACATCTGATCATCATTTATCAATGGAAAGATTATCATATTATAATAGTTTACCAAAATAAAATGCATCAATATCGTAATTACATATTTACAAAAATTTACTTGATCTAATTTTAACATATTCACCACTATTAAACGGAATATTCATAATGATCACCAAAGACATATTCACAAGAATTTAAGAAATAACTATTTCATTATATCAATGCTATATTTTTTATATCATGAAGTGGGATTTTTTATATATTTCTGGAGCATTTATTATTAAAAACAGAGAATAAGAGGACACAAAATCCTCCGTCCAGATGAAAACGTTTTTGAGTTAGTTTTGCCTCAAACATAGAGAAATAATTCCAATGATGTGTTTTTCGAACTGAGGGAGTTATAAGTTGTGGAGATTCTTCCAAATCTCGAGTTCGAATTCTTTGACGATTACAATACTTTCTTTATACTTCGTCTACGAGAACATAATAAATGTTGAGGTTTGAAACATGGAGAATTAAATAATTTTGTTTAAAGAAAATAAAGTTACCGAAATCATTTCAAGATCATTCAGCGAAATGCTATGTCTGGCGACATTTACTTTTTGCATGCGAAGTAAAATTATTTCATCAGATTTTATTCAATGGAGAACGAAATCCTTATTTAAAAATTATCTTCGTAAATAGCTAGTTTAATAATGTTCCTATATTTAAATTCTGGTGTAAAATTATTTCGATTTAAACTAGTTAGTAATCAATAATTTACCTCGATCATTACTCATAGCTATCTGCTGCGAATGTCATCCACAAACAGATGACCTTTCACTAAAAGAAGACGAAAAAATTTAATTGAATCACTGTGAGATAATTATTTTCGTTTCGAAACGCTTCACTAAGGCAACCAATTAGTTATTAGTTCTTTTGAACAAGAAGTGATTTGCTTTTCCTCGATGGATTAGAAAGAAGCTATTAGAATCGCTAAGTACTTAAATTTCAGAGGTGATACTAAACAACTTACAAATTACTTGAAATAAATTTATTGTTTAAGTTAATTTTTTTCTTCAAATTTATAAATTATAAACATCCTCTTTAATCTTATCTTTTAATTGTTTCATCATTATGTTGAGTAAAATACACAATATCCAATAATTTTAAGAGTTTTAATCTTAAAAAAATGTTTCATTTCAAAATGTTTTATTGCTCCGTTCGCTTTAGTTTCTTTCGTATAAATCTTCAAAAAGTAAACGCAGTAGATTTTGCTGCAATTTATTCACGTTTTTTCTCTCTCGTTTCGAGTTTCATAATTTTTCGTTGCATTTTCGGTCCGTCTTTCTGATTCATGAAGTTTGTTAATCCTGATTAATTTCATGCACTAATGATTATATTACTGCTTGGACGTCAGGATTATAATATATTTAATATAATTGCTTTTTCATTTTCATGCTGTACCTTTTTTCTCTTACAGTAGACTCGTTAATTTCATAAAATTTCAGCGTTGTACAGGTTTTAATACTTATTTTTAAGCAAATTAATAAAGAAGCATTTCTAAATGAAAATACTCTCTAACCTCAAAGAATTTAGAGTATTACTTTACTAGTAATTTACAGTAGAATTAAGAAAATGTCGCGTTTTACTTTGCTTTTATTTATTTCTGAAAGAAAATTTTGCCTTTTGCTTTGCTTTTATTTATTTCTGAAAGAAAATTTTGCCTTTTGCTTTTAAAAAAAAACAATTTTTTTATAAATTATTTATTGAATATTTAATGCTTTTTTATTTTTTTGTAGTTTTTGCATCTATCAGTTGTTAAAAAATTAAAAACCTATTGAGTTATATTTTAAAATTTTCTTGTGAAAATATAATGAACTCCAGAAAAATTAAGTGTTTTGAATATAATTTTTATTTTAGAGGTAAAAATTCACTTATTAACTATTACTTAATTCACTAATTCGCTTTATTCATTTATTCAAAATGATAATCGATAATTAACGAAAAGTAAATAACTCGGAAAAATTATAAGTTTGCTTTGCAATCTTTATTTATAAAGATCATTGTCTACTGATAAATTTTTCATTATCTTTGACTTGACTCGGATAAAAGATTGCATACGTTTGGTGGCTCATCAAAGAGTGCAGATGAATTCTTGAGATTAAAAAAAATCTTGTTGGCTGGGGATTTGTAGCCAGAGGCTGTGCAAACTGTTCTCATTTTTGAAAGATAATATTCTTGTTTGTTTGCTGATTTTAGACATGAAATTCTAATCTAATGATTAAAAATTCTCAATTTTGTAAACAATTTGAACGACTTTGTGACTAAATAATATTTATTATTAACAGATTAAAAAACTAATTAGAGTTTCTAGCTTCAAAGATTAAAAAATAAAGAACTCAAAATTACCTTCTGACTTAACGCGTGCTGTGAAATTGAGCGGAATTATTTTATGAATACTGGGATGATAGTTTATTTTAAATGAAAAATGTTTTAGCCGGATATTATCTTGCAATTGATTTTGACATTACAGAAATCGAATCCATATTTTTAGAAGTTAAATAATAATAATCTTTTTGTAACATTTTTTTTCGTTAACTTTGCCTTAAATACTTACATCAAACATAAAATAATTAGAATTATCTTATTAACGAGAATATTTATTGTAAATAATAATAAAATTGCCATGGAAATTTGTTTTAACATGGCGTTGGACAAATCATAATGAAACATGGTTTTTAATTAAATTGAAACGCTTCTCTCTTTCGACTGATTTACCTTCGATTCTTGAAGAAGGAAGAGATCCGTCAAGTTAAACTAAAGAAGTAATAAATTAAGTAAAAACGCAATCAGAAGTCACAAAAAAGAAAAGTTTTGGAAGTACGCCATCACCTTTTTCGTTTATTGTGGCTGTCAACAACAACCGGTGAAATGATTTCCTTAATATTTTAATATAATACACATTTCTTTTAAGATGTTAAAATTTTACAAAAATTTACTCAAATAAGCGTTTTGAAATAACTGAACTAATGTAAAGAACATTTTCGCTGGTTTTCTACGAATATTGGTAGCGTTTCATCTCAGTCACGTCTCTTTATGTAAGCCTTGTATATAAATTTCTGTCAACTTTAGTTAGAGTTCTTATGCGTAGAATTTCAAGTATGATTTCTGAAAGAAACTGATTTTTTTTAAATCGTGAACCTGCAATTGCCATAAAAAATATTTAATAATCGTGTAATGTCTTCTGTTTATTACTGTAGCATATACGATCCGCCCTAATGGACTCGAGCTAGTTAGTATCATCTATCTCACTTGCTGATGTATATTTTTTACAATGGAACTTAGCTTTTCTATTCTTTTTGTAAAAGTTCCTCGGACCCTAAGTACAATTTTTCTTACTTGACTTTTTACGTTTAATATTTGATGATACAAGAGAAACAGTCGGAATAATATTAGGGCAATGCAAAGTATGTATTAGGGTAAAAAATTATCACACCTATTTATCCTGCATTTCCGAATATAAATCAATATAATCACAAAGATGGCTTTTTAAAATTTTGAATTGTTGTTAAAATCATTTACACACTCATTTCACATTCAGGCATTATACTTTTGGCTGAACGCCCGAATCTTGATTCATTATTAAATAACTGAAAAAATTAAAGAATCGCCTCGATGTGCTCAATTTCACCGTCTAAAATTTATTTAACTAATATCGCAGTTCTAGGCTCAGTATTCTGCACTATAGAGCGTCGATTCCTAAACACTCCTATTCTCCTATATTCTGTAAAAGCAGGTTTTGCGATTAATTTATTCTCCTTAATTAATTGTTTCTAAGAATTTCAGTTAAATATGTTGTGTCTTTACATTTCGATTGTCTTTATATTCGATTGTTATTGTATAAACATATAAATCATAAGATTTTAAAAACGCTTCCATCATTGTGTTGTACATTTCAGTATTTTCTGTTTATACTTTCATACTTTAATTACATAACAGGTATAAGAGGTGAGTGTGAGGTTTTATAATATTTTATGCAAGAAAAGGAGCATTAGAAAAATAAACATTTAATTAGTATTCAAGATTATAACATTTTTCGTGCGTTATTCAAGTAGAAGTAGCGAACTTCATCGTAATAAAACTGCTGCTGCCACTCAGCATCAATAAATACAAGAATAATAAAGTCACAGTTAAACACAGTTAAACATTGAGAAATTTAGACAGTTTTAAATTTTACATTGATGCGCTTAAAACGTTTAATATTTTAATGAGATTGTCCAAGTAAAACTAAATCGGTGCGATGAGAGTCCAGTTCATTCAGAGGCACATCTTGGGGGTCACCTACTGTATCTTGGATTTCTGCAGCGGATGCATTGTCTTCTTCAAAGCTGTCATCTTCGTCGATTGATGTATCTCGTTCGTTATAAGGCCGAAGATGCTGCACTTGGACAATATTTAAAACACCATTACGTGCTTTCGGTGACTTCATCTCGTAACACACGGCCCCGACTGGACGAACAATCACAAACGGTCCCTTGTAAATTGGAGATAATTTATGGTCACCTTGTTTCGGTCAGTCGTATAATACGAGATCTCCTGATTTAAATGAATGGTGTCCACGATAAAGATCAAATCTACGTTTATTTGATAAATGTGTTTCATGCACAGAATTCGCAGCTTCAGCCCTGGCCAACATCAAAAGGTCAAGTTGATCCTCACGTGGCATGTCGTTTATGAAGCTTGCAATGGGAAGTCCGCGAGGAAGGCGTGGCTCATATCCATGAAGAAAAATAGAATGGGAATTTACCTGTGGGACTCTGTTTGGTAGTGTTAATTGCCAATAAATCATTAGGAAGTAGGAAGTCCCATTTTCTGGATTTTTGTCGATAATTTTTTTCAAGGTGGACACAATTATTCGCACGTTCAACAATGCCATTAGCTTGTGGTGAATAGGGTGGTGTCATTGATTGTGTGATTCCAGATTTTTGCAAAAATCTCTGAGTGTGACGTGCAGTAAACGCAGTTACTTTATCTGATATATACATACTAGGCGGCCCATATCGAAGTACAATGTTGTTATAGAGAGCATCAGTCACTGTATACGCAGCCAGAGTTGCGGATGGTATTGCAATCACGTAGCGTGTCTCATGATCAATCTGGACAAACATGTTAGTGTTCCCAGCTTTTGTGTGAGGCAAGTGTATGATATGATCAGCAGACACTATTTCCCATGGTTTAGTTGGAATCGGCAATTGTTGCAATAAGCCATAAGCATTTGCAGTTCGGCGTTTAACAATTTGACACTTGTGACAACTTCGAACGTATATTTTACAGTCTTTTCTCATCTTTGACCACCAATAGCGTAGCTGTAAATTGTAAAGTTTTTTTTGGCATCCATATGTCCGACATCATCGTGGCAAGCAAACAAAGTTTGTTCACGCATTGCCTTTGGAATCACTACTACAGATTTCTTTCCGTTGGCCTGCAATCGTACTAGAGTATTGTTGCCGATGTTGTAATTACGTATGATTGACACTGGCTTTTTATTAGGGTTTTTCTCTTTGAGCAAACAAAAAATATACTGGCAGAAGTCATCTCTCATTTGCTTTGTGCAAATTTCTGATTCATAGCTTGCGGTAACTGTTAAACAAACAGGTGGAGTTGGAAAACGGGAAAGATGATCTGCTATAAAATTTTGCTTTCCAGGTCGATGTACTGTTGTAAAATCAAATTGAGCCAAGTGTACCAAATATCGGGCAAATTTGCGATTGATTGCAGATTTCGTTACAACACATGCTGTGGTATAGTTATCTGTGATAACTTCGAACTTGTGACCAAGAAGATAAAGGCAAAATTTTTCAGTGAGTGCCCAATGCACTGCAGCACATTCCAATTCATTGCTGTGGTAGCGTGTTTCAGTATCTTTTAAAGTTCGTGATGCATATTTGATAATTCGACGTTTTCCGTTCTGATCCTGAGATAAAACTGCACTTAGTTCAGAATACGATGCGTCAGTTTCTACGAAAGTTGGCATACCTTGTTTAAAATAAGCAAGAATGGAAGCGGAAGTAATTTTAGTTTTCAAGTTCTCAAAGACAGGGTGTTGATCGTCTGTTAAAACAATGGCAGAATTGTTGGTCTTCTTTTCTAATCCTTTGAGGGTGTTTGTAAGTGGTTTTGCGATTACAGTACAAAATTGTGAATATGCTTTCTGAAATAATTGGCGAATCCAAGAAAACTTCGGACTTCTTGAATTGATTTCAGAGTTTAATAACGTTCAACTGATGCAGTACGCTCTGGATCTGGGCGTTCGCCTTTTTGAGAGAGAATTCTACCAAAAAGGGAAATTTCTGATACAGCAAATTGGCAAGTTTTCTGGTGTTAGCTTAAAACCAGGGTTGCGAGTTGCTTCAAAGATTTTGTAAAGCACTTTTAGATGATAAGTAAAGTCATCATGTGAAGTTGAAATATCATCAATGTATGTATTTACATTGTGCGGGGCTAGATGGCTGTAAGCTAATTTAATAACTCTTGTCATTGTAGATGGGCCATTGGTGACACCAAAAGGCATGCAGAGAAATGTCCATCGGGCGTGGCAAAGCCAGTTTTGTAGATGTCCGTCTCTCTTATACTAATGGTATTAAATGCAGATTTTAAATCAATTGTAGAATTGTATCGCCTTCCTGTAGTGCGTTTAATCACATCCTCCATCTGATCGATTGGGTGTGGATCATTCTTCGTGATGGAATTATTGGTGCTTGAAAAATCCACAACAACGCATCTTGGAGTACTTTCATGAAAGAGCTGGTCTACTATGAAAGCAGGGGTGGCGTAAGGCGAGTTGGAAGGGCGACAAACTCCTTGATATTCATTTCTGAATTTGAGTATGTAGGAAATGACGATCAGGTTCTGAAAGACGATATGGTCGACATCTAATGGGTTTGTCTTGTTGTAATTCTATTTCAAATTCTAAATAGGGACATAACCCAATGTTGTCGTCATTAGAATAAAATATGTCAACAAATTTTCTAATAACAACATCAAGTTGGGTTTGATGCTTCGCAGAAAGTTTCTTAGATTTAAAGATGAGTGGTTTTTGAAGAGGAAGTGAATCTGATGTTTTGGGCAAAACAACATCGTCTAGAGTAGGTAACGAAATTTTTTTAGAAGCGAGACAATTTATGCTAGGTTTTGCTGCATGAATACATTCGTACGAGTGAAGCGAGGATGGTGTAGAGATGCACAATGATCCATTTGAGTCGTAAGTGCACCTAGCCAGTCAAACCCTAAAAGTAATGCAAATGTAAATTGGGAACAAATTCCAACTTTAGGCATCATATGTTCAATAGTACCAATATTAATGCTCAATGAAATCCAACCGATTGGCTTCATTTCGTGGTTGACCACTTGAAACTGTCCGTTAGTCCATGGATGAATAACGACATCAGGAGAAACATAGAATTGTTGAATAATAGTAATATCAGCACAGGGATCACAGAGGGATTTGATTTCGGTATCATTATTAATAATGACAGGTATTAATGCACGCCTATTTGTATGAGTTTTAATACTATTTATAGAATTACTTTTACTTGCATTTATGGGCGTAGATCTTGCATTTCTCGAGTTGCGATTGGTGTTGTGGTAGGAGTCAGAAAAATTTGAACTATTAGCATCACGTGGTTTTTACTCATGAGAAGTAGTTGAGCTTCTAGTAGACGAAAGTGGAATATTTCTTTGGTTGCCATGTCGTGATGTATTTCTTGGTGGGGCTATAGGTGATTCTGGTTCAGGTGGCGGTAAGCTGCACATAAATGAAGCATGGCCTTTGTCTCCACAACGCCAACAAATAATATTATGAACGTCGTCAGTTGCTGGTTAAAATTTACGATCCTGTTCATCACGTGAATTAAAAGATCTAGATTGCGTTTTTGGAAATTTGCATGACTTTTTCTCTTGTTTTGTCCTTCGAATTGCATCAAGTGCTTTTGCTCTATCAATTCATTCTTCAACTGTGATAGAATTCTGAGTAGCTAAGGCAATCTGCCACTTTTCTTCTGTAATGTCACCAATGATCATAGAAATACGATCAGGTTATGGAATGGTAAAATGAGCTTTTTCCAGAAGAGCATCTTTTGCTTGAATATAATCAACTAACGTCTCGCTGTGTTTCAATTTTCGTTCACTTTGGTGAGCTAAAAATTCTTGTATTGTGATGCGTCTTTTAAACCTCGAAGCGAGAGCAGTTTTCCACGCAATCCAGTCATTATAATTTTTCCTGTTGTTAATTGTCAATTTTTTGCTGCTCCAGAAATTCGAGAAATATCATTTGTTAATTTTAGTTCGTCCGACCAGTTTGCTAATTTTGAAATTCTATCCACCTCTTCAAGCCATTCGAGAACATTGTCGATGGCATCTCCTTGAAATATTTGTATTGAATTTGCCGTATCATTAGTGGACGTGATTTGAATAACATTTGACGTGTTTAAATGTTTATCTAACAATAATTTTTCCGTCTCCATCAACGTAGCGAGAATTATAGAAATATTCGGATCAATTTGAGAAGGAGGGGATGTAGGAGGAGGTGAGGGTAAAGAACGATTACTTAACAGTTCTACTTGTTTACGTAGGGTTTCAATTTCGTTCAACAATTCTGTTTTATCAGGAATTGTTTTATCGAAATTTTCATTATCCTTTTTCGATTGCATACGAAGAATATCTAATTCATCTAAAGTTCCATTTTCCTTTCTGTTCATATTATCCTCAACAATACGTAAAATTAGATCATTCTTATTTCCGGTGGTTAAAAGTTTTCTGATACGTAAGTCCATTTTCAACTGAGCGACCGTTAATTGATTCGGCGATTGGGTTTCGCCGAAACAAAATAATTCCGTTAGTTGGCATTTTTTGGGGGGCGTAAAAGAAAAATCACAGCTGTTCTTGGCGAGAAGCATAATTGTGCCAAATATGTTTGGCGAAGTTAATTTGGCGAAAGAGAACTGGAATATTCTTATTTCAACAAAATGTTAATTTTTACAAACTTTACAAAAAATAATAACGTTTTCGAAATAAAATTACCGGTGGGAGGTATAGGCGTTCGATGACGATACTTTTTATTTCTTTGTAATCGAATTCATTGGAATCTCACGCAACTTCAACGCAAGCTTTCAACGAAGTTATGGCGTCGTTTCGTTTCTTCGTAGCTAGCAACTTTTGAAGCTTCTGCGGAAGAGTTTGAGGTTCTTTTTGAAAAAAAGGTGAGTTTGAGGTTTTATAATATTTTATGTAAGAAAAGGAGCATTAGAAAAATAAACATTTAATTAGTATTCAAGATTATAACATTTTTCATGCGTTATTCAAGTAGAAGTAGCGAACTTCATCGTAATAAAACTGCTGTTGCCACTCAGCATGAATAAATACAAGAATAATAAAGTCACAATGAAACGAGAATCTTACAAGGAAAGCGCAGCAGTATATAAAATTGGAACTAATACAGCCAAATTTTCAAAAAAACACAAGTGTTCTTCAAATTCAAAAAATTTCAAAAGAAGTAAGTGTGGCATGTAATGAAACCTGTTCATCATAAGAAAATTATTTTCGTATGCAGGGAAATCTGAAAGTGGAAATTCATTAAATTTGAATTTTTTTCACGATTACAATATTTTCTCTTCTTGCACAAGAAATATAAGTGATTATGTACAGAACGCAAGGGCTAATGTAATCGAGCCGAATGAATCTGGCGTCTGACGTTATCATAATGAAATTTCATTTACCATCTCGAACAGAATGTCAGAAAAGGCTTTATATTTTTGCAACTGTTTCATAGTTTCATACAAAATATATTCATAATTTGTAGCTTTTCAAAGTACTTATCGTTAAAAAAGCATATTTTAGTACTCCTTAATGAAATTAAAATTTTGAAACTGTTAAGTGTTTGTGCTGGAAACAGATTAACGTCAACAAAAATTGCTAGGCGACATTCCAAATCATTTCTTCTTTTTTTTCAATTAGCTTCAGATAACTCTTTTTTCTTTTGGAATTTTAATAACAGTTTATTTTATTATGTTTTCGCCAACATATTCATTTCAATGATGAGAAAAAAAATATAAAATTGTATCCTAATATATTGAAGTCTTGAAAAAAAATAATTTTTCAGCTAATAATTTTTGTAATAATGTAGAGTAATTATTCGTATAATAATGTTGAACAGAACCTTCGTCTCGTTTTGAGTTAACATTTATTTTGTCCAAAACTTAGATTTAGTTTCAAAGAGATATGATATTTTCCTAAAAGTGTACAGATTATTGAGCTAAATATGTAAACATTTGAAAAATTCATTTCTATAAACGTAAATAATACCTCACACCCGAGGAAGTGAGACAAGAGAAAGTAAATTTAATTAAGGAAGTCTTACATGTGGAGCCCTTCTTCTGAAAGAGAAATTTAAGAAGAAGAGTGGAAACAAATTTACTTTGTGTTGGATATTTTAATCGTTAATAGTTATCGTTAATTGAATTTTTGCTGAATTAGTGCCTGGCATGAATTAGTTTTTATTCAGCCATGCATAAGAGCTCTTTATGAATGTAATTCGATTCATTTAATTTTAAATTTTTAAACTTCCCTTATTTTTAATTGCTTCAGTTAAAGCGGTTTTGTCATTGGTCGGAATAATGAAATAATAGTAACTTTATGAAGCGAGATAAGTTTCTTTTATGTATATAAATATTTGATTAAGATCTGAGAAGTATTGATTGTTAAAACTAAGCTAGTAAAGATTACGTCACTGAAAGTGTTTTATTTTTTATTTGAGTAATTTCATTGTTAAAAGCATGATTGCAGCTCCATTTCTGAAAAAAAAACTGTAATTTTTTTTCTTCTTGTTTACTACGAGTCTAATAAACTTTGTATTAATAAATCGTTGAGTATTCGAATACCTACGTATATAAGTATTGTATAAACTACTTTATATTACATTCCAAAACACTTATCTTTACTTGAAAGGACGTTTTTTGATTGTTATTGACTAATATTTTTTAATAAATCTTTTGAAATTACACCTTTTGGTGGCTAAGTCAGCAGTTAAATCTTGAACGGTTCTTAAATTCACTATGTTACAAAAAATCATGGTATATTTTCAATTGTATTTCTTTTCCAAACTTATCTTCTTTATTTGAAGACAAATTCGGGACAAAATTTAATTGCTTGGATATTGAAATAGTATTTTTACTGAAACACATTTAATAAAATGAAAACCAAATAAAACCTTTAAAAAACCTTTATATGGAGATTTAAAAAAATCATTTGAAGTTTAAAAAAGGTCTGAGCAGAAGTTCATTTTACAGAAGTCTATGGGCAATTTACTCTATTCAAATGCTGGTTTTGCCACCTAAAATTCTATACCTTTCTTTTCATGACACAATTTGTCCATTCAAATTAAATAAAGCATGCCGACATCTTCGCACAGAGGCGCGCTTGTCCACGGCAAGTGTCATTAGTAACAACAAGTAAAGCATGAGAAACCTCACGCAAGTAAATGATCGTGCTCCGTAAGAGAGATGTTCACGATGTCAAAATGTAAAAATGATGCCCTGTTCATGTCCGAATATCCTCGCAGTTTCAACAGGTTCTAAATCATTTCTGTTTTCAATAGGAATATTTGACTGCAGACACTACATTTCAATGACATAATAAATGAGCACAGCGTTTTTGGTTTCACTGAAAGAAGGTTTTGTAAAATGACTTTTTAAGAAATTAACATTCAATGGAATAATAGATAACTTTGGTAAATGTTTACGAAAATTGAAGTAAGTTTACTGATAGACGGACTCTCCCCTTCCCAAGCCCTTTTTTAGCCAGTGGTCTTTTTGTCTTTGAATTGACAGGATACGTCTTTTCTTGTTCGAAAGAAAAATCCTTTGGATTTACTAAAAATAAGGAATAGAAATGCTCTTGATATGTTGTGCTCCAAACTGTGAAGTAAATTACAGGAATAGCCCAAGAGCAAGTGTTTTTTTTTCTTCTTTTCCTAAAGAGGAAGAATTTTAAAAGAAATGGTTAAATGCCATACATCGTGAATGATTTTATCTGACGCAGCATACTAGGATGAGTTCATTAAACTGTTTGAAAGTAATTCCAAATGTAAAAAAATGATAAATAATTTATTCTCACTTTAGAAGTTTATTAGGTTGATAATATCCATTATTCGTGCTTTCAATAAAATGCATTATAAAAAAATTCTTCCGTAAAATGCTGTAATGTGGGCAGAATTATTGTTAAAAATGATTATAAAATTTGTCATAATTACGTTTACATGCTTTATTTACTATTATATATATAATTAAGTTTGCATAGTTAAATTTTATTATATACCATAACGATAAATATTTAAAAGTAAACAAATAAAAACTCTCCGTTCTTATAATTATATATTGTTTCATGTTATATATTTGTTACTGTATTTAAATTAAACATTAAATGAATTCAATATTTCCTAATAATTTCCTTTATTGTAGGTATGTAAATTGTATTTTTAAAAAAAATGTTATATAAAGAGAAACTAGTTTATTTGATTCAAAGTCAGGAAAATTATTAAGTGCCCCTCTTAAAAATCCAAGAGTAATCACTGGTTCTGGACAATTCTATAGTCCCAGATCCCAAATTGTGCCTCTTACATGCCATACTCAACATTTCAAAGGGTAAATCCAGAAATAAAAAAATGAAATTAGAGCAAAAATATATGGAAAAACCTTTCCAGGAACACGTATCCTTAGAAAGATATGCAATGAGAAAGGATAATTTGAAAAATATGAAGAACTAAAGCAACACTTTTCGTTAGAAAAATCATTCTAACGAAAAGTGAAATCATTCATTAAAAAATATTTATGACTATTACTGGTCCTGAAATTGCATTGTCTGTCGTAATAAATGATTCATTGGAGGTGTCAGCTTTTGTTGGGAAAACAAGCCGATCAGATAGAGTGGAAATATTTCTTCTTTAACAATAAAGCATCAACAATTTAAAGGAAGTATTAGGGCATCTGCCAGAAATTAAAACAAATAATCAATCGCTGAATTCAGACATTATTTTCTGCATAAGTCGGACAGTTTAATTTTAACCGATGTCATCGCATTTATCGAAGGGCAATCTGGCTCGATTGTTCAAAAGGGACGCGGTAGTGCACTGAAACGGTGATATCCCGCCCATCAGTTTATTCAATGGCTAAGCATGCCTATAAACTACCTTCATTTAGTAAAGAAAACTACCTTAAAACTACTTTAGATTTAGAAAAGTCACTTCTAACAAAAATAATGATAAAATATATAGTTACATGGCAGCCAAAGAAAACGCTTCTAGAGTTCCAAAGATTAATTTCATATCCTTTTTGAAGTGTTAGTGGAATTAAATATTGTTTTAGCTTCTAGTTGATGCCTCAGCAAATATTTATAGAACCTTTTTATGTGGATTTCTTTTGAAATTCATCGACAAGTGAAAAGCCATTTCAGCCGACTCTCTCTCTCGCGCACAGACTCAATGTTACAGGGAGGAAGTGTCGCGTCTCGCAGAGGTCTTGTCTTGTGGGTGAGATCGAGTGCGATCTTGTCCCAACCTCGCGCTTTCTGTGGGGCAATGACGGGCCGACGATCTTTTGCTGCCTGGGTTCCACTCACGAAATTTCATCCATCTAGCTCAAAACGCAATTGAGTTATCTTTGTCGTAGACAGATACAGTTTCAAAATTTAATTTTCTTAACGCATGAAGAGATTGAAGATTAAAAACTGAAGAAGATTAAGAACTAGAAGGATAGAACTAAAGATTAGGAACTAAAACTTAGAGATTCTTAACCTAGAATTCTAAATTTCAGCCAATTACAAAACTTTCTCTGTACTTTGTTTAATAGAAAGTACAAAGTCTATACCACTTCTACAAATGCGTTGAAATAAAACTAACTAAAATGAAAATGTTTTTTTGCTGAAAGGTTTCTAAATTCGTTTAGTTCTCCACAGCAGCCTTCCTTCACAGCAACAAATGTAAAAACCCAATTTCACAATTGTTTACATTTACATTATGTCCCTAGTTTTGTATCTACAATCTCATGTGATAAATAAAATTAAATTGGAATAAATGTGTCTAAGGGAGAAGTAGAGGGGATTACATGAGTTGGAAATTGTCCAGGGAGTTTCACCGTATTAAAAAGGAATTAATGGGAATGTATGTTAGCGGTAGTAAGAAAGATTCAGTAAAAGATGTCAAAAACTTTGCAGGGTCTTACAGGGTTAAGGGTGTTAGCTAAACCACCTTGTTATGAACGAAGGAAAAAAGCCCGGAAAATATTAAACCTATTAAAACAAAGGCATAAGAAAAAAGGTTTCAGTTATAAAAGAATCAGTTAACACAACTTATGCAGATTGTAAAAATATGGTTATCTGCATATTATCAGCTCAACATATTTAGGAACATTTCACCTAGAAAGGCTGCCGGTATTAAATAAAATGAAGAATTAAATAAAATCTGAAAATTTTTGCAAATTTATCGGAACGATGAAAATATTTTATTATTAAAAAATTGTAGGCAATCAGGCTAGACATTCATTAGCTGAATAAATTGAAAGAAATAGGTTTCATGGGCGGCACTCGCGAGCTGACGCCGCAGACGCTCCCTTTGGGAGGCTGGACATAGAACTTCTCGGGTGGAAGGAAACCTTCCGAGAGAGGGAGCTTAAGTAGCACTTACTTTGATGTCTCTGATGCAAATTCAGATCCAACTACTTGACTTATGGATTGTAGTGTTTCTGAACATAATTTTTTGTTCGGATTCATGTTATCTATATTAATTCTAAAAATTAATATAGATAACATGAACAAAACAAGAAGATCAAAAACTGAAATTGAGAATGAAGGTACTATAACATTCCTTTTGTCAAGAAATGAAATGAAAACGCATGTCACTTTTAGTAGCGCTTTGTACGTATATAAATTAACGACGGATTTTTTGAATTTTTAGCACATTTACAGGTGAAATATATTTTGCATTCAAAAGTAAGCGTTTCGCTGCTAAAGGAACGGGTATCAACGAAAGTTTATATTCATTCAATTTTATTGTTTTACATAATACGTCAAAAAAATTGTATTCCAAAAAAGTGTGGGCTACCTAGTGAGGGAGAATCTATAAGATTGAAAACTAGTTTAATGTTTCACATTTAATGGAGAATTTTGGGTTTGTATTCAAGACAAAATGCATAGGCAGTCACGGACAAAGGTAAATAATCTAAGAAATAGCACATATGCAGGTCTGCGAATGTTGTGATAATTGTCCTCGTTATTTTTTATTTATTTCTTTGATGATGTGTCACGAATGAGTTTGTTTGTTTCCCAAAGAATTAATCTGAAGTCTCAACAGTTCAAAGCCTATCATTTTCAATTTGAAAAGCAAAAAGCATAAGCTTTTATATAATATTGCTTAAGATTCATGGTGTGGTATTTAATATTTCATTATAAACACTACAGAACTAAATTTTCGAGCTATGCTATGGAAAATATAGCTCTTGCAAACTTGCGGAGCTCTGAAATATAAATATGTTCTCTATAAATTCATTATTTTTTTTCACTTATTAAGAAAGATTTCCTTCCGAAAATTCATTGAAATAAAACGTGTAAAATACAAAAGATGTATTTTTATAAATTCTATCCGTATCTTTAAAATACAAATTGTATTAACCGCACGAACATTCCTGGTGTAAAAATAGAAAGAGTTATATTAACTAGAGGAGCGTGCCTATAAATAACTTAACGTTTCAAAGAGATGGACTAAAAATCTGTAATAATTTCGTAATTCCTCAAATGGCGGCTGCAAAGTCAAGATTTATTCGACTGAAACTGCAATTTATTTTTTATCAAACTGATATCGAGATAAACGAGAGCATGAGCATTTTTTCCTCCATCGGAAGAGAAATCTATCGATTGGATCTTTAAATCCTCGAGGACAGGTACGGATGTGGAACACAAGATGACAGACGTTTGGCCCGATAAGACAGCATAGAGTCGAGACTAAAGTGTTGACGGGAAACGATGACAAAAAGTGATAAGATGTTATGTTTTCAAAGCCTTCTCTTGACAGGTTTTTGAAAGGAAGATGATATCTTTCTATTGTTCAAAAACGAAATTTCTTCTTCCAGTGAAGTGTGACACTGTTCATTCGCTTTTAAAGTGAGAATTTAGTTAGAAACTGGGTGTTTTCATAGTTATTCCAAATATGTTCAAATATTTTAGTTATATGTTTTAGTTATATTTTGTTAATGTGTTTTCCAGTTTCCAGAATTTAATGAACAATTCCATTTCGTTTGCTCTTGTTCCTTTATATGTGGAATATTAATTTCCAGGGCATAAAAATTGCTCCTGCTCCTTATAACCAAATGCCAGCAGTCAAATGTAAATAAATGATGGCAAATAATTGTACAAAATTTTCAGATTCCTTTAATGAACATTTTGACTCCTGCTCTTAATTCCACGATTCGATTCATCATCCTATTAATAGAGTTACAAAGTATTATAAGAAATTCTCTTGAAACGGCACGCAGTGCTACCAAAAATTCCATCCAGTGCGAAAAAAATGTGTAAAATATATCAAAATTATAGAAATTGGCCTAGAGTAAAGCTTAATCGTCGTCACTTAAGCAATACTTATAGAAAAAGTTTTCCTATCCTCTAAAACTGTTATCTCACAAGAATAGTATTTTTTGCAACTTACTAAAATTGGAAAAAATTATTATACATTGAAAAAAATTCCCTATACATTGAATAAATTGTTGTTCGTAATTTATAGAATTTAAAAAAAGTTATTATTGATATTACTTTATTATTAATAATTTCATTATTTAGATGTAGATATATTTACAACAAAGGCCTAATGCCAAAACAATGTCTAGTTACAACAAAATATTAAATTCAAAATTATCTATAAAAACATTTAATTGCATTCTTTTTCTGATATCAAAATCAGTGTTAAAAATTGCTTTATTTGGACATGAACTTTCAGTTAAGAATTCTTTATCTTCGAAGCAAAAAAAAAAGAGAGAGAGAGATGGATTTCTGATTTTTATTTTTATTTCTTTGTGTGTGCACTTTAAAATCTGCACGTGCAATGATTTATAGTAGAAGGATTCAACTTTAGTTATGTTTTTTAGTTATATCAAATAGCTAATTTTAAAAATATACGTTCTATATTAATTGTTGAACAGCCTGAAAAGTCAATATTCTAAACTAACATGCAGGTCAAAAAGCTGCTGATAGGATGAAAGTCCAATATTACAACATTTTTACACTTTTCAAGGAATCAAACTGGAATATGTAGTGCAAACTGAGGAATATTGCCAATTTAAGGTGCCATAAATTAGATAAACCATTAATCAACTAAAATTAGGGGGAGAATAAAGAATGTTGCTATCAGCGGAATAATAGGAATGCACTGTCTTACTGTGTTCGAAGTGACTTGGGAAGTCGGTGGCGTTTTTCGATTACACAAATTTACAGACATAACGTAATGCATACGTCATAGACAAAATAAATCTTAAGGAAATACTTCTGTTTACCTTCAGCAAAAGAGAAATAGAAAACAGTTAGGCTAACTAGATACCTTCAAAAGATAAAGATTAAATACTCAAATGAAATTAAATCAACTAGCACAGTGTGTAGAATATTTTGATCCATTTTCACTTCATATTGTCAATAAGAGCTTATATTCCTTCATTTTCATTTGACTATTTATCTTTAAGCTTTCAAATTTTGTTTCAATACATTAAAACATTTTCCAAATAAGGAGTTACTTTATTCATTTCGTAGAAGTTTATTTTTTTCAGAGTGTTCTTTATGTCCTAAAATGAAGGATTTTGAATTTTCCGAATTGAAATTCAAAATCCAAATAGCTTCTAGATTCGCACTTAAGGTAACCGATAAAAATGTTCCAGATTTGAAATTGCAAATATTTACAAAATTTTTCCTCTAAATTGATCTCTTACTGTGTTAAATAACTCATAAGGAATACATTTTAAAAAAACCAAGATATTTTAAATGATTGAAAAACTCGAAATAAATTCATCTTCATTTCTGAAAAGTAAAAGTGGAAAAGTAAATATTGTTACAAATTTACTAATTTTCAAAATATATAAATAGTCATTTAAAACTTTTTTGGTTAATAAATATCTGTTGACAAAAATAAAACATTTTTCTGTTTATTCTTCAGAGCTTATCTTAAATTAACAAAAAGGACACAAGTATATAAATGCAATAGCACGATTTCTTCGATATCCATTTTTCAATTAGGCAGTAAAATTTTTTCAAAATCGATTTATTAATTTCCAGCATACGTAAAACAGAGAAAGAGTGCAGCGACGTCATCACACTGGAATGCGGGATTTTGACGAATTGCCGCATTTAGATCTGCCTGAATTCGGAAAATGTCTTTTTGGAACTCTTCTATCTGGCTTGCCTTTTTTTAGTGATAAAAGTAACTTTAAAAATATTTTAATCAAGATGGTTAAGATTTAGCAGACGGTTTTAACACCGAAATTGCAGATTTCTATCAGATTTCGAGCAAAATCTATTAGTAGGAAGTCTGTCTATTCGCCGTTCGAATATAAGTTAACAAGAGGAGCATAGAACGAGTTTGACAGTCAAGATCCGAAACACAGATCTCTCATCTATAGTGTAGATCGTTTGTGCCATCGTTTGATGCGAAACCAACAAAGGGTGGATTGTCTTTGGATCTTTCCTTTCAAAAATATGTGAATGTCACAATTCAAGAGTGCAGTGACTTGAATGTATGAAATAAGGTTTGGAATTTTAAGTCTGTGTACAGTTTTGGGTCATATTTTTGTTTAAATCGATTGAAGAAAACATGTGTCAAGCACAAATTCGATTTAGAGACACTACTATCCACATGTCGGAGATTAATCGCCAAAACATTCGCCAAAGGGAACGCTAAAGTTTAATTTTTATCCCAGAATATCGCAGTTTAATTTATATCGCAGAATATAGATTTACAATATAAATAAAGTTTTGAGCCTTTTGCAGACACTGGCAAAGGAGTGCCGTCATTCTCTTCTTTAACCTCTCGAATCACCAAGGAATTCCTTGCCCAGAAATCCCTGTCAGCAGTGTATGAATAATGACAAAATCTCTTCCTTTTTTATCTTTTCTTATTATTTCGTTTCGAATGAAAGATTAATTAAGTTTTAAGGCTTAGTTATAGACAGACTATCATTGTGAATGTCCCCTTCTTTATCAATTAGAACACAGATACTGCGATGTGCTGCGGTGATAAAATAATACGAGGAGTTAAATAGGATTCCATGCCATCGAATCAGATCAACACAATTAAAATCTGTGTGAAGACACTGTTTCCTCCATTGGATTTTGATTTTTGAAAGGAAAAAGCGAACTCCAATTTTTGCTCATCTGCGTGAATATGGCAGATTGCAGCCCTGTATTCTTCATTTTTCTGAGTGTATGATATGTAGCTTGACATTTCTAAGAGGTGAAATCACTTTCAAATGGCTACACTAATTTATCGTTTGGTTTCTTACTTCGAATTACTTAATCTTGCATCACGAAGAATAGCAAGAATTTCAATTGATGCTATCGACTTTTTTTAGTGATTGCATTTTTGTAATATGCAAATTTTATTAATTTTTAACAACATTTGCATATATTTTAAAACCAAACTTTTACGACTTTAACAGTACTCTTATGAATCATAGCTGTTTCTTAAATAATGTGTAAATATTAGTTCGACTGCATTATGTTCTTTAGATATTTCCCAGATATATAACAGTATCCAGAATATTCTAATAATATTGAACTTTTGATGTTCTAATAATAGTAAGCTGGATTGTATTACTACTTATTTGTTAGTTTCAAATACCATATCATGAACAGAATCAATGCATATTTCCATCAAACCGCATTCATTTATTCAACAACCAAGCACAGAGCTCACTTGGAGCATTCCTCCTAAAGTGATCAGATGGTCAAAAATGTACGAATTATTATTATCAATACATATGAACTAAGAAATAAAGCAAGAATATTATTTTTGAAATGTTGAATGAGTTAATTCAATTTTATATATATCACATACAATAAACATAATAATGCAAATAAAACATATAATAAAGCATGCATTTTAAGTTTAGTAAATGGTACATGTTATATGTTAAAATGTTAGGTTCAGTTTTAGTAAAAATTTCGATTCGTATCATTTTATGAATCAACAGACATGATAGTGCTAAAAAACACGCATTGCAAGAAGTATTTTTTCCCTTCGCAACTCTAAATTATAGGATCAGAATAAATGTAGAGAAGACGATGCGGCAAGGCAGAATCCTACCTTTACACAGAGGGCCGAACAGTGCTTTTCGTCTTAGGGCTGAGGTTTTCGCGCTGGCACTCCTGACCCATTCAATGGGCTTCCAGTGCGCACGATCCCGCACAAAACTGATGCGAGTGCGAATCAAGTAAAGTCCCAGACACCAAAATAAGAAATAATCTTGAAAAAAAAGGCACTGAAGGCTATTCTCTCTATTGTATAAAACGGCGGTCCTCAAAATACAGTTTGATCTCCGAATAGGCTCGATTTACTGAAAGCCATCCCTACAATCATTTCTTTTGCAACTAAA
>JAOUZG010021225.1:886338-925136 GCA_026289955.1 Argiope argentata
GTGTGTGTGTGTGTGTGTGTGTGTGTGTGTGTGTGTGTGTGTGTGTGAGAGAGAGAGAGAGAGAGAGAGTTGGCGCTCAACAGGCCAGACCTTTTGGCCTACAGCTACAAAATTTGGAATGTGTTAACCTTGGGGGTAGGAAAAAGGCACCTAGAAACCATTTTTTTTTAAATTTTTAATCACAATTTCAATTAATTAGAAAATAAGAGAAATTTTGACGTTTTCTCAATATAACTTCCGAAAATATTACAGCACAAAATTGATTTTTGCATCAAGCAAAAAACTCAAAATATTAGCTTTTCGAAGATACTGATGTTTTGACCTATAAATCAAAATTCTATTTTTAATGAATTTTTAAACATTTAATTTAATCGTATTTCTCAGCAATTTATTTCACATAAAATAAAAATGAAATTTTATCTTCTCGAAGATCTAAAAAAAAATCAGCTTTTAATAATATGTTGTTATCACATTTTCAGAAGTTCTGATTTTTAAAAAAGTTTATTACTGCTGCAAATAAAACCTAGCAAGATGTAATTTTGTGCCAGTGATTATATGAAATGAAATAAATAGGACATGTAATATTTTTTTAGTCAATAAATGCAAGAAAAATTTTCAAAATTGCTAATTCATTAAAAGGATTAAAATAAATAAAAATATACTACAAAAGTGCGATAGTGAAAATTAAAAAAGCATCAAACGATAATCTTCTCAGCGCGGGATTAATTAATTAAAAGTAAGAAATCGTGAACAAATTGGAAGATGATGTCATTTCATAGAAACGGCCAACAAAAAGCAATTGATAATAAGTTGATGGAAAGTAAAATAAACTCTTAATTAATTCGGTTGAAGTAAAACTTTTGGCTTTCGTGTCCTTTTTATGCTTCAAAACAATAAGACATGATATTTAATTGTTATATTTACTCATATGAAGAAGATACATTGTGCAAATCAAAGAATTCGTCTCCGTGAACACAATGAATCTCCACATTTTAATCAATCCTGCCGAAATAAAAACGCATCTGCTTTCAAAGAATCATACGTATTGATAAAATTATACTGTTAGAAACAGGTCAGCTTTTTGAAAACGTATATGCTTTCAAAGAATCATATGTAATAGTTAATAATGAAATTCTGATAAAAGCATGTTAAAATGTTTTTTGCCCGTATATTTCGAACACATCGAAACCTCCTAACCAAAACAATATCATGTTCTCACATAAGAAATCAACTATCATTCCGAATTAAACATATAAAAATGTCATTTTCAGCACATGTCTTGATTAAATGAAATAAATTTGAAACATGATATTTTTGGAAAGTAAATGCAAGGGAACGTTTTCAATGATATTTTACGATACATACATTTCTAATTCAATAAAACAGTTTTATTCAAGGCAAATATGGCAGAATATCTACAAGATATCTTCTATAATCAGATTCCAACAGCTAATTTGTAAACTTTTTGTAATAGACATACATGATTATCTTATTTTATAGATATCATCACTAAAATATATAATAATATTCTAATTAAATTGAGGTAAAAAGTGCTGATGAATTACGACTTCTAATGTTTACATATATCATGTGCTCTGTGAATCCTGCCTAACAAAATATTTTTAAGACACTAAGTCCTTAAATAAAAAAAAGTGTTATTCCGATCAACTAAATCAATCATTGAAGTAGACCGATTTATTAAATTTCAATATCACTATTCGATAAAAACTGACGATTTTCGATCGCTGTATCGACCACCTCAAAGAAGTCAATAATAGTTTCTCAAGAGTAATTGGTCTAGATTATGAAAATGTTGATTTTTCTAATTCATAACTGAATAAAATGGTCAGATATGATTGCAGAAGATAGAAACGTTTATTTATTTATTTTGAAATTGAAACATAAAGAATATTTTACAGAATATGAATCTATCAAACTAAAAGACTGTCTATAAATTTAAACTTCATAATTTTTTGAAGTATATTTATAAACCAAAAAAATAAAATATTGTTGAGAGCATTTATATACATCTAAAAATAAAATTAAAAACTGAATGTTTCATTGAATCTCTGAAATATTAGCTGCATAATTCTTTGAGCTATCATAAAATATGAGAATTTATAATATTTCAGTTTCTACAGTGAAAATAAAACTTCAAAGTCGTACTACTCTGCATTCAGTTCTCAATTTTATGTAAAGACATGCTTGGATTGCGTCAAAACGTCTTTCTTTTAACATTTCTACTTTAATTTAATACTGAATTTTGCTGGCTCTGATAGAAAATCAGAGAGATTTACGTAGTTTAAAGATCAAGACTGCTTAACGCCTTCATAACAGTATAAATGGATTATATGAGTATCGAAATTTGAAAAATATTTGGCTGAAAAGTCTATTATGAAACCAAGTTGTATAAAAAAATTAATTGAACCTTTTAGCCAGCATTAATACTGACGAATCAGATGGTCGCCAAAGGCGGCTAGTACGAAATAAAATGCATCGTGTATTAAAAAAATACAACTTTAATAAAATGTTTTTTTTTGTTTAGAAATTACTGAAAATCTGACCCAGATGGCTACAGATGCATGCATGTTCCATGTTAACTAAAAAGCATTCTCCCTCCATGTTGTTCAAAAACTGACGCATTTTAGCGTAGGGTGCATTGAAATATTTAATTGCTTTTTCTGTGCAATCACATTAGATTGTAAAAATAATCTCCTTTCCGTGATTTTTTTAAGAAAATCAAAAACAGAAGGCTTCTTGACAGTCGATTCGTTGAATAACCCAGTCTCTTTAGTTAAAATAAATAGTTTAATTTTATTAATGTCATTTATTTTAAATAAATAGCGATTTTTGATCTAAAGCATCATTTAAAAATCTAAAGTATTTAAAATATTCAAAGAGAAGAAATTGATAATTATTCTTATTGAATTGTAACTATAATTAAATTATATTGAATTATTATTATTAAATTATAATTGTTTTTGTAACTTCGAGATTCTATATTGTTGTGATTTAATATATCAGTAATCCACGGTTCAGAAAATATTCAACAATATTATTGGAAACTAAGGAAACCTGAATGGTTAAGGAAACCTGAAAAAAGTAAACTAAGGAAACCTGAAAAAATATATTAAAGTAAAATTTTGGAATTAAAATATTAGCTTTGGCGTAAAAATACAGTCAAAAATTTTGTTTTAAAAAATTCACTGGAATCTTTTATTAAAATACTAAATATGAAATACTATACAAAATGTGTTATCAATATTATAAATTATATATTTCTATATTAATAGCCGTTGATCAATATTAATGAAGCTGGATTGTAAATTAAAAGGTAAGCAATATTGAGCGTTTATCTGACATTTTATATTCGACGATAATTAAATTCTGTATTCAGAATTAATATTACAAAATTTCCGCTTTATTTTGTTTCGACAAAATATTTTATAATCGCCATAACTTTTTTTCTAAATTACTTAAATATTTTTTTAAAAAATGCCAAAGTGGTAGAAAAACAGTGTTTTTAATGTAGTCGGAATTAAAAAATACTTTATGATGTTAGTTACTTAGAAATGTTTATAATAAATTAAGTAACAAAAAAGAATAATCTAATTATTTTAATACTATTTAACAAAATTATTTGTAAAAGCATTTAAGTAAAAGACTTTCAAAAACTCTTCATGAAATTGTAAATAAATTATAAAATATTACAAAAAGTGGCAATATAGATCAGTAAGTCAGCACAATTTTACTTCAAAATGGAACAAAAATATTCAGCTTCTAATACTATCTCAAATTTCTATTTTGATAATATTTTACGCCCTATACAAATATATTCTCTATTTTAATAATTAACCAGAAATATTATTTGGAAAATATTATCGAGATTATTTTTCAGAAATATGAAACATCGAGCATTTTATTCTATTCTTATATTCTTGTGATATAAATCTTTTAAATGTTATTTACAAGCAATTAAGATTTTTTTCAAAAATTCACCCATGAATGATTTTTTGAAGGATGATAAAAGGCTTTTCGGTAGTTTCACCTTATAATAAAATTCATAATGAAAAAATAGCCTTTATATAAATTTCAAATTTTCTGAAAATTAGACAGTTCGTTCATCCTTCCAGAATCTAAGCAATTCCTCCACTCTTGGCGAGACCAAAGGAAATTCACGTATTTTATTCGTTATCCAGATAAAGCCAATAAAAAATTCCCAAAATTACTTTTGTGAAAATAATTTATTACCAAATAATGACTTAAGTAAAAAATACGTTATCTACTTTTCATTAATAAATTTATTCGGACTATCTTTTTATGAAAGTTGATTCACTTGCAGAAAAATGATGTAATCTAGGCGTTTCACTTCTTCCAGCAATGATGTAATTTGAGTTTTAAAAAAACTGTCTATACAAAAGGAATAATTAAAACACAAGACTCGTGCGTTCGCAACGCGTCACAAAAGAAGGAGAAGGTTTAAAAGAGAACGAAATTAATTATACCTGGTCTTATATACTATGAAATTTTGATAGGGAAAATATTTTTTCAGAGTGCTTATACATAATAAGATTTCGATACGGATTTCTCACGCATGCCAACTTTGATAAGGAAAACACAAGGGTTTTTTAAGAGAATGTATTTGTTGGACATTTTTCTATCCCTTCACTCAGTGTGTGAGAACTTGTCAGCTTTTAGATGACTCAGAAATTTTACAAAGCTTCCGTTGAACTAATTAACTAGAAAAAGTGGAATGAATCCGTAAATAAGAGAATATTTTTAACATGCAGTTACTATGGGCTAAATTAAATTGAAAATTATTTTGAATTGAATTAAGATTTTAAAATATCATTGCATGTTTATATATAACCTAAATTTGGATGCAGAAACATTGAAGAGCCATAAAAATTGGTGAAACAGACCGTATGCAAATAATGGAGGCGCTCAACCAATCAGAGTAGCTCGATTCTGTCGACTGTGCGAATATAAGACAATAGATGTCTGAAGGGGGTTATTACATCTTTTTTTGCGGTTATAATGGTAGGTTATAAGGAATAAAGTCATTTTTGACGATGACTTATTGCCGGCCACGAGAGAAGGAGCATAGCATCTCAGAAATAAGATGAAATTTGGATTTCCGCCCAAGGCCATTTCTAGGTTGTATCGAGAATACCCTGCTTCCGGTAAAACTTCAAATCTCCGACAGCAGTTCAACAGCGTTGAAACAGCGGTGAAAAAGGCCTTGATAGATTGGGATCATCGATGCCTGGGAAGAATCGTTACACATGGCCACAGATTTCAATGCAGGTGTCAGTGTACACAGAAGGATATAGGCTTTCATAGCCATAAATAATCTCGTGTACCATTGGTGATTCTGTAGCAGAAAACTTTACCTGGGCTCGCCCCGCCGCCACGGGAACTCTCAATGATTGGAAAAACGTTGTCTGGTCTGATGAGTCACGTTTCCAAGTGTATCGGGTGGATGGCTGTATATGGGTGTGGAGAAAACTCCATTAATCTTTGGATTTATCATGCTTACCAGAAACTGTTCAAGCTAGTGGAGGCTATGTGAAGGCAGAGGGCTTGTGCAGATGGCAGGAAATGGGACCCTTGATGAGTGTAGACTCAACTATAACAGGTCAGCAGTACTTGAATATCCTTTCTGACCCTCTGCATGCATTCATCTCCTGTGTGCATTCTGACGAACGTCCAACAAGATAATGCGCCTCCTCTCCTACAGTAGCTACCGAGTGGCTTAAGGAGCACTTTGTTGAATTTATTTCCCTCTGTTGACCACCTAAGTCTCCTGACATGAACATTATCGGTCATATTTGGGATGTTTTGAAACGGGATGCCCTTAGAAGACCTTCATGACCTCGCCCTGCCGCGGCCTTGTGGACTGCCCTGCAAGAATCATGGTGTTAACTGTCTACAGAATATCTTCACAAATTAGTTGAATATATGCTACGCCATGCTGTTGCACTTCTGCGTTCCCGTGGGGGCTGTACACAACACAAGATTGTTGTACCAGTTTTTTTTTCGGGGGGGGGGGCACTTCAGTATATAAAATGTAACTTTTCACAAACAGCATTTTTGTACATCATTTTTAAACAAATTGATGCTGATTTTAATACAAAAATAAAATCTTAAAAATATAAAATAAAATCTCCGATCGTAAATCAAGTTATTACGTGACAACATAAATATTTTTAAGTAATTATTTGCCATAGATAATTTAAGTCATTAACCAATTTAAACCGGTTTGAAACAAATACGAGACTTCTCTATCAGTCTATTCCTCTATAATATATATAATTTTTTTAAAGTTTCATTTTTCATTTTTCTAGCTGGCAAACAAAGTTATGGAGCTAGATCGATTTTGAGAGGAAATAAAAGCTATGATGCCATAGTTCTTCCTCGGTCTTTTAGAAACGCATCTGCTGCAAAAAAACATAAATAATAATAAAGCAATACTTGTAAAAGCAGGTCAACCTTTTAAAAACGCATCTGCTGTCAAA
The DNA here is from genome assembly GCA_026289955.1 of Argiope argentata. Lineage (NCBI taxonomy): Eukaryota > Metazoa > Arthropoda > Arachnida > Araneae > Araneidae > Argiope > Argiope argentata. Next base: position 892,857 of record JAOUZG010021225.1, read on the forward strand.
GAAGCATATGTAATAATAATGCAATACTGGTAAAAGCAGATAAAAATATTTTTGCCCGTAATTTTCGGAGACATCAAACCTCCTAATCAAAACAGCATCTTGTTCTCATATGATAAAAAAATAAAAGTTGCAATTATTTTGTATCACAAAATAAATTTTCCTAGCAAAATTCTACTTACTATCTTACATAAAATTGATTTCTTAACAAATAAGAAATAAATTTGGCTCACTTTGGTTTCTATATTTATAAATTAATTCCATGAAACAAATTTTAACAGATGAATCTAACATTTATTGAAATTTGATTTTTATATGACAATATTCAAATTTATTCTTTAATTATTAAAAAAATTGCAAATATATACTTAGATCCAGTTGTTCTCCTCAGTAGTTTTTCAATAAAAGATCCCGCATATTCCGTATCCGATTAGTTGTCTAGCACAAGATTGCGAGAGGAGGAATTCAAGTCATTTCACACATGATTGCTGAAAATACAATTTATATAATTAAAGGAAAATAAATCACATTTCAAAAATCGGTAAAATCGTGAACAAATAGTAAAAAATATATATATTATAGTTTTTACATTGATATTACAAGAATTATTTCAGTATAATATGTTAACGTTCTAATTCAGTTTTGAAACCTGAATCAAATAAAAAAAATATAAAAAACAATTAATGATTGCCAAAGCCGACAACAAAATGACACATTTTGTTTTTCGAAAGAACTTGGGAATTGCGTCACCCAAAGTATATGCTGGTAATCGGATTGCTCTTCTTTGCAGAAAAGAATGTTTTATCCCCACAATTGAGTACTTTGTTCTTCTTGATTGTCAATATTATTTGTCTTCCTCAAAATATTATACACGAACGGGAAGAAAACCCCAGAGACCATTTCATTCGATTGGGAAAGACAGAAAATTCCAACACAGACGGAGTCCTAATCTTTTCTTAATGGAGAAGTAAAGCTGTTATATCCCATTATTTTGTGAGAGAAGCTCTGAGAAAAACCATCTCTTTCTCATCAGGTCGGTCAAAAGCAATCAGGGCGAACTCAATGGAAAAAAATAAAGTTCATTCCCTGACTTTTATACTATCTAAACAAGAAAACTTACAGCTATAAAGTATTCAATTCATAAAATAAAAAATATATATCTTTTGATAATGAATATAAATTTATCTGAAACTTTTAAACAATATTTTAATTTAATATATGATTTGGGGGGATAATCATTCATCCGAGGATTCTCAAATTTTAATGGAAGATTATGTTAGTGAAGGGAAAGAATGCGAGTTCTGCCCCCCTCCCCGTAACCCCCTCCCCCAACTGGAATGATTTTCGTTTTTATTACAATACTTATTGAAGATAGGAACAGAAAGAGAGATGAGATTCTATTTTCTAAAATAAACAAAAAGATAGGTTTACAGTATGGAGAAGTTTTAATAATTTTTGCAAAGGTAACACCAATGTCTTAACTGTATAATATTTATTTCAGTTTCTTTAGAATAAAGTTTCTTTTGTTCACGAAATGAAAGAAAATTCGTGTCAAAAAATTAATATACAAATTAGCAAATAAAACCTTTGGAGTTGCCCTGCGGACAGTCACAATCTTCCACCGCTTCCCATTCGTCAAAAAAATTGAAATTTAAATGAGTTTAGTCGTTTTTTACTTGTAATAATTAATAATCATTGATCCCTGTTACAATTTTTATTCAGAATTTTTTTAAGAAACACCAAACTTCTCTGCCCATGAGTCTTCTCCTTTCTTCGCTTTTCTGTTGGTCCGCAGAAAAACTAGCCAAGAATATCGGAGCCAAAAATTGGAAAGTTAAGAAAATGAAATAAAAATGAGAATACAACTCTTAAAAATAAGTTCAGAAGTTCTGTAATTCTGCGTTTTTAATGGAGTAGTGATCATTCGGAATCATTCGATTCGTCCCAATCATAATTAAATTTTGTAGTTAGTAAATATTCATTCTTTATGACAAAAAAAATTGTCTTTTATTTGGAGAGTGTATAGAACGCATCACAAGTTTAAGAATAACGGACATTATTGATGCCCGTTATTCTTAAGATGGTATAGATGCAAATTTATATATCAATATAGGTTTTTAAAAATGAGTTAAAGCTGTCTTCATCCTATTTGAAACTTTCAATCGGCGCATTTCCCGGCCTTAAAAAGACTAAAAACAGTATATGGGAAATTTTAACGATTTCAACTATCTAAAGTACGTTGACTTCAAAACTTTTACCTAATGGGTGAAACCATCGGGGGAAGCGACTCGATAGTTTTTAAAATACAAAGTCGTTATAACATTGAAAGTCTTGCTTGGCAAAAATAATTACGAAATATTAACTTTTGAATTGAATTTAGCGTATTTACTGAATCCATCACGATTTTTCACAAATGTTTTGGCTATTAATCAATGATATATGGCCAAAAGTATCCGAAAATTCAATTTGAGTTTGACATATTTCCCCCACTTTTTAGAACCAAAATTTGGCAGAGAATTTAAGTTGCAGTCACAAAATCACATAAAAAATTTGATATATTTACGTTTTAAGCAATCACTTCAACATGCCTTTGAAAAAGAGACTGACAGATGTTCGACACCTCGTTTCATTCGGCCCATTTGATGCGCGCCCATTCCCCGGGTGCCAAATCTGTTCGAAGAATAACATCCATCCAGCTATCTCCGTTTAATATTGATCGTTTATTACATTTATCTATTATCATTTCTTATTACATTTATGTTTCTTATATAATTTATTTCATTTATATATTTCTTTGCGAATTATTTCCATCTGCCTTAATAAAAACTTTAAATTCATTCGAAAGTTTTAAAAAAAAAAAGATCACAAACTGAATTGTGAACAATCGAAAATATTCAAACTCAGAAAAATCTGGCAACAAAGAAGGCAGCGGTCAGGAATGAAGACAAGAAGAAAAATCTAGCATTTTTGTTGAAGAGAGGTTCCCCCAAACTCAGTAATTCCATCAAAGAACGAAATCTTCACGCCAAACGGAATTATCCCTTGAAGTGAAATATGCAAATAGCGTCCCCTGTTATCCGAAAATCGAATCACAAAGAAGGAAAAAAAGCAAAGTTTCTGAGAAGACAAATTTCGAAAAATAATATAAATGGGGAGGAAGTTATAATACATAATATATTTGGTTATAATATATTTGGCAAATTCAGATTTTGAGATCTTAAATCTTGAAACAAATTATGATAAAGCAGAATGCTAGGGGCTGAAAGAATACGGATTTCTATTTTTATCTTACTGCTCAACGAAAATTGTCATTTGTTTCGTTTAAAGTAAGAAGTTCTGTCCAGAAAAGTTTTGAAGTGATCGAAAAAATAGAAATTTTATAAAAACATGAATAAAATATCCAATGAAAGAATAAATGTCGCCACAAGGGAAGCAAAATACTTCGTGAAGCATTTTCTTTTATTTTTGTGGAATGATTTTAACATTTCATGGATGCATTTGCCCCAATTTTATATTAAAAACCCAAGTAAAAACTAGAAACAATTCCTTCAAGGAGTATTTTATTCCTTATTAAATATTATAATTATAAGAAATTAAAAATTCGATTAAAATTACATCTATATAAAGTTGTTTGAGAGAGTGAGCTTACAATTTAAAACATTGTAAGTAATCATTGATTAGTTTTACATCCATATATCCTCACCTCATTGGAATACAGAACATGAGTACTGTTAACAGATAGGATTATTCTAATTCTGAAATTCTAAATCCTTTCGTAAATTTCTGAAGAATATAGCTAAATAAGCAATAAATATTATGTTTAAGGCTAAATAACCAAAAATAAGAATTTGATGAATCCGATCTAAAGACTTTTTCAAGGATTACCCTCAAGGCAGGGATTCAAACCTAGGACTTTTTCTGTGAGGGGTTTGACTTTCGTCCAAAAAATTGAACCTTCGTAACCCGGAAATCAAAGGAAATTGAAGTTTTAGAGATAAAGGATTATAAAATTAAAAAGAAATTACACAATAACATTTTTTAATAAATAGGATTATAGCAAATTACTCAAAAGCAAACAACAAAAAGACCATAAAACATAAAACCAACAATCCATTAAACAAAGCACATACCACGGTTTTGGAGATAAAATTAGCATCACAAAGTTAAAAATAAATTACAAATAACAGGCAAAATTATTCTCAAAATTTTACATCTAAATAGGATTACAGTGAATTGCTGAAATCAAACAACAAAAAAGCCATAAAACATAAAACCAAAATCATGAAAATGTGAAAGCGAAGCATATACAAATGGAGAGTGCGATTCTAAAAACAGCGTGAAGCACATAAACATATTAGTGCCATCGCAACTCATTAAACTAAATTTAATTTGTCCGCTTTCATAGCGGACAAATTAACCGCGCTACGTCACAGCGCACCGTCTTCACAAGGAATATACGAAGTGCCACCTATTGAGTTAAAATTCAAAGTGAATAAGTTGAAAGGTTAATTTTAGTTTTGAAAATATGGGAAAAGTTAGAAAATACATCAAAACTCTCTTATTAAAACTTGTATATTACAAAAGTTTTATTAATATCCATTAGTAGTAAATGAGAGTGTTGTTATTAAAAAAATTTTTTATTTTGTTAAATTGAGAGAATATCAAATTTTTTGAAATTCTACAGTTTAAATTAGAATAGTAATTACTAAGTTTAATATAGTTTAAAGTTAAATTCATCAGTTTTATCATTAATGCCTATTCAAGTTTTTCCGTTAGAAATTTCTATATTTAAGTCTAAATAGTTGACTTACAGTTGATTTTCGTTTGTTTCATTTAAAACTAGATCTTTTGGATAACAAATGGCATTAGCATTACTCAAGTTTAAGAAAAGTATGCTCTCACTATATTTTCAACCGTTTATTAAATTGTATTTAATTGCTTTTTTCTCATAATAATGTAGAAAAATATTTGCTAAAGCACTTGAAAATGCTGCTCCCATTGGGATTCCCTTTACTTGTTTATAAAAATTAATTCCGTTAAAAACGTAATTTTCTTTTTAATATTAATTATATAACTATAACCGATTCCTTTTTGTAATAATATCTCTATTTATATCAGTAATATATAAAAGTGCAAACAACTAATAACTTTTAATGAGGCAAATTAGTGCAAAAATTTTCAAAATCATAAGTATTAAGTTCATTAATATTTTTATCTTTTGCAAAATCTAGAACAATCCTCGTTATTATTTATTATAAAGTTTCATTTTATTTAGAATAATTTTCAAATATTTAAAGAAATGTTTTTCCGCATAGTAATGTAACTGCCAATGTTACAAGTTGCGAATCTAAATTTATTTGGTTTTAAATGAAATAAATTACAGTTGGAAACAAATAAAAAGTATACTTTAAAAAGCAAACCTTAATCTTTTCAGTGGAAGCTAGTATTCTTTTGTACAATTCTTTTTCCCGTTACTGTTTAAAATGTCTGTCAAATTAGAGTTATATTAATTAATTAAAAGTTCTTTATATTAGTATTTATAAATTTAAAAGGAATTATTTGCTGATTTTGCAATAATAATAGACATTTCTTTAATTCCTTTCTTTCTTTTTTGGGCAATTTGTTAAAATAAATTCCTTTGGATCTGCCGCTATCAGAATTAATCTTAATCACAGTTTCCTATAAAATTCTCCTTTCTCATACTCCAAACTCCTCCGAAGACCAATAGTATTTCCCAAATAATTTAAAAATAAAAATATTCACATTTTTCCAATATATATTAGAATTTTTTTATGTATTCTTTTTTCTCTCAATCTAAATTTTGTTCCCCTTTCCATTAGATCTCTATAAGAGCTAGAACCATTAATTAAGATGAAAATTTTGGAAATAAATTTGCCTGTTATTGTGTAATTTTTAATTTAATTTTGTGATAATAATTTTATCTCCAAAACCTTGGTATGTGATTTATTTTCATATTTTAATGATTTAGCTTTATGTTTTATGGTCTTTTTTTTGTTAGGTTTTGAGCAATTTGCTGTTATCCTATTTATTAAAAAATTAGTTTTTCTGTAATTTATTTTTGATTTTATGATACTAATTTTATCTTCAACACCTCAATTTTCGCGTCTCGAGGGATGAATTTTTTGGACGAAAGTCAGACCCCTCACAGAAAAAATTCCTTGTACGAATCCCTCAGTTTTCCCTGCCCTTGAAAAAGTCTTAAAGCTGGATTCATAAAATATTTCTTTTTTGTTCTTTAGCATTAAATAATATTAAATGCTAATGTGGGTGAATTCCTTCGTATTTTAGATACAGCGGCATTAGAGCTCTCTGAATATAATGTATGTTTTAGTATTTTGGTTCTGGAAATATCGTTTAGGGAAATTTAACAATGATTGCTTTTGGACTGATAGTTACTTTCAAAGGAACATGCATCCCTATTTTTAGGAAGAAAAAAGGTTGGGGTGCATGGAAACGAGATTGCGGATAGGCTCGCCAAGCAAGGCTGTAATAGTCTTAAATTGTTCTCTGCTTGGTGTATTCCTTCGGTCCACCATTGGTATGCTGCCGAGAGTCTTGATTTGTCTATATTATGCAGCAGCCCTCGGCCTTTGCAAACGGCCAGATTTAGAAATGGCCGTTGGAAGTGCTTGAGGTTCTTCAATGGAACTGTTCCCTCTCTGCCAGTCCTGTTCATCTTCTTTATTTCCTTGGCGCCTCTTGGAGGCTGCTGTTGGATAAGCAGAATCTCATTTTTGAACTGGTGCTTCGTGGCTTTTTGGACCTGGTGTAGGCTTTCCTACGCCAGGGGGATTGGTAACCGCAACAGAAAGAAAAAAAAACAGGCTTCCAAATTCTTACTGCAAACATTTAGAATTCCAAATAAAGGAATTTTCTTCATATATATTAACATTTTCCGTCTCCATTGTTGTGGATATTGTGCAGATAATATCCAGCTTGTCAGCATAACATGTTAAAAATATTTCAAAAAATTCTTTATTTGTTCGATTAACCACACACAGAATAATCATCTGACAAATGTTGACAAGACTGGTGAACATTTATCATCGCCAGCTGGACAGGCAAGCTATTTATTTGCAAATATTTCCTTTCTACTGGATTCCTTTCCTTTTGAGGTTACTGTCTGCATTTACTTGGCGACTCTGAAAGCACTACTGCCATCAAAGTTTCTGGAAATTCCTTCATATTTGTCGACAAAAGTTTTCGGAAACTAAATTCTTTATATGCGGAAATTTCGATGTCGAATGAGATTTTGAATTTTGTTCATTCTCTTTCCTTGTTTATATTAAAACAATTGGAAATAGATGACTTGGCTGGTTGTGAGGAAATTCCCCTATGATTATCTGGCTCGTTATTTTTGAATTTTTTTAAATAAGCATGGAATTCTAATACTGTAAGTAAATTTTGAATTCATTTAAATTCATATAAAAAGTAACGAGAGTAAGAAATAATAAAAAAATTTAATGTCACAAAGGGAAAATAAATAAGAATCTTTTGCAAAAATATTACAAAATTTCAAATATCTAGTTTGATTAAAAGTTCTTTCACATCTTAAATTCATGAATTATATCAAAACTGAAAGCTATATCTGAACTCTATGAATATGGCATGGTACAGGTAAAAATGCAAAATAATCTCAGTTTCCTCAAGTTTACGAATTGGAACCTTATAAATATTTCCAACTTTGGGATTAAATCTTAAAACAAAAGAAATAAGAAATTGCAACAACACATTTGTTTCGCTAAATTTCTTTACATTCGAAATCTTAAAACGTCTGTTATTCGTTATTCGGAAAATCATTGTAATATCATCTAGTATTCATTAATGCATTCATAAACTCTTAATAATGAATAGAACAGTAATATCTTTTTCATTTATTAGGCTGAGAAAATGTTTTCAAATTTAACTAACAAACAGGTTGTGTCATAAATCCTTACAAGCTTCAAAAATTGATTGAAAATGTAGTGATAGGAAGAAATTTCATTATTCGCGAATATAAACATAAAAATATTGAGTTTTTATTATACATAAAAAAACTTGTTTCTGAAAATTACCGAAAAACGTCGCTCACACCTCATACTAAGAAATGAAACATTGTTTAAATAATTTTTACCAGACTGAGGGTAAACAGATACCTTTATACTAAAACGGCTCATCCACAGCTATAACAATGCGAAAGTTACGCTCGAAGAAAGAGGGAAAGAGCAAGAAAGTCCAACTTTGTTCTGTATCCAATGTTTTATTCAATGAAAACGGGGACTCAAAATAATAATTTTCTAAGGGAATTCTGCTAGAACGTGAACTGTCCCTATGCAATTAAAAGCGTCATGGAAGTATTGGCAGTTGAAATATTAACAGGGAGTCGTAGAGCTTGTGAACTAGGAAGAATAATAGGAATTCCGAAATCATCGGTTCGAAATATTCTGCTTATAATCTAAATATGTATCCTTACCAGATGCCTTCTCATCACTATTACAACTGATACAAATCAAAAATTAAATTTCGTTGCATGCGCGACAGCACAAAAAGAGCGCGTTTCCCACTAGTTGCTGAATGTCTTAAGAGTGGCCACTGGCACTGCAAGATGACTTTAATAAGCAAAATAGTCACCTCTGGGCGTCGTCATACCCCCGCGCATATTCGACAGAGCATATTCTCCTCGTGAGTGTCAATCGTGGTTCCATCGCATCGTTCGTCCTGGGTTCATTCTTTTAACGCCGTGTACTGTGACCACAGCTTAGTATGTCACGCTTTCACATAAAGAAGTTATACCTGCATTGCAGAAGAGACATGCAGTGCCTGCCATGCCTCATGCAGAATGATGCCCCGCTGGGTTTCACGAGAAGAGGCTCCTGTTGGACAATTTCACAGAGACCCGATATGTCGAGATTGTACGTTTAAATGGTAACCACGATCACACGACTTGAGTCTAGCAGATTTTTAATAGTAAGGACGGTTAGCAAGGCTCCTCGACCAGTATGTTGAAACTGAAAAAGGCTCGTTAAATGGGGCGTCTATGCTGGCATATTGAACTATTCAGTTATAACAGAAGTGATGTGCTTCGTTTGCCACCTAACTGATGCTGACGGCGATCGTGTTGAAGTGCACTTGCATTGGTTATGGTCTATCCCATCGTCATGCAGGATACTAGATTTGCATAAAATGTCTAAATATTGAAAGCGAGCTCTATTTTAATTACTTTTGAAATATTTTTTACACATGTAAAAAATTCCAATGTCCCTCTGATCCCATTTACGAAGCACCATTTTTTTTCCTTTGCATCACTTCCTTTTGTAGTGAATTTTTACAGTTAATACCAAGGCAAAATTATTATGAAAATTAAATATCAAATGTCTTACTATTATTATTACGGTGACAACTTCTTTTGAGTCTTGAAAATATTTCAGTACCTTTGCTAAAAAATTCGTATTATTGACTAAAATTTCATTTTTAACGAGAATTTTAGATTGTAATCATTAAACATACTTCTTTCACTATTGAAAAGATTTGACATCTTGAATGCAGTAGATATTGTCTTTTCTTTCTATAGTAAAAATCTTAATCTTTAATATTAAATGCATCTTTAATTTACTTGAAACATCGGGGGTTTTCGGACACATTTATCTTTCAAATAATGGCAGTTAATAACGTGAGTTCAACTGTGAAAAAATAACTAAAGTAAAAAAAGTTTTCAAATAAACGAAGGTAGTTTTTCTTAACTTTTTACCATGCTTTCTGATAAAGTGCACTTTGGGCATGAACGGGAAAGCTACGGATTCAGATTTTTTAGGTTTTCGCAAATGAGTATTTTGTGCTTTTTCATGACTTACCGATCAAGCATTTTAGATCCATTTTATTTTAGTTCTACAAATTGATTGGCACTAAACTTTGATACATAATTACAATTTTAGTTATTTGCCCACATACCTAATTTCATTCATCTAAATCATTCCTCCCCAAGAACCTATAATTTACAGGCGGTTATCTTCTCGATGACCCCGATAAAAAATTGCGAAATACCTACATTCATACATTAAATATATAAATAAAATATTTAACATCCTTCCTTTTTTAGTTATATTCAGTATTATTTATTCAAATACATAAAAGCTATTGAAACTCTTCTATTTTAGAGTTTTGACTGGCCTTTTGAGAGCAAAATGCATCAGCAAAAGGAGGTCAGCTAATTGTCAATGTATGCAATAAAATGCATGAAATAAATAACGATTTAGAGAGAGCGGGTTTTGAAATGCTTAAAACATGCTTATTTTAACAAGGTTTTGAATGCTTACTTTAACAAGGTAAAATGAATTTTAAAATGTATAAATTATAATGGACTTCACAAAATATTTAAAAAATTTACAAAACTTTTGACAGCAGGAAACCGAATCAATAATCAGTAGGGAGGCGGGGAGTCTCAGAAAACCTTCTCGCATGTATTTTTATCTCGTAATGCTAGAAAAAACATCACCGAACTATATTTTAGGAATATTAACCATCGGCACATGAATTCGGCATTTCGAAGGAATCTATCGTATAATCCTAGGCAAATTATTCGGGGATTAATCCTGTACATTCATTAATAATATCCAAAAATCCAATGTGTTTTAGAAATGATTTTTCCAATCAATAGAAACACAGTCTGCACTTATAATCACAAAATGCCATATATTTCACTAATATATTTATCGTGTTTATCTTTTTGAAAGTACAAACCGAAATATGACCGACCCGTAGTTGCATTTGACCTGAGATTCGACAGGCGCCCAAACTACAGATGCTAAATCCATATCGAATTTTATCGATTTAGATTTCTTCTTTTTGTAATCAACATATATTTTGTGTTAACATATATTCAGAAGCAGGATAGATGAACTACCTTTGAACAGAATTTACACAAAATTCGACAGATATCTGCAAATCTGACCGTATTCCAAATTTCAACTGTCTAGCTCAAAGCGATATTGAAATATATTTGGCATATAGTCGACATATTTTCTAAATTTTCGGAAATTTTCTAAAAATGTGTTTTTCGAAATCAGCGAGGCTTAAAACTTGGAGATTCGTCAGAATCACGAGTTTGAATTTTTTAATGATTGCAATATTTTCTTTATACCATGTTTACGAGGAAATAAAAAAAAGATCCAATATTGTATAAGAGGTTAAGAAAGAAAAAAGAGAAATTATTCGCAACATCAAACATGAAATTAAAATTTACTCAAAACATAAAATTAAGGAAGTTTAACATTAAAAGGCAAGAAAAAAAATTGACATAGAATTAAAATATTAATTTTAAAATGATACGCATGAAAATAAATATATATAAAATAGAGAGAGAGAGCAAAGAACTAGAAAATAAAAAGGACTAATAAATAAATAATTATAAGAGAATGAAATTTGCGATCGCAAATTTCAAGTTATCATGTGAGAACAGTATTTTTTAAGTCATTATTTGTCTAAATTCATTTAAGCCATTAAGTATTTTAAGACAGTTTGAAAAAGCAGTACCTGTAAAAGTAGATCAACTTTTTAAAAACGTATCCACTTTCAAAGAAGCATACATAATAATAATGCAAAACTGGTAAAAGCAGATAAGAAGATATTAATGAATATTGCCCTCTATGCTCATTGCCTAATTGATTTCGAACTTCAATTATTCGTTGTCTTCGATTATTAAAACTCCCCTAACGGAAACAACATCCTGTTCTCACACGATAATATTATATAAGTGAACTCTGTTAGATGAATTTCCCGAGATTATATTTCGTCTGAAACTTTAAAGTTATTCATATTTTGACGTGACATGACAGACTATTCCCGTCTAGCTGATAGTGTTTTTGAACTATCGTATTCACAGAGAAACATAACTCGAAGAGTGCTGATTCAGAAAAGTATAAAACGTAGAGATTTGTCCAAACTCCGATTCTATTTCATTAATGATTGTTTCAATATTATTTGCATTAAAATGACTGCTCGCCAGAAGAGAACAATCTAAATTTTCTGTTAAGACGATGATTATGTGATCCGATTCCTACTTTTGATTTCTGAACTGCATTTTTAAAATGACACTTATAACAAATGACGTCACGAGACATTGCACACAATGTTCCATGTGTTTTAATATTTACAGATTCGGAAGGAACACTTTAAGACGCGTATTTTAATGTAAGCATAGGGGGAGTTTGACGAGACTGTTCGAGAACCCCGCGTCATATGCGTTAAAATACTCGTCTCAGCGTGTTCCTTCCGAATCCATAAGTATACGCTGCACACCTCGTGTCTTCGCACAATATGAAACAACATAACGGTTCATTTTACAGCGATTTCATGGATCTGCAATGAAACTAAATGCTGTAATGAAACATTTTTAATTAGAAGCCTTTAGTTTCAGTTAAAAAAGCAGCAATGTTAAAGTAAACAATATCTATTAAAATCATTTTTTACAAATATCTATAAAGTTTATCTGTTAAGGGGACTCGGTACCTCAAAATTTCGGAAAATCGATGAAAATGTCGATTTTTAGATTTTTAGTGAATAGTGATCCTTGAACCTTTGACTTGTTATTCTGAAAATTTTAAAACAATTCGACAAGTATTTAATGAGATATGGAACTATGTTATCTAACGCGATATGAGCTGGCATGCCCAATTCCTGTGTTCACATACGACGCATTTCATGTGCGAGTAGCCAAACCGAGCCTCTCTTTTTTTCCATGAAATACAAAGAGGCAAAGTTTGAAACAGTAACAGCAAATCCTTGTTTATTTATAGTTTTACCGCTTTCGTTGAGGTTTTTGATTGAATTTACCTTTGGTTATATTATAATCACTTTGAGAGCAAAACTGTCTTTTTAAAGACTACTTAATTTATTTATTGCTTATCTGCTTTTTAATTGGGTTTCGAAAATGTCTCGCATTAAAAGGAAATCCCATTCCCTTGCTATGAATAAAAATACACCTTATTACCTTGCTGTATAAGCTTTTTGTACATTTTTGGGGTCATTTTCAAATATGTCGTTACTGCTTATGTTAATTATGCTTTCATTATTTCATCTATATGTCTCAGATTAACACAAAAGTTTTATAGAATTATGTTTGAATGATAATACATTATTTAAAATATTATGTATTTATATAAACTATTTCATAGTGAAAATTTTTGTACATATGTTTTTTATGGCAAGCATTGTCTAGAAAATGTACCTACTTCAAAATGGCTGAATTCATTTAAATTTTAATTAAATGGCCTTGAATTTTTACTATATAGTATTGTTTATATGATAAACAGAATTTCAGATCATTTTATAAATATTTTTACTAAAAAATTTATTGAATTAAAAAAAAGTGATAATTTTATAATTTTTTCCTTAATTGTTTTGATAATTCCTATATATGGTAATGTTCATTAATAAATATGGTAATAATGTATATTAATAAAATTGGTATCCTAACACTTACAAATGTCATATAATTGTTCTGAAAAAAAATCTAACTTCATGTGAGCTTTTTTTATTATTATTTTATTGTGTTGAAAACTTTAAAGCTGTTTTTCTCAGTTTGACTTTTTTCAAAATTTTGTCTGCTACAAAATGCTAAAAGTCAATCACATTTTATTGTAATTGCATGAATGTTTTTCTGCTTTCTCTTAAATGTATGCTTAATATAATTAGGGATCGATTTGCTAAAATTTTGGTTAGATTTTTTTCTAAAAATGTTCAAAGTGAAAAAATCTGATATTTTCCCAAAAAATTCACAAAATTTTGTAAAACATTTTTTTCTCACAAACTAATATATATATCAAAAAACGGATCTCTAATTTTGTTACCTGCATTGTGAGGTCCCCCTCAAAAAAATTTGAGGAAAATATATTGAAAATTGCAGAAAAAGAAGCATTTTTTAAAAATGCTCAATTTTTAAAAAAAATTAAAATATTTAAATTTGTAACTTTTTAATTTGAAAAAATATTTTAGAAATTTCTTTTTATACACAATTGACATCTATCTATCACAAAAGTTAATAATTTTATAAAAAATTTTGGGAAAAAATTTTTGGTACCGAGTCCCCTTAAATTTGTTATAAATATAGAAATTCACATAAAAATTGAAACAGTAAAAATTTCTAAACAGTTTTGATCTTGTGATTCGATAAAATATTTAAAAATAACGGCATTTTTTGTTGATTATTTTTTCGAAATATATTTAAAAATCATTCGTACGTTTCCAAATTCTAAAAGTTTTTAATTACAATTAAAATTTTATTTTTCAACTTAATACTTGTAAACAACAAATAAGAATTAAAACCTATATACATTTCACTTCTTAAAATGTGCGATTTTTCATAGATAAACTACATTAAAAATATTTCACCCCTTTTTAAAATAACATTCAAATTACTTTTAGAAAATAAGCAAAAAATTTTCCCAATTATTTTTAGTAATCGCTAGATTTTAATTCTTAATGGTCGGTCGTCTGGTGAAAGCAGTGCTTCATTGCTGTGTCATTCGTATATAAAAAAAATCCAGCATCCAATAAGTGTTTAATGATAAATTCCATTCTTTTGCTATCAAAACTGATGTAACACAGGAGCTCAAAACATCTCTTGAAAAAAAATATTTATAGAATGTGAACAGCTGTCTCTAGGAAAAATCAACAGATCAAAAGATCTTACGTTCTGAAGTTGCCACAAGTAGGCTTAAAATTAAAAAAAATTGAAAGTTTCACAACTCGAGCAGTTTTTATCATAGAAAAGAGAAACATTTTTGTACAAAATGTTAAAGCACCAATACTGATTTTTTTTTAATTTACAGGATCGGTGGTCGATATAAAACATTGCGTAATTTTTTACTACTACATTTATCGACTAAAACAATGGCTATAATTAAAGTGACCCTATTCTGAACCCTGTGCAATTCGTTCTGCTTTCGGATTTTGACGAAATGATATACAATTTATATGGATCATGAGAACTTCTACAATAAAAAATAGTCCGAATTGTGACCACTAGGATGATTTGTAGCTCCGAAAAAGGACAAAAAAATCTGTCAGAATCATTAACATTTATTTAATTACGAAATGTGCTGAGGGTGTGCTCCATTACAACAATTATGTGTTGAAAGCGCATTAGAGTGCTATCAGTGGGAGCACGAAGAAACGGGTCCTCAAAGGATTCAAAAAACATCATATGTGACGCTGGTTTTCAACTCAACTTCTAATTTCTCTTCCATAAACATGGCTTTTTTAAAATCCCTGAAACTGTAAATCACAGAGATTTAAGTCGAGTGAACGAGAATAAAAGGCATCCAGAAACCCTATGGATGCTACATGATTTTCGCCAAAGTTAGCACGGAGCAGATCTTTGTCTTGGCATCCAAAGGGGCTGTTCCATCTTGCACGAAGACAGTGGTCTGCAAATGTCGTCATTCCAGTAAAGCAAGACTGGGTTATTGCCGGAGGAGTTCACGGTACCATACACTCCCAACAGAGCATGGTTTAGGAGCTTGAATCGAGAGAGCTTTAAAGAAAAACAGCCCGAGGATAAAATCAGCAGTAAAATCGCACAATACACTCACTTAATCATTTGTTGCATCAGTACCCTTTCCATATTCGACAATTTTGATCAACCGCAACTCCTTTTAAAGAAAACTCCCACTCCTCTTAAGTCCACGCATCATCAATTTTCTTTCTTTCCAACAAGCAAATTCGAAGCTTTTTTTGTTATAGTATTTGCACTGCAGGGATCTTCTATGAATACCATTTCGAAATGGATCGCAGAATTTTTCGTATTATCGACCGCGGATCCATCAACTCACATAACACCGAATGAGCACTTGGGGAACTGTTGAATCTTTTAACCACAGGTCGACTTCTTCGGCAGTTTCATTCACAACTGGTTTTCTCCTTCTTACACCCAAGTCGCTGGTCTTTTCAAATTTCATAGTTCTTTTCTTTAAACCATTCTTCGATATGAGTAATCCTTTCCACAATTCCTTTCAAACGACGATACTCAAGCAGTGCAATCAAGCCATTTTTTTGTATTTGTAGCCCAATTTTAACAGTAAAACTCAGTCCTTATTCTTTAAGGGTATGATTAACAATGACAAAAAGGCAGACTTAATGATCTTTGGGCTCTGTTCGCAAATCTCTTTATGGATTTCACTTGTTTATATAAAAAAAATTAAAAAGCGAGGTCTGGTGGTCAAAATTTGAACTATTTCTATTGAAGAAATCCTTTTCTCATGGTCTTGTAATTTTTATACCAAGTTTCATCAAAATCTAATGGGTAGAACGGTTTGTATAAGAATTCTTCGAATATTTCCGCTTTAATTATAACCACCCTGTATAAACAAATTTTAAAAAATTAAAGCATTTTTATGATTGTTATTCTATTTGCATTTCTAATTATTTAAGAGCAATTTATTGGACGAAGATTAGAATAAATATTTTGTATACATTTATAAAAACTAATCATGGAAATTAAACATTAATTATTTAGCTTCTTTAGTTCATTTTTCTCAATTCTAACGAAGCAAATAATAACTGAAAAATAAAAAACTGCTTTATTAAAATATTGCCGTTTGACTTTCATTTTCTGCATGAAAGTCTTCCTGGGAATTATTATATAACGCTCTCGTTAAAGAAAAAGAAAAAATTCTTCATTCATTTAATTTCAAGTTTATTTACATTTATTACTCTCCAATTAACGAAGAAATAATATTTGCAACAAAAGCTACAAAATAACTAAAAGGACATTAGAATCAATTTTATCCAACATTTTTTAAAAACTTTTTCTCTTTTTAATTAGGTTATTGCATAACAATTGGAAATAACGTTAAATATGCACTTGTGTGCTAAATGATGGCTGAATTTCGGAAAAGTTTAACTAACAATTAAGAAAATCAGCCATAAACACTGGTCCTTCAATCACTTATAATTATACAAAATTTGATTGAAAAATATAAAGAAAGCATTTTATTTATGCTGATTAATAGATGGTATAATTAAAAGTTTTTGAAATTGTGAATATTTTTTACATACAGAGACTAAATGGCTAGACCATTTGCCTTGTGAGTTTTATAACCACAGTGTGGGGATTCTTATTTAGATTTCATAGAAATTTAATTCATCAATCATACATAGGCTGCATCTTACGGTTGCCAGAACCTCCCTTCTCTCACACGGCTGCACTCGCTCGATTTCTAAGAATCCCTCATTCTTTTGTACGCACGATGTACAGATAAATTGGGACTGCAGACGACAAAAATAGGCAAGGGATAGGGTCCCTTTAATCACTAAATTATTTTTTAAAGAGTTGACGTTTGAATTTATCTAACTGTAATTAAACGATTAGAACTAGAAAAGACAGAACGAACACCACATTACTCCATTGCTCTTCGCATAAAAACATCGGTATTAGAAAAGCGAATTCAGTGCATTCGAATTAACAATTGGCGACTTTAACGTAAATTTAGATCCAAAGAACAAGAAATGATTCGAGGGGTGATCAAAGCTTCTATCATATACATACCGCTCTAGCCAAACTGCTCTGGGAAATAATTAAAGTACCTACGGTTCTTTAATTGCAAAGGTTTCCAATCTGAAAACAGAGCAACTATTTCTCGTGTCGTAAAAAGATTTTAGTAATTTTTTTACCAGGTTTAAATGACATTTTGCTAAGTAAAAATATAATTCAATGATAATTGAAAGCACTGATAATTCAAGATTTCTGATGTTAAAGGGATGGTTTGTGTGTAATGGTCTCTCTTGAAGTTTCAATTGTGTTGGTCGCATACCTTCTAAGATTCATTGGAGAGATCTAAGAGTTGTCCTCTGAGATTTTTCAGAATCTGAAAGATTCTACAAAATCTCGACTCTGATGGTTTTGGCGATAAGGGAGAGCAAATAGGAATGAGGCATGCCAATTGATCCTCAACAAATTTTTAAAAGAATTATTAATTTATTTTTAATTTTCATATTCATATTCAAAATTTCTCGCACCATTTTTGAGAAGGTAATAAGAGGAATTAATTATATTTGAGGGTTTTACTGTATTCCTCAACCATTCCAGTTCTACTGGGTTTTTTAAGGTAAAAACGGCCCACTCTTATGTTTCATATTATATTTGTTATTATGAGTTATATAGAATTCATATAACAAATATAACATATTATATTTGTTATATGAATTCTATATGTTGATTGTTGCCTAGAATTGTTATTATAGTTATATATTTATTCGAGTTTTTAACTCAAAATATCACTAAGTTTGATTTACGAATAGTTTATTTATATTCACTCTCCCCTTTAAAAGCAACACTAGGGCTGTCTTGGGGCGGACCTCATCATTTTGAATCGCTCTCAGATGAAGAGGCCAACACCTAAACTGGCATTCCCTCTCTACTCCTCCCTAGGCTACCGCACCGGAGTGAGGAGGCTCGGCCCGAAGAGTTTAAAGGGCGCCCGACTGCTCCTCTCCGGGATCGGGTCTCGAGGAGCGAATCGCGCCCTTCAGACCCCTTCAAAACATCCAACGAGCTGCTCGCAAATGAAATGTTTGACGCAACGCATTTTTGCCTTTCATGTCTCCACACATTTTGGAAATTTCACACTAACTAATAAAAAAAACAAAGAGGCTCATCCCAGGAGAAAACTCCGTTATTTATTATATTTTGTGTTCTATGTGCAATAAGCATGTGCACAAGAATAAAACATTTTGTGGATCTTCTGCTCTGGAAAAGTAATCAAATTTTTAATGTTTTTAATTTAATGTTCCTCAGAATATTGGGTTTTTATTCATTTAAACTACAAAACAGCATCGACCCGCACCTCTTTTACACAAAGAAGAACTTTGAATAGGATATTGCGTTGGAATTTCAAGGGTTTCTTTTCATACTTGTCAAAATTCTTTCAGCGTTAAGCGTCATCATTAAATGAGAGTCATGGAAATGTGGGTTACGTCAATAATTAGCGTGAATTAACAGGTTTCTATAAATAATCAATACTAGAAGCGTATAATTCCAAAAAAAACCATGCTACCCACGATTTTTAAAATTCATCTATTTTACAAAAATATTCCTCTCGTTACGAGATACTTAATTTTGAAAGTTTATTTTAAAAGAGTGTTACTCTAATGCTCTAACTTTGAGATCAATAAGTCACAAATTTAAGATACTTTTTTTTCTTTCAAATATCTTACAAGTATTAAATAAAACTGAAGGTAATATTTTTTATTCAACTAAATTCGTCGATTTTTTTCTCTTAATTAGCAAATATTTTCAGAATAAAAAGAATGCATCAAATATTCATTTTATGAAAATATATAGCAATGAAGGATTATATCTTTAAGAAACATTACTAATTAACTCTTGCTTGCGTAAACTTTTGTCTAAATAAAAATTAATAATTGCATTTCATTGAAGCACATTGCTAAAGAACAGTTCATTATTTTCATGAATTAGCATTTATGTTAATTATAATTCAATTTTTAATTTTTTCACTAATGTCTATTGACTTTGTGGAAACTTAAAAATGACAGTTGTGATAAATTCTACTAAGTAAATTAAGAAAGAATGGGACTTATAAATAACTAATAGTACGAATATAAATTTAATCTAATTACAAAGAAGTTATATAAACCTCAATTAACCATTTGCTAAATGCGCAAATTATTATTATCCTATTGAATAATCCTATAATTCCCTTTTTTACTATTTTTAAGTTTTGAATTTTATATTTTAAAAAATAAAATCCAATGATTTTGAATATGTTATATTTTTTTGTATTACAAAATTCACTTTATTGATAACCGTATATACGGTGAATCTCCACGTTTTATTCATAATCATCTCCATGAGAGGGAAGTAAAATTATTATGAAATTAAAGAGGAAAAAGAATTCTACGGACATAATTCAACCGAATCACAGGAACTACTTTCATAATTCGAAGTTCATTTTCTATTGAAAAATTAATAATGAAGTAGTTACTTTCTATAATTTTTTAATACTAAGTTTTAAAAGGAACACAACTTGAAATAGACAAAAGCAGAATATTGGGCTATTCATCACATCTATTATTCTTAGAAGCTACAGTTTTGGTTTTGAAGACAAATATATAAAGTGGTGACAAAGTTTTTCCATTCTTGGAGTAGTGGCAAAATCTTCGGAGGGATGGAGAGTATCGATTTAAATGACGATCAGGATTCCATATCTGGAGGAACCCAAATTACTCCAAACAATACACGACTTCCAATAGGGAAGGAAGATATTCTGCATTCTTTGCTTTTCAACTAAAATTTGTGTGAAAAAATTATCCATTAAACAACAAGAGGAGGTGGTCTCTCCTGAATTTTCAGACATATTCTCTATTAAAGTTGTTCTTTCCTTGAAAGCACCGCATGTCACAGACTTGCAATATTTACAAAATATTAATCTTCAGTAGAAATTTTACTGAATCTACTCTGTGGTCCTTGGAGAGCTTTATGGCAATTAATCTCGGGTATGCGGTTATGAGTATCTGGAAAATCAACTATATGTTTAAGAAGCATTTTCCACAATCAGCTAACACAGAGATACACGCGCAACCCATAAAATCCCATACCAAATTCGATATATTTAAATGATTGAGTCCTGAATTATCATAGTTATATGCTTCTGAAAGTACATATTGATGGACGAACAATTATATAATTGGATTTGACTCAAAGTTCTATAACTTCAAAGCACAATAAAATCTACATACCGAATTTCCTTCATCTAGCTTTCCTCTTTTTGAAGTTATAGTGTTAACTAATATCAAAATAGCCAGTTAAACACACTTCCAATAAAAGGAGTTCGCTCAAAATTAATAGAAATCTACGAATAGGCTCGAAACTCGTGCACCCAATGTCACCTCAAGGAGTCCCAATGCTCAAAATGAGTTTCTATGAGTTCCGAGACTTGGAGAGCATCTTTTGATGATCTGCATACTTTGTATATTAGGAAGTGATAGTCCTAAGAGCTTAGAAATGGGATCCCTGGCCCAATAATGAAAGTATCCTCTACAGATTGGATACTTCTCATTCTGACAATAAATTATAATCAAAACAAAGCAGAAAACCAAATTTCCTTTCACATTTTTATTCAAAAGGTAAATTGGGCTTATTAAGAAAAAAAATAAGCAAACCTATATACATTTCCAACTTGGAACTCAAGAAAATAGCATGTAATTTTTTAATCAATACAATATTTTTACAGAACCAATTTAAACACTTTCACGATTAGAAAGCTCTTCAGGAAGGTGGAAAACTTTTCTATGCGTCGTAAATAGCAGAAGTGAGGGGATGCATTAAATTCCGAACCGAGGTGAGCAGATACATTTTACAGAAAATATCAAAAAGGGAAAGAAGCATTTAGCCATCGATTTTGATCAGATAAACCCCTCAGCATGATGCACCAGATTCTGGCAGCTAAAGATTCCATCAATATATTTCGAAATTTTCTCTTGAAATTAAATGAAAGGTTTTGATTATTGATTCAGTTTTTGTATCCTTCGTGTCATTGATATATATATTTTTATTGCAGATGTTTTCTCATCAAGAAGAGTTCTTATCAAAGCTCGAATGCGAATCTATGAAATTTAAATAAAAACTACATACACTGTCAAATCACGCAACAAAAACACTTTTGTTAATGTATTTAAGTGACATTTAATGCCTTTTTATATTGCATATAACATAATGAGCAGTTTTACTAATACAGGAATCATTGTAATGATAAGTAATATTAAGATTGAATTGATTTCTTTAAATTTCTTTACAAATTTAAAGATTTTTATTTTTACTCTTAAAATCAAACTATAACATTTCTGCCCGTTAAGAAAAGATTCTGCAAAATTCTGAAGAGCATTCAAATCTCCAGATAATATCAGCTGTTATATGAATAAAAGTAAAAGACAACGAAGCGCGATGGTGAGGCAACTACTGTCTGACGCATCCAACATTTCCCATCCTTTCCCCGAAAGGCATCGGTCGGACCTCCGACGAGTTGGACCAAATGTCGGAACTCAATGCCATGCTCTAAGAGACACAGCAGAAAATCTTCCGCGCAGTGAGTACTGGAATCATTTACGAGACTCCCATTGCGCATCAATTGAATCAGTGGGAGGTGTGGCCCAAACACTTAGATGAATTTGCGTTATAGACGTGCTTCTTTTCTCCCGAGATTGAAACTAATAATTGGCAATTGCAGTCAAAAAATCATACGTCAAATTTCATAGGTTTATATCTTTGCGTTTTTGAGTTATCGCTTTTACACGCTTCTGAAAGTACAAGCACAAGCACAAGCAAGTCTCTTTTCAGACTTCGCACAAAATCTGACAGGTGTCTTCAAAAAAGATGTTCGACATGTTTGCCGAATTTTATTCGTCCAACTCACCTCGTTTTGTAGTTATAAATTTCATTCATACTCGAACATCCGAAGCAGATGGATAGACTAAACTGATGCAAATACATAAATTTGGGGCGAAGACCATATACCAAATTTTAACTCAAAGCGTTTTAGAGTTAACTTCGTCCCAGACAGACATAATTTCCTGCAAGTACAACCTTCCGGTTATTTAAAAAGTGTAGCAGACACAGAATAAGAGAGATATAGGAAGATGTTCATCAACTATGCATTGCTTCGACCATAGACTTAATTGCTGGGCATTTTTTTATTCAAAGTTAGTCGAGAAAAATGTCGAGTCGATAAGTGCCCCACTTAAAAAGACTACGAAATTTTAAGTTCTTATTCAATTTCCGGGTTGCGAGATTCGTATTTTTTGAAGTTATTCATACAGCAGCATTTTAAATAAATTATACTTCACTCTTTACGAGCACTCATGTCTAAGTTATGAAGCTCCGAATTTTTTTAGTTTACTTGATAAACGACTTGTCCTGGAAAAGACAATTCAAAATGTTTCAAGATACATTAAAAAAAAGAAATTCATAACTCGGTCGTATTTGATTGTAAGGCAGTGGAATTTCCTTTCCTTTAAAATTTTATTGCATGGGAAATATCTTATTAAAACTATCTTGCAGGACTTACGAAATGTTAGATGTCATTTGATCAAATTTTACTTACGTAAAAAGTCAAGAAAAGCGAGTTGACCAAGTTTCCAGTAAGATATGGCATTGACTTTATAAGCAAACTATCAATAGTAAATAAATTCTACACTATTCTTTAGAAACGGACTATTCAAGGTAATTAAGTTATTACAGGCGAAAAACATAGCAAGAACAACAAGAGAAATAAAAAAATTAAAATTAAAAATACAAAAACAAATTAACGCTATGTACAAACGTGAAAATAAATGGATATAACTATGCAACATTTATTGAAAAGAGTATTCTTTAATTATAAATATGTTTCGATTATCTTTGAGACAAATCATTCTAATTATTTCTTAGATCCTCATGAAATTTCACATGAATCCATTTGAAGTGGCAACACTGCAAAAACAAACTTGTTCAAAATTAGAATTGACTTTGTCGGCGGAATGAAAAAAAGTCAAGATGCACTCTGCTGTTACGATGAATCGGAGAGACGTACGGATTTCCACAAGGAACAGAATGAATTTAGAACCAGATTAAAACGACAGAGATGTGAGGGAAAGATTCCAGCAGATATATAAAATAAATCTAGCCTTTTCCAGTTGTTTAGCTAAAATGGGACTTTCGGAGAATATTGAATGAGTATCATTCTTTGTTCCCATTGCCACCCATTCATCACTTTCTGCTAAATGTAAATTTCAATTAAGATGTTGGTACATTTTTGTGCTTGATTCGAGGAATCAAACGCAAAAATGAGGATGAGGAAGCCGACAGACTTCGGCAGTCTGTCGGCTTCCTCATCATCGGCAGAGGGAAACATTGAATCTCTGAAAGGATATATATTTGACTTCCTGTTTGAGTTTAAAATGTAAGGGGGAAACTCCAAGTATAACTTGGAGTGATAGTGGAGTGACTTGGAGTGATAGTGGCAATCTTAAGAACCTACTGAATAGTCAACGAGAATGATCTCCGCAATGTTGCCATTTTTTTATTTTTACGCAATGTAGAGGTAGAGATTCGTCAATATCTCGAATTTTTTACAATTACGATACTTCTTCTGTACATCCTATGCGAGAAAGTAAAAATGCAGTAACGCAGAGTCAGTTTGATCGATAAGAATGCTCATGAAATCCATGAAAGACAAACTTCTTTCAAAAATAAGAGATGATGGTTCCAATTGAAAAAAACGTTCAGCGCCAAATATACCATCCGATCCCTGAACTATCATTACAAGTCAAGGTTTTACACTTAGCATAGCAAGATCAAATAATACCTTGCTATGCTAAGTGTAAAACTAAGTATCTTGTTAACAGACAAACCTTTTATGATCTTAAAATAGGCTTCAGTTTAATAACTGTTTGCATATTTAATTTTCCTTGAGGACTTCGCACTTTTATCCATTGATTTTATCTCTAGAATTTAAAATTTTCTGAATATCACAAAAATAACCCATTACTTCAAATTTGCATTAAAAAAATACATTTAAAGCTATCGAGGAAAAAAACATTTTGTTTTGCTTACTACTTAACAAGCGGGATATACTAGCTCCATGTTGAATTGATTTTAGTAAAACAAAAGAGCAAAAAGAATAAATTTTCAGAAGTCTGACATCTTCAGAACACAACCAAAAAACTGAAAAATGGCTTTTGTGCAGATACACTTATTAGCAGAATCAAGAACTTGGGTGAAATCAGATTCTGATAAACGATCTCACGTTCCGCTTACTATCTGACAACATAAAAGCTAGAAAAATTTGGCGAAGTCAATTTTTTTACCAAGTTAATCGCTTAGACATGTGACGAAACCTTAGTTCATATTAATATCTTCCAATTTTCAAATGTTTTCTTCTTCCTTCATAATATGTAAAATTGAAAAGGGGCAAAAAGTGAAGGAACCGAACTGTTTTTCTTAATTTCGCCTTCTTCTATTATCTAACCAATTTCTTGCTACTGAAGATATTATCTTAATCGATGATGTTTATTTCTCATCTATGTTAATACTCCTCGATTTCCGAAATCTTTGCAACCATTGAACGGTAACGAATATTGTGTAGGATTAAGAAATAAAAAATAAGTTTTCAATATCAGTGGGTTTTTAAAAAGTAACAAAATCTTTTTATCTGTTTTGTGACTATAATTATTGTATTTTAGAAAACGAATTATTAAATAATTCTGAAGTTGTACAATCTTGTAGAAATTTACAACGTCGCTTTTGTCCAATATTTCCTTCATAATATTCCGATTACTTGGAATAATTTTCCTAACCTTATCTCAATCTGTCATGATATTTGGTTTCTCTAAATATACTGCTTTTATATGTATATATTGCTCATTTAAATTTGGCCTGAAATGTTCTCGATAAGACAATATGATGGCATGTTTTTGTAACAAATGAATGTTAAATAAAGTTAGTTTCTCATAAATAACCCCTTTAAAACGTAAAGTTTTCAATTTTTTTTATAAATAAGCATTAATTAAATCCAAATAAATACAGGCAATGTAATATGAAAGGGCGGGAGCGGCATAATGCATAGAAATTTCAGTGATTTAAAATTATCTTAAGAAAATAAACAGCCCTTCATGTGAATTACAGAGGGAACTCTCTCTAGATACAATCCCTGTATACTTAATCACATTATCAATGCAAGTTGCTTCAGTTTAAATCGCCATGCTCAATTTAGAATTTGACCCATCGATTAAAAGTTTATAAGATATTTTCTCACTTTAACTTTAAAAGCGTATTTTCACAAGAAGCAAATAGTTTTAGAGATAGTTGGTTTTAACTACCCAAAAAAAGTCATGAGCATTTCATTGAATTCAGAGTTTAACGCAGAAGTGAACACTTCTTAAATGAGAATTCAGTTTTTGAATTTCAAGATATCCCAGGTAACTCATAATGCATAAGTGTTGGAAAACGCTTACCAAACATCCACACAAAGTTAAATTTAACAACAAAACTCTATCCCGTTCTCGAAACCAGGATTTCCAGATGGATTCTTTCAATAAAAGTTCCTTCATTGATTTTGACTTTCAATTCTTTAAAAAAAATTGATTTTTTTAAATATACAAAATGCTATAGAATTGTTTCACCTCAGAATCGGATTTACTTTATTACGTAGCTACAAGGTAGAGTTTCCACCAAACGACTCGGATCTTTAATTCCCGATTTCGTGTTATGAGGCTTATATTTCATCAGCTGGTCACCACGAACCAGCAGACCAATTTGAAGTAATCAGAATGCAAGAAAGAAGAGTGTGTGCACGTGTGCATGTTCGAATGTGTTGGTGTTGAGGAGACCAGATTATTTGACCAACTCCTAAATTTGACGCATTCATACTTAATTTTAACAATTCATTTAATAAGGGTAAAAATAACTGTTGTTTTCTTTATTGCTTCAATACTTTTGATTACCGTCCAAATTCCCCTCCTTTTTCATTTCTACATCATCTCTGACTTCGCTACATAATCTTGACTTGAGAATGCAGGATAAAACATTCCGTCGCCGATGCCAACGCTAATCCATTAGGTTTATGAAACCAGCGCTCGAGATTCAAACTCTCACAATGCCATGACTTCCCAATTCGGAAAGGAAACTGCTGCTTCCATTCTTGGGGAAACAGCATCAGAACTTTGAGAACGGTTCAGGTTGGATTCTGTTTTCGAAGGGAACTTCTTGTAATTTCCTGTAATCGATAAGAGTTCCTTCCTGAGGATTTAAGGTTGCTTAATATGTATACTATAATTATACATATAATTTAATATTATTTGATACACCTGTTTGATATTTTATACTATATAACTATTTCTGAGTTTTGCTTATGGGATTTGTCTTCTATATTAGTAATTTATTAGTAATTCGCAGCTTCTTTTTAAATATGTAACTATATAAATCCTACATAAAATGAAAATTTAATTTTTTTTTTACCTAAACATTTAAATAGTCTTGTTTTCAAAGAAATAAATATTCAAAAAAAAATCCTAAAATCATATAAAGTCAGTTAAGGTTCCTAAATGATATAGAAGAGAAGCAACCATTAATTAGGAATGACCTTCAACAAAATTCTTCACTTTAATAACAGTGTACAAATATACAAATACAAAAACAATTCGACACGATCACAGAATTATATGCATATTTTTTATAATTTCTAACGATGTACACATTTCACTACTTAATCTGTGCAACTGGACTTTTTCTGATTCGCATATCCACCTCAAAACAGAATAAGACAAAGACATGTTTTCCTCTACAGAGAGAAAACTCGATTGCCTACTTTTTAAGGTCCCCGAATATGCTGTGCAAGATGGAAGTTTGAATTGATTTGATGCAATGGAGTTGAGATAACATCGCGTCCAGGAGTTTATCGAAACCGATATCTCGCAGTTGGGCCTTCACGCATGGTGCCTGAATAGTTTGTGAAAGGAAGTCGTTTTCTATCTACTTCCATAAAAAATTCCCTTTCACAGCGAAACTTTTTTATGAAGAGATAACTTTTAGTTAAAAACAATTCTGAGCAATGATTAATTTCCCCCTCATATTTAAGAAATTAAAACTCAGGAATCAAAAAATTATTGGGAATAATATTAAAAGTTTATTCAAAACATATTCTTTATCCCATAACAAACAGCTTTATTATTTCTTACTCTGAATATTTTAGAACTTCTACTGAGTTAATATCCAGAATAGTCAAGATCCAATTCCTTGTTAATATATAAATAAGGAGTGAAGGCATCGAGAAAGTGTAGTAAAATTTAAATTTTTTAAATTAAATCTTTAATAGTGCACACATCTTCATTTTATCCAAACATTGAAAAGATTTCGATTGGAAAATTGTCGTCTGTTTTCCAGTTGTCAAATGAATGATGTATTTAATAATTATCTATATGCAATACATAAATGTACTTTAAAGTTGAAAATAAACAGAAATTAAATTAGTTCCTCCCATAACAGTGTTTTTTTTATCTCGGGTAGCTAGTTCCATATTCATGGGTAATAAAATTCATATAAAAAAGCAACATCAATTATTATTCGTACTCGGAGATATGTGATCACCCAGATAAAAAAATCTGAAGGCTCAAAAACTTTTTTAAGCTTTGGTTTTTCTCGACAATCTGACATCGCCAACAATCCTTTTCTGCCACGGCGCCATTTTTTTCACGTCTTTCTTCCTCTAATTAACGCGTATGGGGGCTTTACATTATTTTTTTCTCATCTTCGAGATCTTTCAAGACGGTTCTTTAATTGATTCTTTAACCTATCTTTTGGAATAAAAACTTTCTTCCATTATATGTCCATGATTTTCGCCTGTCAAGTTTTAAACAAAAACTGCCCTTTTTTGTGTGCCTACCCGTAATTTATTCTTTAAATTATAAACAATTGCATACAAAAAAGAGCATTATTCTTTTGTTTCTTTTCTGTCTTATCTCGCTTTTTATTAGCTGCGGGAGAAAAAATTTAAAAACACGTGTTTGATGCAGCTCATTATGGCTTAAGCTGCGTATTATTTTTGCAAAGCTAAAAAAGAATACATTTTGAAATTAGGTATTAACTGAAAAAAAGAACAAAAAAATTTAATTTCTAAATCTTAAAAATGGTAACACCAATATTACAAAACCTCATAATAAAAAATCGTCATTCAATAATATATTACAACTTTCAGATATAAATATTACAGGTAAAAATTCAAGAGAAAGGTAAAACAATAATTTTTTTCCTTAAGAATTGTGATTTCTATCGATTTAATAATTTCAACAAGTATCTGGGATGATAAACTGATTTTACAGCCGATTTGAAGCCATTAGATCATAGTTTATGATTTAACACATTAATTTTTTAATCGCCAAAAGATAAAAAGAAAGCTTTGTGAAATCAAAACCCAAATGTGTGAACTCTTTAATCACCGAAGCACAGAAAACGTCGATTTAAATAAAGTGCGACGGTCATTCGAACACGACTGAGGAATTTCCAAGATTCCGGCTATCACAGTTCTCATTGATCGAATATTCACCGAGCGTGTGTTTCCGTCAGATGTTTATTTTTTAAAAAAGTATGACGCAGAATTTATTTTCTCGTAGAAATTCAGCCATCGAATGAGCAGAGTTCACTTTTGAATATACGAGTGGGATATTTTTGTGTGCTCTAAAGGAACGATAAGTAGTTTCTTCTATTCTGGAGAGAGGAACTTGGGTCTTTTTTTACTGTGATTCCAAGCTATTTAGAGATTTAAAAAAATTATAGAGCAATCGTTTTCAATGAAAATCGAATGGAAAAGGTTTTCGAACACACTATTTGCAGTTCTCTAAAGCAAAACTCTGAGAAATTCGATATAAACTTTTGTTTGTTTTATTTCTCATATCGTCTCAAAGATGAGAAATAAAACAAATAAGTCTAGGCCACATTTTCCAAAATAGTGCTGCAATTGCTGATAAAAAACATTATTTCAAAATCTAACAGCACAGGTGAAAATAGCTTAATATTATGATCAGTGTAGGCTAAATTTTACACATTCCTCTTTTATCTTTTTTTTTTTCATTCGCTCAAAATACATTAACGTCTTTCGAAAATTCAAAAATTCTAAGCGGAAAAATTCAACATATATACTAACATACTCAAAGCTCTCCTAAGTTTCTTGCCGCACTCATGTTATTAATATTTTGCTCAGACAGTTCGAGTCGTGGTGTCAAATAATGAAAAAAATAATAAAAAAAATAATAAAGATATAAAACTGAACTTTAAAGAGTTCCGATTATCTATTTTTAATTGAACAAAAAAAATTAAAATTCAAAAAATTCAAGTTATTGATTTTTAAAAAAATTCAATTACTATTAAATTAATAATAGTTGAAAATAAGCTGTTACTTATCATCAAACACCACGTTTTGCTAAAATCGGCATTTAAACAAACATTTGTAAAAGAAATCAAACAATGAGAACTCGAAAAGAATTTTTATTTATAGAAAATGATATAATAATGTATTGTAATTAACTTAATAATTTAACTTCAACAAGCCTACAGAAGAATGCAATTATTTGTCTACTATCTGTTTTCGTAACGCAATTGTAGAGAGATTATGTTCCGAATTGCGCGTATTATGATGCAAGTTCATCACAAAAAAGTTTTACTGCTATAAAATTTTTAGAAAATGTTTGAAGCATGAATTTAAAAAATAAATATACAATTTGAATTTTGATTTATACTAAATTTCATAATATTTTAACGAAAAATCAACCACAGAGCCTTATAATGATATATTAGAAGGAAACATTCGATATTTTCTTAATATCAATAATTCGTTCATATTCATTTCATGCAGACATACAGAAATATTATAATATTTCATATATTAATAAAAGAAGAAATATATAATTTGGATTAATAGTGAAATGCAATTTTAACAAAATATTCTTTAGAAAAAAAATTAATATCTCGAACAATTTTTCAACGAACAACATGTACTTTACATCAATAAAAAAATCGTTTTGGAATGTAAGGTATTTAAGATAGCTGAATAGGTAATAAAAGAGAATAGAATTAATCTAAGCAATTTTTATAAATCTCAACTAAATATGAAATTTAATAGAGTTGTTTTAAATGTTATAAAACTGTTTACTCATCAGTGCTCACTACAGGTGTAATGTCATCCATGACATCAATAAAGCTACAAGAATAAATGTATAACTTTTTAATAAGAAACGAGGCATATTTTGGTATATTTAATTTGGAATTCCAAAATACCTTTGACTTTATGTGATATGCTATGAAATAAATAATAGTTATTTTTAATATGGTCATATGTCTTGAATTTTTCTTTGAGTTTTTCGTTTTCAGCATCACGTATGGAATGAATAACGAAGTTTCCTCTTGATTTCCTTAAAAACATTAAATAAAAATTTATTACACCTCCACTCTCTGAAGACTTTCTATAAAGCAAAAATAATTTAAAATAGAAAAATTTAATTTCTGCTATTCTGCAGAAAAATAGTATGAGCGTTTCGAACATTTTAAGCCATCAAACATCGCATACATCGCTTTAAAAAAATCTTATCAGTTCGTTCGTATATTCGAAAAGATGACGAAAGTGTTCTCAGTTATAATGTAAAAGACGTACTGAGTTTTAGGGTGGAATATTGCTTAAAACATATATTAATAGCAATAAGAGTGGAACAGAAATACATATTATCTAATGGCAATACTCAAATATAAACAAACTATCTTACAAAGATTTTTTCATTTATCGAAAGATATTACAGTGGCGCTGAATTCAACCGCTTTGCTTACTTAATTAATTAATGGAGATTCAAAATTTGTGAGAAAATCTCAGAAAGGATTTGCTAATTAAAGTGCAGAATCGGTCAAAGTGTTATTCAGTGAATAGTGTTATTAAGGAAAGAAATACGGAAAAAAAATCAAGATTATGATGTCAAATAAAAAATTTAATCCCACGCATACTTTAGATGAACTGTTGCCAGGCAAACAATCACGATCGCTATCGTTAAAACATGAAATCCGTTTTTCGACATAATGCGATAATTTCATGCAATAACTAAAACAAAATCTAAAATAGAAGATAAATCATGATTCTATGAGAATTACTGAATTATGCACCTTCCTGGCAACATGTGCACATTTTGGGTAACGCTTGAGATTGGCGATTGTAAAATAAAAAAATAACAAATTGCTTTTAAAACGGAAGTGTTAAATAATAAAGAAATGCGTTTACATTTTGTGAGGTATGATTATTATAAGGAAATATTCGATGAAAATTATCTATAATTCTATAAGAATGCAGGACATTTTTTTAAATAACTCTATTTATCTTTCTGTGGAGAATGATGCTACTCCAGAGCGTTTCTTCTATCAATAAAATATTCACCTCAATGAATTCTAAAAGTCTGTATCGCAGAATCATTCGACATCGCCAAACTAATTTTTGAAAATAAAATTAAATTACAAACAAAAAAATCTTTACATGTATTATTCTCATGGAATTTATAAAGTAAAATTTTGCGTAAAAGCTTCAAGAAAATAAATCTGTCTCAGGAAATTTTAACACAAAAATGTTTTTCTTTTCTAAAAAAATACTAATATTATGACACAAAAGTACTAAAAATAAACAGAATCACGACTTATTTTTTCTCACATATGAATACATTTTTGAATGTCTTTCTGACATCTGAAAAATAATTATTCATCCTTATATATAT
>JAOUZG010021225.1:925536-956403 GCA_026289955.1 Argiope argentata
AACCCTTTCTTGAATCTGTGGGAAAAAAGACCCATTTTATGTGACCGAACTGAAATGCCGTTAAACGATACAGACTTTATTTTCTGTTTCATTCTTTATGCAAACAGTCTCTTTTTTAAGAAAATCTTAATGAAAAATGTTTGATATCTGAAAAAAAAGTCAAACTATTTAATACCAATTGTGATTCAGTTGTATAATAAAATAGCATTTTTCATACCTTTAAAAAGAAAAAATTACTTCCCCTAGATCAGAATTTTAAGAAAAATAATATTGATCCAGCACATTGTCAGTCGCAGAATTATTAATAATTATCAGTCGTTGAATGAAAGGCAACAAGAGTTAAATGAGTAAGAAATTGTTTTAAAACACAGAAAAGACTCTAATTTACAGATACAGCACCTATTTTTTTCCTTCATTCTGTATTAATCAATTTTTAGTATATTAATATGCTTTGTGAAATTTATTTGTTTATTAAATAAAACCGATCGCTTTTGGCAGTCAGCTATTCGCTCGGATTATTGGCATTTTAGGCTCTTAAACGATTAAATAGTATTTATTTTTCTTACATATCATCTTGTTTTTTGACGGAATTGAAGGACACAGCTTTGATTGAACTACTACAGAGTACTTTGAGAGGAAATTAAAAGAATGTATATGCTACTAAATAAAAGTGGAGAAGATTCTATTCTGGAGTTAATGTTTAGAGAAAAAAAAATGATTATTACATTTTTAATACGCAAAACAAGCGAACAAGTATTTTGATGGATGAGTTTGAATTTCATCATAAAATTAAAAATGGATTGTATAGTAAATTACGTTTGAAAGATTCTATTGAAACATAGCTAATATCGTTACCAAGACTTTTTTTTTAATTTTATGGCACAGCAAAACTCATTTTTTGTAAATTTATAAATTTGGATGATATGTATTTCTGTGAGTACGTCATAGCAATTATTCCTTTAGAGAGGATTAAGCTTATTTTAGAGATCGACCCATTTCTATACTTTTGATTTCCTTAGCAATTCTCCCCTGATTGATAAGAGCCTTTGGCAACATAACAAGGCTGACCTCATAAAATTAAAAAAAAAATTATAAGTTTATTGGTTAACTCTGAGTTGTTCTTAGTACGTTCACCTATTTCTATTCATCTGTACCGAAATGAAAATCAGAGCCGAAAGCGCATCCTTT
The DNA here is from genome assembly GCA_026289955.1 of Argiope argentata. Classification (NCBI taxonomy): domain Eukaryota; kingdom Metazoa; phylum Arthropoda; class Arachnida; order Araneae; family Araneidae; genus Argiope; species Argiope argentata. The sequence continues at coordinate 926,725 of JAOUZG010021225.1, forward strand.
CTTTGAATTTGCGCTCCTTATTTCCCCCGATGAATATTCGATGGATCATCAATGCGACAGGCATGCGCCAACTGCAAACAGCAAAGTAAAAACCATGATAAAAATCTCGAAAAGTTAAAAGCGGGATGTAAGGGCAGAGTTTCTGACTCCGTACAATATTCTTCGCCCTGTCAATTAGCGAAATCCAGTTGTCGATCGATATGAAAAATGATTCGAAAGGTGGATATCTTGAGAACTGAATTCAGAATGTAAAACGTGCTGCTGTCAAATTCGTCAAAATAGTGCACATGCGAATGAAAATGAGGCGAGGAGAAAAAGAAATTACCTTCATGTGATCGGCTGCAGTTGCGCGGTCCATCCGGTGGGAATAATTATTTCGGGGCTACCAACTGAGCCGCTCCTTTGTGATGACTGCTTTCACACTGCTGTCGCGTTTCTTATCCCGGCGAGCACGCATTCTGCTCTGAACGCTGGTAGTGATAAAAAGGCTCGAGGCCAGTTCCGTATGAGAAGTGATCAAATATAAAACAGCGGAACCCTAGGAGCGACAAGGAAGAAACGGACGCGTTTCTGAAATAGGAGACCTATCACCTTCGGATATTTGAAATGGGTTGTGAAAAAAACTGAGTTGAAATGGCGATAAACCGCCACGTTTGGTGCTCCTTTGACTCCCTACTTACCCTCGCGAGATTTCCCGCAGAAGAATGCATATTCTGTGTTCTTGAACTTTAGAATTTTGGAAGAGTGGTTGTATTTGATTAATAAAGTTGTTACTTCGAAATTGAAACGATTGACTTTTTTTTCTTGGTGCATCGGCTGGGTAAAGTAATAATAACTTTGAATTTAGTAGAAACTCGAATTATTATTCGAATATTGAAGAATGAATATTGACAATTAAAGAATTCGGATTGGATTAGCTGACGTTAAGCGCGCAAAGACTGCTAAAGGTAAAGATTTTCTATTCCTTTTTTTAAATAAAAATGGACACAATGGGAAAGAATAAAAAGGTGCGAACCGCACTAAGATCCTCTGCTACAAGACTTATTAAAGCTAATGATAACTCTTTAAAAGAAGAAAATATTGATTTTGATTCCCTCGAGGAAAGGGTCAATTGACTGATTTCGAAATCAGAAGAATGGAAGAATATTGATACCATTGTGCTCAATGGAACAACTTTAGATTTGTATGACGCTGAATTAAATTCGTCATTTGAATATTCTGGCAAAATGACTACCACGATATTTCGCGCTAATAGGAAATTAAAAGAAAATAAAGTCTTTGTTAACTCTTTAGTGTTTTGTGATACGGAACAAAATTCAGCTTCTGTGAATATCCATAACGTTGTGAAATTTCCTAGGTTGATAATAAATAAATTTTTTGGTGACTGTACTCAACTCACTAACTTTTGGAATAAGTTTTGAAATTCGATACATGATAATAATTCCCTTTCGGAAATCGAGAAATTCAATTACTTGAAAAACTATTTGACTGGTTCGGCTGCCCAAGCAATAGACGGTTTTGAAATCAGTGAATTAAACTATGATTTTGCTGTTGAGATTCTCAAAAATAAATTCGGAAATAATTAATAACCACGTGAATAAATAAGTGAACCTGTCTCCGGTATATAAATCTAGTGGCATTTTAAGGTTGAAAAAATTACTTAGTGAAATAGAAGTAACTGTTAGATGTTTATACGCGTTAGGTTTGGAAACGAAATGTTATAGTTCTATGCTTGTTACTATTGTTATGAAAATTATTCCAATTGAATTTGCACTTGAATATAATCGAAGAAGCTTAATTTTCTATCTAAGTCCAGATATTAATGATTCATTAAATTTTCTTCAGGCTGAAATTGAATGTAGAGAGGGAACATTTTTAACCACTTCACATACAATGACGTCTCTGACACGCGCATCGAATAATTGAATTATTAATTTAAAACCTGCAATTAAGTGAAAGTATTCAGTAATTTAAAAAGCCAGAATCATTTAGAAACTTTTCATTATCTTAAAACTCGTTACATCAATAATTCGTATAGGAATTAAAATAAAAATAAATGTTTAATATTAGATGTGTCATCCAATTAGGAAGTTAAATAAATTCATATGTCAAGTGGTTAATGAAAACGAAAATCATGGCTACTAATTTTTATACTGATTCTAACAAAATTAAATTTAAATCTTAGAATAAAATTCAAAATGGTTCATCTACATGCGAGTTTGACATCCATTAATGAAAAGGGTTCTCAGGATCATAGTTTTTTCTGAAATTTGAATCATCGCGCAGAAAAATGCGATAAAATTAGCATTGGAAAGAAAAGGGAGATCTTGAAAAAAAAACTGGAAAATTCTTCTTGTGTCTTCGACCGAAATATTGTATGATAAATTGTTCCTCGAATTTAACTTGTAGAATTTGTTTTGGCAGACACAATGAAACAATTTGTTTTAAATCAAAATTCTCTTCAGTGAACATAAAATTTGAGTCAGTCGAGAAATAATTAGAAATACAAGTCACAATCGTTTCAATAATTTCTTACAACATGAAAAATAAAATTCTTTTGAAAACATGCATTTCAAAGATTGAGAATAATTCTAAAGAAGCAATTTCTCATTTACTTTGTGACTGTGAATCAATGAGAAGTTTTCTAATTCAAAAATTATGTGATTATTTGGGACTTAACATTATCAGAAGAGAAAATTTATTGGTATACACCTTTGGAAACAAAACTCCCATTGAAAAAGAGTATGATGTAGTGAAATTACCACTTAAGAATAAAGTTTCGCCTGATTTGAAAATAGAAATTTCGGCATCTAATATCCTTCCTCTGAATCAAGCGATATTCCCACTGCGTTTCAATTAGAGAATTTGGTCCTTGCTGATTTGCCTTCCAATCATGAGCCCATTACTTTACTAATAGGAAGCAGATTATTATTATGACATAGTTACTGGAAATCATATTCAGTTGAGACCTTCAGGGTTGAAACAGCGAGAATCAAGCCTCACTCGCTCTAAGTATAATAGAACAGAAAAATCCAATTTCAGGCCAATGGAAAAAAAAATTTGGATCTCGAGACCTCCGGATTAATTCACGCTAAATAGGAATCTGACTTTTCTGAGTATCTAACAATGAAAAATTTGAATCGAATTTTGAATACGATAAAGTAACCAAGAGATATAGGGTGGAGTTGCCTTAGAAAATCGACACGGAGCGATTAAAAGATAACCAAATCGTAGCAGAAAAAAGATTCGCGAAATTCAGAATTAGATTTATCCGGAATCCTGATTTATATTTTGAATTCTCGAAGGTATTAAATGATTATTTTAAAAAAGGTATTGAATTAGTCTAAAATCCTGAAGTGAAGGAAAACGCAACATTTTATTTACTCCATATGGAGATAATACGAGACGATCGTATTTCAAGCAAGTTACGCATCGTTTTCGATGCTTCATCTCATGAATCGAATTCATCTTCCTTGAAAAACTGTTTATTTTCTGGACCTAATTTATGTCCGGAAAATTTCAATATTTTGTTACTTTTTCGATTAAAACCAATAGCATTTACTACAGGTATGAAACAGACATTTTTACAAATCGAAATTGAAAAAAAGATAGAGGAGTAACCCATTTTTTATTTACTGATGATCCTTTAGATGAATTTAAAACTTCCTTAACTTACAGATTTTCAAGAGTCTTGTTCGCACTTTCTAGTAGTTCCTTTTTGCTTGCAGCTACCATTAAACATCATTTGAAAAAATATTTAGCAAAATATCCAGACTGATGACTTTTTGAATAGAAATATCTATGTGATGACATTATCGGTAATTGTGATACTATACAAGAAGCATTTTCTATTTCTTTGAAGTGAATCGAAGTTTTAGAAGAAGCTAGTTTTAAACGGCATAAATGGCACACAAATTCTGAAATCTTGCGTAATTTATGGAAAGAAAAAGATATAATGGTAGATGAAAAACGGAAATAATCGGACCCGAAAAATTTACATACAAAGTCTTGGGAATAGCTTGGAATAGCGTCGAGGATTTACTTTACTTTGATGACGAGAAATTAATTGAAATTTTTACTGGAAGGACTGTTACTAAAGGATTCATCCTACAAGTTATATGTAGGATATTCGATCCGGTAGGATTCCTCGGCCCTTTTACGTTGAGAATAAAAATGTTGATGCAGAAAGTCTGGCAATTGGGATGATCATTTGCCCGAAGTTTTGAGTTTACTTTGGAGGAATTGGTGTGATGAAATATCCAAGTTGGTGACTTTTTCCGTTCCGCGTTATTATGTGCATGAAGGTGTAGATGAGAAAATAGACCATTTGGAATTGCATTTGTTTTCAGACGCTAGTTCAAAAGCGTATGGGACAGTCGCGTATCTACGTTTCGAAACTCCTGAAAATGTTCGCGATAGTGTTATGGCTTCAAAAAGTAGGGTAGCTGCATTAAAATTTTTACCCTGCCAAGATTAGAACTTGTGGCTGCTTTGCTGACTTCTAAATTAAGTCATCACATTTTGAAAGCGTTTAATTCGGATATCCCTTGCCATTTTTGGACCGACTCCAAAATGACGTATTTTTGGATTAAGGGTCTACCAGACAAGTTTAAACCTTTTGTTAGAAACCGAATTGAGGAAATACAGAGTTTGACTTCTCCTGCGAATTAGTATCATTGTCCAGGTAATTCGAATCCAGCTGATCTGGTTTCCAGAGACTCTGGAGTTGACAAACTTCTGAATGATAAAAATTGGTTACATGGACCAAAGTGGCTTTACTTGCCTTTAAATTCTGGCCTAGGTCCGAAAGTGAGCAAATTTCTGATGGGGATGAATTGAAATATAAGAAGAAATCTGAAGGAACTTTCCAGTGTGAATGTATTGTGGAACACTTGAAAAATGTTATTGATATAACCAAGTATAGTAATTTAGAAAAAATGGTGAGATTCCTTAATTGGGTGAAAAAATTCCTTAAGAAGATTAAGAAATGCGATGAAATAACCAACATCTTGACACCCGAAGAATTGGTGGAGGTAGAGAACCAACTCATATCAAAACGAGCAAAAACTATTTTTTAGGGATGAGTATGAAAGTTTAAATAACGAAAAGCCCATAGACAAGAATTCACACCTGAGCAATTTTGTTCCCTATTTAGATGAAAATAATTTGGTGAGGTTGGGTGGAAGACTTGAATTAAGTGATTTATTGCCAGAGGAGAAACATCCCATCCTGTTGCCGAAAAAGTAATGCTTAACACGTTTAATAGTTCTTAGAGATCACGAGAAAATCATCCACGGTGGAGTAGCTGCGACACTGACTGGAATACGATCTCGATATTGGATTTTGAAAGGTCGACAATTAATTAAAAGTATCCTGCAAAACTGTGTTATTTTCAAAAAATATCTTTCGAGACCAGTTGACCAGATTACTGCACCTTTACCTCGTGATCGAATTAATGAAGCTCCTCCTTTCTCTATTTGGGGTTTAGATTTTGATGGACCCCTCTATCTGAAGAACTTCGGAAAAACCCAGAAATCTTATATTGTCCTATTTAATAGCGGAATCACAAGAGCAATTCATCTAGAACATGCATCAGACATGACTACAGACTCATTCTTGCTTGCTTTCCGAGGATTTATCGCTAGAAGAGGAAACTGTAAAACGGTGTATTCTGATAACGCAAAAACATTCCAAAGAGCAAAATCAGAAATTGCTACGTTCTCTGAGATTTTATTAGACAATTTATTTGTGAAATTTATTACGAAGGAAAAAATTGTATGGAAAAACATGATTGAGTGAGCTGCATGGTGGGGAGGCTTTTATGAGCGTCTTGTAAAATCTGTGAAGGATAACCTCAGATAAATCCTGGTAAAGCTTTTTGGAGCTTTGAAGAGCCGTACCGTTGAAGCCGTTCTAAATTTGCGTCTTTTGACGTTTGTTTAAGACGAAAATGATGAACCTAAATATTTGACACCAGCTCATTTCGGGAGTGGGTGAAAAAAGGCTTAATTGAAATGGTGATAAACCGCCACGTTTGGCGCTCCTTTGGCTCTATACCTGTCGTCGCGAGATTTCCGGAAGAAGAATGCATATTCTGTGTTCTTGAACTTTTGGACATTGGAAGCGTGGTTGTGTTTGATTAATAAAGTTGTTACTTCGAAATTGAAACGATTGACTTTTTTTTCATGGGTACCATGAAATCCACCTCAGTGATACTCTAATCCCATCTCAATATTAACTGAACCTTGTAATGGGAATCGTACAATTTCAATGTAAAAAGTATGAAGAAGGTCTTGCTCTCAGTACATCACAGCAGAAAAATTTTCCATCGGCACCTCGAAATAATTGATGCATTTATGAGCCTAACATTAATATTAACCATAAATATAACATAAAAACAAGTGTTGCATACAGAAAGAGGATTTATTGCAAAAGACTAAAGAGTTACGTTTCCTTCTCAGTATAAGTAGATAATTAGCATCTATACCAACAAGAATTCAGCTCCTGGACTCATCTTTGTCCATTAATCACTGAGGAGATATTCTTTCAATCCTCATATAACGGGCTTGTCGTGCAACCTTTTTATTGTTGTTAGTTGGATTGCACATAATGGTTTCTAATGAATTAATGCTTGTGTATACAAATTCATGTATTTTATGGAATATTCTCAGCGAAATTATTAGCCAGCGTTAAAAATAATGAAATTTTTGTTGCAGATAATATTAACTTTCAATACATTCGAAAACAACTGTCTTTCTAAAATCTCTCAACAGATAGTTTATAAATGAATATTCAAACTAGCAGGTTGAAAGCAAAAAAAGTGCAGTCTTTTTGTCTTGTTTTGTACAGGAAATCAAAAACGGTTGCAAGTTTAAATTCAACGCAATTATGAACGCTTAATGTGAGCCACCCCAGTTATCAAAAAATTACAATAACTCCTCCCATAATTTTTTATCAAGCCTGCTGTGAAGCTTTGAAAATATGCGTGTATTACAATAGTTGACGTCTTCCCTATGCCTGCATCAAAAAGCAGATGTTTGAAAAGGGGGGAGTGCAAAGGGTGAGTTATCGTATTACTTTGATATCGTTGGTATTTTGAGATTTTTTACAATGAATGCTTATAACTATATTGAATATAAATTTTTAGCTTTATTTGAAAATTTCGATAAATAATTTTATATATTTATTTTCTTTTTATACATATGCAAAGTTGAGATATTCATTAATAAACATCGTGTAACTTAGAAGAACAGAATTGTACTTATTTTCCACGAAACCCTGTTAGTGACTTTTCAGACATATTTTGAATAATTTTTGTTCTTTAATTTGCAGGTAGAAAGGATACACCAAAACAAAATTTTAACGGTGGCCTTTAACTCTTATGCATTAGCAAGAAAATTTCCATCATGACTCAACAAATCTACTGAATCCAGAGAGGATTATCATAAACCCCGGAAATCCGTAACAGCAACAACTTTTTACATCAGGTTATGATAGTTCGTAATATTATGTGATTTGCAAGGTTACATAAAGGCAACTGCAGAGTGACAATGAAATCAAAACCATTTCATCTAAAATTGTGAAATTCTCATCAAGGCTTGCAACTCTCCTCATGAAGTATGCATAAGTGCTTGTGGTAATTTCCCACAATTTTTTCAAAAAATTTTAATTATTATAAAAGTAATTTGAGATTTTTCCCCTACTCTCTAGCACAGAAAATTCGAGGTGGAAGTACTGGCTGAAGTCGTTACGGAATTCGAAGTAATCCTCTTGATGTTGCAGAAGTCTGAAAGGAAAAACGCATTTTCAGAATTATGTCTGACTTTATACGCGATAGTGCAAATAAGAATTGAGTAAGGAAGAAATCTGATATAATCCTGAATTTGTACGATTTGTAAATACATTTAATCCTTAATTTGTAGACATCTTTCAAATTATGAAAGTCATTCCTTCAGATGAAGTAATTCGAAAATTTGTACCGTCTGTCCGAGTACAAATGAATGACAAATAGATAAATATATATATTTATCCTATATATATTATAAAATATTTATGAAAGCACAGCCAGATAAGGGGTAGATAGTAGGTCAACCCCTTGTTAGTTTTAGATACAAAATCTGATAAATGTCAACATTATATATGTTAAAATTGTATGCCATTTTTTATCCATCTAGCTCTTTTCGTTTTGGAGTAGTCGTGTTAAAAAGTATGTTGTAACAAGCGGACAGACCTCCGAATGTATTTTGCCCAAAGTTTGATAGCAATCTCCTAATTCGGTGTAAAAATACCAAAGTCAATCTGAAAGTACTTTTCAGTTCCTGACACAGGTAAACAGATATGATGTCAAAATTGTGTTCTTCGTCAGAATTCAGAATAGAAAATGTTTTGAGTATTACAATATTTTATCTACACTCACTTCTATAAGTTAAGCACGAAGATGTAAAATGCAAAAAATCAACAAATACTGCTTTGATTGATACAAAATTCGGCAGGAAAGTAACATATGGATTTTGTTTTATGCATAAATATACAATTATATACAAAAATGAAAATAATATTAAATTTTTATAAGTGATTAGAAAATGACACACTGGAGACTTAAACAGAATTATGTATAAAGTGAAAATAAACAGCATAAAATGAAAAAAAGGACATTAATAGGGTATGTGACCCTCCTCCCTCATTTGTACACAAAGTTTACACCTTGTGACCATGCTTTCAATTAGGTGGGCAACCACCGCAGAATTAAGCAATCGCCATTCTTCTTGTAGAGCAGTTTCCAACTCAATAAGAGTGTCTGGAGGTGGGAAACGCGAAGATACATCACGGCCGATAGTATCCTAAAGTTTTTCAATGGGATTAAGTTCAGGCGAATAAGCTGGCCACGCCATACGCGCAATCCCTCCACTCTCCAGGCAGTCATCGACGATGTGAGCTCTATGGGGAAGTGCGTTATCGTCCATTAAAACAAAATTAGGGCCAACTACTGCAGCGTACAATCTCACAATGGATTTTAGGAATTCATCTCGATACCGAGAAGCCGTCAGAGACCCTTGTTTAAAGATATGCAGACCAGTGCGGTGCCTTAATGAAATCCCTGCCCGCACCATAATGCTTCCGCCTTGGAAGGCGTGATGTTTTGGGGCTGATTGCGTGTTCCTTGTTCATGCCATATCCTTATACGCTTGCCCTCTGGCTGCAGAGCAAATCTTGACTCATCAGTAAATATAACTTTGTCCCAGTCAGACAGAGTCCAGTTGACATGTTCCCGGCACCACTTTAATCGTGCCCCTCGTGAATACTAAACTTTTTATATTTATGCTATTTATATGTCGTCAGCAATGCCTGAAAAACTGGCATTGAACAGAGTAATTGATTTTAAGGCCTGCATGAAGGGCTTGCTTTCTGGAGGAAAACTTAAAAGGAAAAATTATTTTCCATATTTTGTAAGCTTTCTACATTACAAACAAAATATAAATAAATAAAAACAGAAAATCATGTGAAATTGAAATGAATCACGATAACCTATATTTGAACATTTTATCGTAAGCTCATTTTTTTAAAATTTCGGTAGAATCCATTTTATTTCAATAAATGCTTTTAAATAGTACTATAGGAAAAGTTCTAAAGCAAATAGTTTTCCTAATTAATATTTTTGTTTGAACTTCAGAGATATAGAATAAATGTCTCTATAGAAAAAACTCGCAAATTCGAAGGATTTCGTTTTTAATACAAAATTTTCATGCAGGAGGGAAAATTTGATGGAAAAATACTTTCCGTAGCTTTCTAAATCCAGATGCTTTAATTATTCTTTCTTCTTTGAATGGAAAAACGGAATGCTCTTTTAAATTCAAAGAAAGGATCTTATCAAGTATTAAAGATTCTATTATAAGTTTTAAATACTTTTCAATAGAACATGAGAAATTTTATTAACAATTAAATCAATAAAAAAATCGATAAGGGACTTTTCTACAATGGAATTCTTCTTTCAACCGAAAATCTCTTGATTTGAAATTCAATGGGGAAAAAAAGCTTTAAGCGCTTGTATATTTACAGTTTTAATTTATCGCAAGATAGCCAGATCTTCAAGACATTTTGCTCTCTCCGACGAAAGGAGAGCCTTTGCTTCGTTGCCTTTTACACAGGTGTAGAAAAAAGATATCAAAATAAATTGAGTCTAAAATTTCAGATTCAAAAGAACTAAAATACATTTTAATATTCATTTTTAAAAAGAAATAGAAAGGGATTTAAGAAGCCGAAATGCGTAAAAACAAATTTGACTAATGAAGCTAAAGCCGATGAATTTTCTCGAAAATGTTAATCCGTTAGGAAAATTTACTTTTATAAACATGTGATTTTTTTAAGTAATCCCGTTCAGGAGCATGATTACGTGTACGTGATCACGCGAGTCCTGCTGCAGGTTATCGTACGAACGCTGAGCTATGAAAACACCCTACAATCACGTGGTGCGATTTCTATTTGGAATGTTTAGATTTTTAAGCAACACTGGAGATGAAGCCCATTGTAACTCTGAATTATAACTCGCTGAGAGTTGGACCTCAATTGACGTTTTCGGTCCTGAGCTTTTCTCTCTTCTTCTGGTTCAGGAGTATTTAAACAAGCGAGCAATTGCACGTGCTTCGGTTATTTCGAGAGGAGTGGGCATTGAAAGGGCCATGGTTTATTTTTCTCGAAGTTTTTATTTGCATTTTGACTGAATGGGGGAGAAGACAGAAGGCTTATCGGTTTATGTAGGGGGAGGATAGATTTATTGTTTGCAGTTTAGGGATCCCCACATAGTCATTTGTATGTTTTTGAATAGTTCTGCTCTGCCTCCCGATTATGAAAAGAGTGAAATGTCCAGCCGTCTAATTGACCTCAAGATATGCGCAGGCATCGACATCGCTTCTGCCTTTGCAGATTTGCTGCTGTCAACAAAAGACTCCCCGAAAAAAGCGAACGGAATAAACTCTTGAGAGGTTCTTTCTTTCTTCCTTCCTTCCTTCGGGAGAGGACGGGGGTTGGGAAGCGCGTTCAGATGTCTGTCGCTGGAGGGGTGGGGGGGAGCGAAATATTATACAGTTTTTATATTTAGAAATTCGTTTTCGTGCGCACAATATTTGTTTTCGAGCGTATAGTTAAAAGTTAAATGTTTTGCTAATTTCATTCATTTCTACTAACGTCATAGTCTTAATATTAATGTATATTAAGTTGTTGTATATTAAATATGTGTATATTAAGTAGTAATTGAAGTCATTACATTAAAATAATGATTATATATATTTAAAAAATTAGACTTCGCTGCGAAAACTGCGTGGGACAGTGGTTTCGCTCCGCATTCGTCTGGCCGGCGTCGTTTATGTAATGGTCCTGAAAAAGTTAAATAATTTTCATACTAATGGTGTGAGTAAATAAAAGAAAGAAAGAGAGCATTCCAGCTTGTTAATTTCGGAATCCGAAAATAAAAAGTCAACCAATAAACAATGTTTTGTTATATTTGATGTCCGTTCGGAAATTTTTTGGTGTTTCAGGAATGATGTAAGAAAATGCACATAAACACAGCTATGGACATTTAGCTGCAAAGACTAGCAAAGAAATATTTTCTTGCTAGAAAAACGCTGCAGGATAGTTGGATGTTATTAGTTTTTCCTTCGAAAGAATTATAAATACGAAATATATTTTCAAAACAACAAGAAAGGAAGCTGTAGAGATTAATAGCCCCGAGTATTGCTTAACATTTTTAGATGGTTTTGACTAACAAGATATGCCACAAGAAACTTGACCAATGAGTTTGACCAAGTCATAGTTCCACGAGTCAATACTGAATATACATTACGAGTATAATTTTGGCGAGAAGAGAGAAACACTCTAAATATGCAATAAATTAGAAGGTCATGAATATTGAGATTCTCAAAGGACTCGGGAATCCATGAAGAGATTCGGTATATTTTAGAGGATATGACATCGATGTGAACATGATATTTTAATTTCTGTAACTTTAATTATTGTAAGCATTACTATTTATATTACTCGACACTGTATGTATTGCAACGGACAGACATTGTATGTATTATAATGGATAAAAAAATAACAATAATTTTTCATCGTATCCACTCCGTCATAATTCATTGATCCCATAAATAAATTTTTATTCATAAGAATGAGCTAAAGTGAAATTGCAAGAAAAGAAAATGAATGAGATTCTCTAAAACAAAGAAAGTCTGTCTGAGCGGAGGGTCACGATTAACCAATCCTTAAACCTGATAATGTGCCACACGCCGAATTCAATCGTCGATGAGGCGGGGCAAAGCTTGTACTAGGCATTTTTGCAGAAATTCCCCCTAAAACTCTAAGACGAGAGGCTGTATAATCATACCTAATAGATGCACTCAACACAAGTCCATTCATGTGTAAAACGATTGTAAATACGCCATGGAACGAAAGTGCAGCGATCAGTATTTAGAATTTTTTTGTGACAGTTTGCATGAAGTATTATCAGCATTTCACAATATTTTATTTAATTTTTCTCGCCTTACGTTGGATGAAATTCTATAATTGATTTTTCACAACTTTTCTAATGAACTAAAACTTTGAAATCTCACAAACTTGCACTATTACATAGTACTTTTATACTTGAATAATATAGTTATTAGTTGATCGTTTCAATTAAGTGAATTTTAATTAATAAAAACATTGCCACCGGCTCGTGTATTTGAAAAAAAAAATCATTTCAATGATTAAGATAATGTAACGTCCCTTGATTCACCTAAACATTTCGGATCATCTTTAAGGGAGATTTTGACAATGGACCGGCCCCCAACATTCCTTGAATCACGAAATGTTCCTCACAGAAAACTGCCTCTTTATTTTTTGTTCGCTCTAAATCAACATTTTCTAATTCCCAAAAAATTTTCACGGTATCATTTAAATCCCCTTCTTTAACCATTTAACCTCAATTGTGGTTTACAATAGCCTAAGTATTAAAATACAGTGATAAGTAGAAATGCTGTAGAGCCGTAGATGGTAGTGAGGCAGAAAAAGTTCATCCATACAAAAAGAAATATAACGTTTTAACTTCAATTTTTTAACATCAGCAGCAAATTTATAAGGCAAGAGATAATTTTTGCAAAAAGTTTGTTTGTGTACATAAAATGTTATATAAGAATAATTGGATCATCATTTCTACGGCAATAGTACATTACTACTTATCAATGTGTTTTATTCAATTATTTGCAGTGAAAGTATTGTTTTATAGGAATTAGAAATTTTTTCCTTTAAAAAAAGGGTTATACTGATAATTACGAATGCCACTAAAAAGGCCACAAGAAGGCTACCAATAATTAAAAAGTTTTCTGTAAAAATAATGTCTTGGCGAAACTTGCGACTTTATGCAGTAATAAAAATGGTAATGGAATTAAACGATCCAAATTAATTTGCGCTATATGTAAAAAAGAAATTCATGGACTTAGTGCAGTAAAACATTTTTGTAATAAGTGAGAATAAAAAACATTTTTGTTGCTCAAAATTAATTGTTACATAATAATTAGTCTTTATTATAATTATTTTTATTATTTTCCAAAAAAAATTATTACGGATTTCATTCCTCAGTTTTAGCATATATATAAAAGAAAACACTTCATCACTCAACGGTTTATCCACAATGTGCTCTTAAATCACTATTTTCACAATTACTACTACTCGAAGCCACGAACCCAAGCACTGTATTTTGGAAAATAAGATTAGAATTTTGAAAATAAATTTGCCCGCTAAGTAAAAATTCATAGAAAATTTTCGCACCCAATTAATAATCAAAGGGACCTGGAACATAAAAAATATCATCTGGTAAATTAACTGTTCTTCCACATTTAAAAATTTAACTGGAGTTAAATCGGTAATTTTCTCTACTACTTACAAATTGATTTCTTTTGAAACTGTGATCGGAATTTGAAATGACCGCATTTACACAATTTCCAACACGAATGGAAGAATCATTTAAAAACGATACTAGAATATTTACCTTTTCTTTCTTCAATCCCAATTTGTCTGCACATTGCTTGCTCATAAGATGAGTCATCGATCCGACGCCTAATAAACGTCCGACTTCCCTGCCGAAAACCATGCGCATCTCGAATGCAACATTCAACAGTGCTCAAAACGACTGTTTTGTACTCTTCATTTGCTCATAACATTATGAGTTTGCTCATAATTCATTTGCTCGACTACCGATTTCTGAGCCTATCCCGAACTGTCCGGCGCCTGTGAAGTTGAGGAGACTGAGTAGGTGAGGTGGGTGGAACCCTTTCTAACCAAGCGATGACCCTGAACTATTAGCTGCCTTAATTTGATTTACATTAATAGAACCACTTTCATTTTGGTGATTTATTTTATTTTATTTCTCCGGAAATGGAGAAGAGAGCGATGCTTTCGGTTGCCTACTCAACAAGTTTTCGCCTTGCATCTTTTAGCAGAACGCGTCACTTTTAAACAAAGAAAGCAACGGCTCTGCTTTTTAACTATCGCAACTCTCTCTTCAACAAACAGTTGCTTAAATTTTGTACAAAAGGGGATTTCAAAACAATATGAACAATTTGACTCGTTAACATCGGACAAACGTTTGTAACATTTTTATGACTTTTTTCTAACCTGCTTTTAATTTCTGAATTTTTTGTACTAAATTCGTCTCATTTTTATTTGAACCTCTTTATGATAGAAACGAATCCAACTCAGGACCTAAATTTTGAGGTTTGTAATAATCTTTCCCTTGTTTAATTCTGATATAACTCATAAATTCTTCATCAAGGGAATTAAATATTTGATCTGATACTATTAAGTGCCACAAATCATAGAATCCTCTTACATTCCTCAATTGACAATAGTATTCGAACATAGAGACAACTCTAAGATGCAAATTGAACAAAATTTTCGTCACTAATTTTTGAGAGTTTAGAAATTGATATAGATACTCTTGAGTTGTTGGCTGAAATTGCTTTAACACTGATTTTTTAATCTTTTCAAAATTTTCAAATTCCTACTCCTTGACATAAACCATTAAATTTTCTACTCTTTCTCCCAAAATATTTAATAAAATTTCGGCTTTAAATTCTGCTGCGACATTTTTAGTTTGAAAACTTTTCTATTAACTTAAAAAATAAATTGTATACTTCTGTTTTAGAAGGGACAACAATCATCAGAATTTTTACGCTTTTAATTAAGTTTTCAATACTAAAATAATTGATATCTATCTTTTTTTATTTACTTGGGAGCCATTTTACTCTTAGCATTTGTTAACTCAAGCTCTTTATTAAGTTCCTCTATCTTAACAAATTAATTCTAATTTAAGTTTTTCTTGTTCTAATTTTAATTTTTCTTTGTCTTTTTTAGATTTTTTTTCCTAAAACATAATTAATTACACTTTCTATACATTCTTTATTTGTTTTGAAATTGTCACTACTCTCAATTATTTTTATTAAATCTAAAATTTTTGGGCTTACTGATATCTCTAATTCAAACTCTTCCGAGACAAGCAGAAGCTCGTCTTTTTTTTAAGATTTTTAATCGCTGCCATTTTGAAAGAATACCACTTTTAAAACGAAACTGCGGTCCAAGGGAACAGCTCTCACTTTGCACTCGCAATCACCCCTGAACACACTTCACCCAATAAACTCCGATTGCATTTCACTCGCACTTGTAAAAAGATTCTACCACACATAGCACACACATGCTTTCTCGTGCTCAGACGGACCATATTAACTCACTGCTTATTCTCTCATTCGCTACGTTACTGGACACTCTCTCCGATCGTTACAAAAAACTCCCCAGATGACGTTAGCGTGAGAACAAAATGTGTTCTTGAATCATCCAATGTTTGTCGACGTATCGCTTACTCATTGTAGGCAAATCTCATTTGCATGGTTTTAAAAATCTGAACTTTTATTCATACATCATCTTTTAAAAGTCTTCTATTAAGTTGTAGAATTTTATATTTCGATTGTAGTGCATACATTTTTTTTAATTTTGAAGAATTTGATCTCATTATGTATTGGACATCAATAAAAACTTTAACTGTAAATTTTAAAAATGAAAGAGAAACAAGAGAGTATTGAAATACAAGTATGAATTATATTTGCCTATATGATCTTAATGATCAAACCTTTTTATTGAACAAATGCCAGAAAATATCACTTTCGTTAGGCGTGGATACAATGAAAGTTATTTCCATTAAAAAATTCTCTTTTTAACGTTATGAAAATCCATCCATTGGTATATTTCCTCATTACAAACCCAATGATTCAACAGGAGAAAATAATACAACTCGACACATAAATTTACACGAGCGTCTCTTTTAATTAAGTTGAGATGTTTGTCACTACGTGGAGATGCATTTCGGATTCATCTAGATTGATTATCGTATCTCAAACGGATTCCCTCCAAGAACGATTGAAACATTCCTTCCAAAAAGAGACATTTAAGAGTCTAGTACACAATTATTGAGTGAATCATCATTCGTGAATTAATTTTTCACGAACTTTCATTATGTTTATGTTAGGGAACACAAATATAATGAACGTTCTTGAGTTTTCCTTAATATGTCACATTCATAATTTATGATTCAATACACGCATGCGAACTGAATCACTTCTTTCCGGTCCTTCGGGCTGGATTAGGTCCTACATATTTTCTGGAATGATTTCGCCTTAAAATTTCACATATGTGTTTGATGATTCAGTTCCCTCTGGGGAGCAGGTGATGTGTGAAGATATTGAATCAAAGCTCGCCGTAACGTCTTCTTGTGCACAGCTGACCACGCCGCCGCCACTGAACTTAGCATATCGACAGGATTTGTTGTGGCCGGCTGTGGACTTCAGCAATTTCCATCCGTAGATTGACCTAATCTGCCAAACTGATATTCTCTTCGAGGTGATTGGCCCCCAAAGTCTTCAAATACTGGCCACCTCCTCCTCTACAAACTTTTAAACCATTGGCAAAAAACTGACAATTTTTGACATCATGTCCTTCAGAGTCGTAAAAGCTTGTCGTGACTATCTGTTCTCGGCGACGTACGATTCTGTTCCTTCATTTGAGTCGGTGATTCGTCAAGATATTGAATTAAGGATGTTAATGAAACAAATATTCGAAGTAATAATACATTATATAACAATAATAATATTTATGTAGTGAAAAATACCATGTAGATTTTAATAGTAACTTATTTGTTTATTAAGATCAAATAATCTATTCATGAAAATTTTAAATTGAGCATTTTAATTGAGCATTTGTTGATGTTTACTTCTTAAAATTAAAAAAATCAAATTAAAAAATATTATGTTGTCTGTTACTGTTGCAGTAGTTTTCGTAAACGATAACCGCCATTCTCAACTGTTTGGAGTTTGTTTAAATAGTTTTTTGTTAGATTGTATTCGATTCCTTTAATTCAGAATGCATGCATTTTTATTCTTATGAGCTGGTAAAAAATGCACAGTTGCTCACACCAAAACCTAACTACAAGTTGTCTACAAAAATTGTCCGATATCTTACAGAAATTGGGAAGAGATCTATGTCTTCTAAATGATTTCATTTTCGAAAATTAATTCCTGAAATGCTCAAGATGAAATCGAAATTCTTCTGAAAACTGTATTTCGGCGAACCATCTCAGTCGATGGGGCGAACATACCCATTTCACACTCGGGATACACACTTGCCGAAAGTATGCAGAGCGTGGAGACGTTTGCCAGAAATAATTTCATCATCCGTGACGCGTCTTCCCACCGTTGGTAGTTAATGCAAATGGATGCCAGAACAGGGCTTCTCTCACTTTCAACCCCTTAACCTACAACTGCGGCCGTAGCTTTTAGCACGACGGTCAGGCTGGAACTACAAATACATTTTATTGCTTTATGCAATATTTTAGGGTTTGATAATAATTCTTTTGAATATTCATAACAATTATTGCATCAGTTGCCTTATGAAATATCCCTAAAAAATTAATCCAGTTGTGTCTTTTACACAGTTTTTGCATTGCATAAGTCGTGCACACACAAGGTTGCATCGATTTGCTGAACTGTGGAATGACTCGAGGTCAGAGGGACATTTTTTTAACGTTTTCAGCCCAAACGTTTGGAATGTAAAGCATAATGTATAAATCAGCGGAACTGCCTTTAAAGCCACCATATCAACTCGTATTTTTTCCTCTTGCTCAATTGGAAGATTTCTAAAATTACTTTGTAGATTTTTCGCACCTTCTTGCTCCATTGTTTAGGAAAGGAAAAATTTCTTTCTAACGTTTTTTGTCAAAATAGCTTTTTTAAGGTCTTCAAAATTTTATTTAGACCTGCATTTATCAAAAAGCTATTACTGGCCTCTTAGCTAATATTTTCTCTAATACACAAAATTACAAGAAAAAAATTAAGACAAAGAGCGCATTACAGATTTTAATGAAAGTGTCATAAAGAAAGATATTCATCAAAGTATTCTCTTATTTGTCACTGAAACACTTTTAATGGCAAATAGAAGTATAATTTTAACAAATTCAAACGGCTTAAAAATTATTCAAAAAATGCTCTTTGACTTTTTACAATTTTTTAACTAACTAACTTTATTAACTTTTCATAAAAGTCAATTCATTAAACGGTGTCACTTAAGTTAAAAATTAGAACCAGATATTAAACCTTTTGAAATATTGTGTATATTTTCCTTCCTCGTATACGAAGTAGAGAAGGTATTGTACAAGAAAGTATTTTAGTCGTGAAAATAAATTTTGAACTCAAAAAACACGAAATTTTGACGTATCTCAGTGATTTAGATATCTATCTCTAAGATCACCAATACACATTTTTGAAATTATGCTTGTCTGCGAGAAAGATAAAAAAATGTTCTGAGCTAGACAGATGAAATCTGGTGTACATTATTTACGAAATATATGCAGAATTGCTAATAATTTTGGACAAAATACATTAATATCTCAAATGTTTCATGCTATTTCAACATTGCAACTGCAGTTCTGTATCAAATTTCGATTTTAATTGGTGTGAAAAATCAATATTCGACATTTCGATATTATTAGCTAGCGATTAATCGCCAAAATTCTCACCATGGATCCCATAATATTTTCAGTGAAATGCTCAGTTACCACAAAGGCACATATTTCGTAAGAATGGAATACCAATTATTACACAGGTTGTTAACTGCGAAAACACCTTTAGTACAGAGTGTGCGAGAAAATTTTTGGCAGATCATACCAGCTAATTTGATTAACTGCGTTCATTTGATTTCAGAAAATTAGAATTATCACCTAAAATTGACTTTTGTCTATGCCAGTATAGATTTTACATGCTTGAGATTTTTTTAAAAGCTTTGAAATTACAAGACAAAAGAAACTTGAATTGAATTTTAAAATATATTTTCATAAGCACATTACATTATGTTTATTGTATGCTTACTCTTTTGGGAGAAGTAATAATGAATAATTCATGATTTTTCGATTAGAATGCAACAAATTCAAATTTCGTATTCGGATAATTTCATGTGTATTAAGAAATGGTTGCCTTGTTAGATCCATTTCACCTTGCTTAAAGACAATGGAAAGTTCTGGCATACGAACTCTCGAACGCATTCATACGCACATAACAATTCTACCCTACGAGATCCCAGCGTGGTGTCCATACCAACATCATGAAAGAAAGCCGGCGGTTTCAGCACGCACGAAATATTCACACGCGAATTCACTAGTTTCAGAAGATGATGGATGGGTTCCGGAAAATTGGGCATTGTATCGGTAACAAGCAAATGAAATGGCAAACAAATCAGAAATGGAAAGCCAATGAATGAATGTTTATTTTATTGTCTTCAGGCTGGCAACACTTTAGTGGGCAGTCATTGATCTCTTGATGGAAGGCGAACAAACGCTCGCTCAATGGTGCCGATCCTTTGAATCGTTCTTTGCAAAGAGAATTGAATGATTATAGCTTATACGGAAATGATTGAAACTGCTATAAAATGAAACTGGCTTTGTCAATTTAGTTTCACATAATAAGCGAAACAGGATTTTATGCATTTTAATAAATAAAAAATTTAAAGAAACATCGATTTAACAAAATTTAATAAAATAGTTATCTATTCTTCAGCACGTTTCATTGGTACAAAAAAAATTTGCTGTTATAAAAAATTTTAAGGAAAGGTTCTACCCAAATCAATAATAATTACTTATGAAAAGCTCTAATAAAATTATTCTTTATGTTTCCAAAGAGATCTCAGTAAATTATCGGATGCCATTTTGCGACTTCGCTGTTCATAGAAATAATCTTCATCCCATAGATGTCTCTAATTATGGTCCTACAGCTGAATTCAGATTCTTAAATAGAAATTAGAACGCCAAAACGGAAGCCCGATATTTTTTAATTCCGCCCACTTTTATAGACGGTGTTGGACGATTATATACAAAAATTCTGAGATTAAGACAATGTATCAATGAAGTACGAATACTTTATGTCAGTATAATCAGTAAAGTACTAGTACTACAATTGCATTTTGTTATATTGATAGAGTAATTGTAATAGTACTCTATTATTTTAAGAAAATTACGAGTACTTTACTTACTAAAAAAACGACCCTAAGCCCGAAATTTAAAATGGGTCCATTTCTCAGGAGTGCGAAACTCAGTGGTGAAATCAAGACAAAAATGAAACAAATGAAATTGTGCAGCAACGTGAGGCTTTTGTAAGAGAAAGGGACGCAAAAAGAAAGGAACCGATGTGAAAGAATAAAACGCTTCTGCTGAAGGACTTGTGCCTTGTGAGAAAGGGCGATCCAGCCAATTTGGAGGCATTAAAGCAGCGTGTTCTGAGAAGTGAGGAGAGCAGCATAACGATATTTCCGGGACTGTGCAAATGGAGAGCGAAGACAGGAAATCGAGTGACGAGTCAACATCAGCGTTTGCATGAATGACTAAAATCATTTTTCATATGGGGACTCATTTTAGTCATTCAATGACTCCATATGCTTTGTGTTATACGATGTCTTTGTAAAACACTTTTCCAGAAAAATTTCTTATCTAAAATTTTAGGAGAGTTAATAAATCAAAAATTTATTCATATTTTCATTATATCTGCGTAACAAAATGTGAAAAGTTTCTGTATTTTATTGGTGTATTGTAATATCTTGGCCATTTAAGGAATTTATTTTGCATTTAAAACGTTTTCGCAATTAAAATATAATGGAGTTAAAAATTTTATATCTTTAATAAAAACAAAACATTCCAAAAAACCTGTTATATAGCTATTTTAGCAAATTTTGTCGAATTTCATTATGTTTACTTAATATTTCGCTAATTATACTAAATATTTCAGTTTTTTCTGCTTTTGGAAAGAAAATCTTTCAATAATTAGAAGTGAAATGATCTATCAAAAAGTGATATGTATCCCAAAACCGGTCGCTGAATAGTGAAATGTGACTACAAAAGTTTCTTGGGATAAAGACGTCAATCGGCTGTGAGAGAGTTTGGGCACAAAAGATTAACTGTGATAATTATATGAAATTGCAGAAAATCACAGAAAATATTTCAAAATAAACAAAATAATAAATTGTTTATTAGTAATTTGAGTTTTAAAAAAATTTAGAATTATTCAGCGTAAATTTGGTAAGTTCAACTTTGTCTCTTTTATATTTTTAAGATAACAAAGCTGAAATTAGTACAAAATAAAAATGTTAAAAAGTAAATAATTTTTAGAAAATTAAATACTTAATTTTGGTGACGAACATTCCTTTCATAATGAACTTCCTAGAAAGTCTGAATGTGATAATTCCGGACCTAATAGCTTGCCCACAGAGGTTTTAAAAGGTTTCTCTATTACGTTTGTGGCAGATTACTTTGTCAGTTTATAAGCACGGAGATAGCATGAGCATCGGCGGAAATTCTTCATCCTGAGATGAATGATACAACCTAATAAAAAGTGTCGTTAGCTAAAAGCTTTTCTCCCCATTCAAACCGACGGACTTTCCTCTCACTTGTCAAAATCCCCATTTTCAAAGAAAGCAGTGCTTCAGAGGAGGAGTGGGAGCTTTCTTTTTCTTTTTCAAAGAAGTACTTGAAAGAAATACGAAAAAGATTTTTAACCTTCGTCATTGACAATATCCGTCCACGTGCAAGAGTCATCCGTTTCTCAAGTTGAATTCAAAAATATGAATTAGGTTGGGGAGGGGGGTTATTTCTCGAATAAGAAATATAGAGGATGCATATTGTAATCATTAAAAAATTCGAGTTCGACATTTTGGCGAATCTCTACGTTTTTGATTTCCCTCGGTTCGAAAACCAAGTTTTATAAGGCGACCCTTCACTTGTGTGGGACAAAGACAGATAAAAAACGCTTTCAATTAGACGGATAAAATTTGGTAAACGGTTTTTAAACAAGTAATTTTTCTACGAAATTTTGTGCACATTCCGTTCGGAATAAGTAAAATTTAAAAGTTTAATTATAAAATGAAGAAAGCTAAATGGAGGAAATTCTCTGCACAGATTCAACATCTACATTGTGGACACTTTACAAATGTTGAGGTAAATTCAACAAGTGATTGAATGTCTATCGTTGTGAACTTCGAGAATCATGTAAATGCGATAAATCAAAAACGCAAAACCCTAAATACGTCCCGTTTCTCACAGAGACTCTGCGCTTGCAATTGTAGCTTCGTGCCACATTTTAGTTTCAGTCTATTGGGAGGAAACAAACGCTTCACCAACAGTAATTCACCTTCATAAAAACAGGGAAGAAAAATTTTGGGTAGACCCTCCGCGCAGGTTTACTCGAAGATTTACAGTTGAATTGACTTGTGAATGCAAAGATGAAGCAAAGAAATCACTTTTCATATTGCCCTATTCGTTATATAAAATAAAGAGAAACTCACCGATAAAACATCGTCATATGCATAACTAAAAAAGAAACAAATATTAACTTTAAAAGATAAACCTTTTTTAAAAAACTTATGTAAAAATAACCCCTTCACTTAATTTCCATAAAATAAAAATGGCAGACTTTCGAATTTAAAATTTGCTCTTAACTGCAATTATTTCAATGTTTTACCAAGCAAAATGGTGGCAAAAAAACCCTGCAAAAAAGTAGCAATATTTTTTATCCCAACATGAAAACGGATTTTTTATCGGAATTAAATGAATGACCAAAATTAACATTTCAGGACTACATAAGTTTAAATGAAACAGAGAACACGATTTGTAAATCTCGAACTTTTTGAGATAAATTGACGAATTTTTAAAGTTGGCAGCATTTCACGTTTTTTTTCTATGTTAATCGTATGGTGTAGCAGCCCTTATTAACTTAACCGGATTAACTGTAACCGGAACTGCTGTGCCACCTAGACTGGTGAGCGAAAACAGCGAAAACGCCAGTGAAGCCCAAGCAACAGACATGAACACATCTCTAACTTCTCTTTGTGTTTGTGTACATTTTTAAAATTATCTTTTGTTGTGTGTAACGTAGCTTTTTCTAATAAATAATTGTTGCACAAAACCTATTTTATTAGAACCCCCGAACACCCCTCCACAACTGGCGCCCGACGAAAAATAATTGCTGAGGAAACGAAAGTGAAGTCATCCCGACAATCACAAGAAAAGTTTCCCGCCACCACAACTGGCGCCCAACCGGTTTATTTAATTTTAAGGATTATGGTGCTTGGTCTTAATCCATAGGTTAATGTTAATAACCTAATCCATAGGTTGATGTTTAAAGGAAACCTTATCTGTAGGTGATTAAATCTCTTACACATTCCTGATCCAAAGGATAATTTTGGTAAGTTTGAATTTCTTGTGTAGAACAACAACAAAAAAACTTAATTGCAAAGTCGCAAGAAGTGTTGATTTATTTTGAATTGATAATAAATCATATATGCAATGTGTAATAATAAATAACAATTTATCTCGAAGCGTTCAGTTCTTATTTTGAAAAATATGTATGAATATTTTGTTTCTAATATGTAACCAGTGATTAAAAACATTGAATGAAACTTCAGCAGTCATTCAGAAATTTTATTGCTGTGTGTCTTAATCATATTTTAAAGAATTAGTATAATTGACAATTTTAGTATAGACATACATAATTTTTATGAAAGTGTTATATTTTTAAAGATTTCTCACCATTTTGAAAATAAAATTATCAATTTTATATTATCATTGAATCATTTTAAGTAAGCGTAGAGCAGTTCGATAAAGTAAGCGTAGATCAGTTTTCTAATAAATAATTGTTACACAAAACCTATTTTATTAGAAACCCCGACCCCCCCCCCACCACAATGGTACATTAACACCACTAGAGGGCGCTCTTCATTCTCCCGGTGATAGCCATCAGTCCCATGGCAGAGTTCAGAGTTCACCAGAGGAGAGAAATGCGACCGGAAATCGAGAAGACATGATGCTCTGAAAAAGGCCGAAATTGGAAATTTTTCGTCGAAGCATTCCTCTGCAAATGACCATTGTAGCACGCGTAGTTGGGAAAGATCCATAGAACAATACCAACTTCCCATCCTCATCATTGAACTCTCATTTGAAAATCGTCTTTTTTCTTAAACTAGAAATAAAACGATTCAGCTGATCCAAGTGGACCGATGTATTGAAACCCGTCACCCACATTTGCTCAAAATATCATTTTTCTTTTTCCTCAATTGGAGCATTGAATCTACCCTCCCTATTCTGGAAACTTATATATCCATAATGGGTTAGTTATATATCCATAATAGTTCAAACAACTATTATATAGTGAGGTATACTGTTTAATTTTTTTTTGTTCTTGGTATACCACGATTTTTTCGTCTTAATGATACTGGATTTCACTTTAAAAGGAAATTTTTGTATAATTCATATTAACATGGATTAAGATTGCTATTAGTACTTTGCAGGGAACTAAGGCGTTTTCCATAGTGAATATTGCTGAAACTTGAGTAAATAAAAGAATTTTTTTTGCAAGTAGAAAGTTATATCTGATATAAAATTGCGAATATATAGAACTAATGATTTATTTTTATTCCAATACAGTAAAAAAAAGTCTTTTTTAAATGGAAAATTGAATATATGCTGTGAAACGATAATTTTCAAGTTTATATTTACAAATCATTACTCTCAGAAATCATAATTCTTAGTAAAATCCTCCCCAAAATTAATACACGAGAGTAGTTTTAATAATTACAGTTAATTTGTTTATACATAACTATCGTAACAACTGAAATTTCAAAAAATACTGAATGTCATGACAATCTTAAGACACATAAATTCCGGTGGTATTTTGGGTGATGAATAAATAGCCCCTGAAGATTAATATTATTGAATAGAAAGAAAAATGTATCAGATGCTTAATGTTTGTAAATGCTGCTACATAAAATCTTGTGCGATGGCAATGGATAGAAGACGTTCCATGCAATGTCTCATTTTTTGTTAAACTAAAATAAAATAATCGATTTTTAGAAGGCACAAATGTTTCCATTTGCTTTTAAAAGGAACTGAAAAGTGGTTTTTCACTTCTATTTAACATAAAGATTACGAAATTTAATTCACCCAGAACCCTTTGAAAAATGCCGTCTTTCAACATCTGTATGAATATTTCATTTCGATTCAATGAAACAGCATGCAGCAATAAAAACCATTACAAAATGCCTCGTCACAAATTAATTTCCTTAAGGTTACCAGCCCTCATCTCTTTTCCACGCTTCAAAATGCCGATAAGAGATTTAAGTGCACAGATTCGCGTTGCGATAAAAATACATTACAAAAATTTACACAGCCTCTCCTTACTTTCTCTTGCATAAAAGCGATTTAATTTCTCCTTTCTTGAGTGATTCCATTCTATTTTAACTTTTCTCTCCGCGACATATCGATTGCGGTTGTTTCTCAGAGCACTTGCACCCCACAGCATGAACCTGCATTTTGTTTTCAATATTTTCCAACGACGACAGGCCACCATTTCATCGGCCTTTCCGGAAGAAGTTCTCCCGATATCGGATCACTCAACCGGAGAGGAAGGGGAGCCGAATGCGTGCGGATAAAAAGGTGCCCTTCGTGACGGACGAATCGGGGGATTACCCAGGGACGGTGATCGAAATAATATTTTTTCAGTTACTTATGTTTAGACTATTCGATCGAAGTATGAATAGATAACAGTGGGAACGATCTTTCCCAAATGTTCGCGCATAATCTCCATTTATGTTGAATTAAGTTTTCCCAACAGACTAGGATCAAAATTTGACATAGAATTTTAAAGGCAGCCACAAAATATCAAGAAAAATTTGATAAATGGAGTCATTTCTCTTTTGAATGATCGTGCCTATATTTTTGTGAAAACCGACAAGCGATCTACCCCTTGTTGGATTTTATTCAAAATTTCATAATTGGATGCTAATCTGTGTACCGAATTTTATGCATTTACTTCTCCTTCCTTTGGACTCATCGTATTTACGTATATTAAAACAGCCGGGCAGATTTCCCCTGATCATTTGAGAGGAATCTACAAATTTGGTGAAAATAACTTGCATCAAATTTCATCCGTTCACCTCAAAACGACCCCTTCTTCAGAGACAGAGAGATGGATTGAGATATATTTTCCACAAATGTGTCTCCGAATTCAGGCCAGTCTCAAATGTGGAGATTCGTTAAAATCGTGTTTTTAGACGATTACGGTATTTTCTTTACAATTCATTTACGATAGAGTAAAAAGGGGCGCTGCTGCTCACGTTTCCAAAATTTCATTGTAAATTTCTTAACCTTCGGAGAAGAAAAATATTTCGATATAATAACTCATACTCATTTTTTATTTTATACTATTGTGTATGATTAAAAAGGAAGACGACGGGATATACATTGAGCAAATTGAAATGCAAATTTTTAAATTCATATGTAACAGATTTAAAATAATTTATTGTAATAATACAACAGAAAAAAGATGCTATCTCGTGAACTTTGTAATTTATTTCATTTCTTCAAATGGCATAAGCTACAATTCAGAACTTAAAATGTAAGAATAGGTTAGTTCAAAATGAGCTAAGATTTTTCCCACACTTTACTCTGGGCGTGGGATTGTTCCCACACCCAGTGTATATAGTTATATCTATATTAATAAAAATGCAACTCGAAATGCGTTGCTAAGCGCAAAACTAGAGAACGGCTCGACCGATTCGGCTAATATTTTAAATATTTTCGTTAAGACACGAGGTTCTTATGGAGAGAAAAAATGAAAAAACTGCGAGGAAAATAGTTAAAACGACACTTTTCTTACTTTCCCGCCAAAAATCTGCATTTCCTTCCCCCACACCAAATGAGTAAGATAGAAGGAAGTAATAAATTATGATTTGTTTTGAAAGAAATGCGCGAAGTCAGTTGGTTTTCATTTATAGATAACGCGATGTTTAAAAAAGAAAGAATATAGTTGCTTTTATTATTAGTCTGTATGGATATTTAATCTATGCCTGCTGGAAATAAAGTCTGGGTAGGGAAAAAAAAGGTATGTAAAAAGAAAAATAGTTAAGAAAAAAAAAGGATAGAAAAAAAAAGAAAAGAAGGATGAGTGTGTGTTACCATTATTTCCTCTGTGCGCGGCATTTTCCAAGCTGTTTTTAAAGTTTCGCATCTTTTGAAAACCAATTGTGTCTTTATTTGTTTAGTGTGTTTACCTTTATGAAAATTTCAACCTTCTTATTCTGTAAAAACGTAGAATTTTAGACCTTTCCGTCCACCATTTAAGTAAAATATCAATTCCGGGACAATCATTGCTCGGATAGAAAGAGAAAGGTGAGTAGTACAATGAACAGAATATCTGAAGAAAATAATACCAAATAAAACTATAAATGAATTATATGATTATCAAAATTTGTTTTTTAAAACACAGAGACACAGCTACATAAAATATTATATGAAAATTTTAGCGAGCATTAATACTGGCGAACCAACTGGTCGCCGAAGGCGGCTAGTTTAGAATAACTATGATTACTCTGAGAAAATCAGGCGACTAAGCGATGAACCTTCATTTCCAAATTCGCCCCGCGTCCGAATTCTCAGAGCAGTAAGACTCATTGGCTCGTCACACGAAATCGCGACTTGTAGTTCTTTGGAAATCCTTTTAGTATTTTTTCGTTTCATTCCGTAAAATAAACGTTTCGACTTGAAATGGGATGTATTAAACATCTTGAATATGTCAAAGATCACTGCGTGTCAGATTTGGATAGATTTCTCGTTTTTAATTGAGAATTTAATTAAGAGGTGAATTTCTGAGTTAAACGTTTTCAAAAAGGAATTTTTGTATCACACAGGCATAAAAGAAAACACGAATGTTTATTTTTATATCTCTGATGTTCATGAAAACAATTTTCTGATCAAAAAAGAAGACAATGTTTCATCCAAGAAAGAAAGCATTCAAACAGTTCAAACATTTTTGGAATATTTATTCATTAAACGATATCCAAATAAATATTTACCGATACTTTTGTTTCCAATAACTGTAAAAATCCATTTTTTCGGTCACAGCATCGCCAATTGTTGTTTTTCAGATACCAACACCATTTTGATGGCGTCTGTCACCGAGGGACAAGAAATCCATTCGTTGTCTCGTATCACGGTTTCGAAATGGCAGCATTCTACAATCATTCATCCCATTTCTTCAAATCCAAATGCATATTCGCCTTTTTAAAAATATATATTCCCACACTTTGAAAAAATGCATTTTTCCCTCTATCTTGAATTCCTTTGCGATATCCGAGTAAAATGGGCTTCAAGTCTCCTAGTTAATTTTTTTCCACATCTGCAATATTATGATATAGTAGACATAGTCCGTGAATAATAATCATAAATATGACTTTAAATCAAAATAACGACATTTTGAAATTCTAATGCTAACATTTTATTCGAGTCGCTGGATCTATAAAATACGTCAGATAAAAAATTAAGTTTCTCAAACTCTCGATAAACAATTCTGCTGAAAGAAAAATCTCATTTTAGGAATGAATTTTTAATTACATCATAGTTATTTAAATAGTGAAGAAAACTATTTCGAAACTCGGGTAAAAGAATGTATTTTCATATTTGTGAAAGTTTTGCGACATATCAAAAAACCCTTATTATATGTTTCCATTCAAAAGGAAGCGTCGAGAGAACAAATTAAGGAGGAGGGGATTTCAGCTGACTCTCACGTTTCTTTTCACTTCAGAGAAGCCAAATTGGAATGAGGCGAAAAGAATTCCGTAAAGATGAAAGAAACTAAAGGAGTTGTAAAATCTTCCAAAAGGCATCTAATTTAAAAGAGAAACTGAAAAGATTTTATTTGTAGATCAAAACAAAACTTCTGTTTATTTACTTACCCCCAAAAATTTAATAAATGTTTATAATTCTTCAGAAAATGCCCGTCGATCTTTAATTATTCTAAAACCATTGAGCCGTGTTTAAGATATAAAAACTACACTGATGTTTAGGGAGAGCTCATGACTTCCTGTTTTCCATTGACGATAAAAAGAACGCTACTATCGGTGCAGAAAATAAGATGAATCCATTAAGTAATCGCAAATGTTATTTGCTTATTTAATGTTTAATTATGAAAAGATGCCCAATTTGGATGTTAGACTTGTAACTCATTGCAATCCTCAGGCTACTTTTTAATTCCTACTATTAGCTTACACTATTAGCCTATTCCTACTATATTATATATA
>JAOUZG010021225.1:965400-984755 GCA_026289955.1 Argiope argentata
AAAGTTAAAAGTATATATATATATATATATATATATATATATATATATATATATATATATATAATGTTGTAACATAGATGCTTTCGTAGAGGGCGCTGCAGAGCCATCTGCGCGAGTACTTGCCTTGGCTTAGCGGAGTATATATGCAGAACGGTGAGTGTGTACAGTAGGTGAAAAGAATGCGGTGACAAGAAGGTGTTCGTGAAAATAAACAGTTTTGTTTTGAAGCTTATGTTTGCTTGACTAGGAAGTCCACACCCCGGTAACGCAATTCTGGAAGTGTATGATCCCCCTATATATATATCAGTAAAATTATTCTTATTAATTATACAATTGAAACTATGATTATGGTAACTTCCCCATGTATTAAACAATAAAAATAAATAAAAAAATATAATTTAAAGAAATAAATTTTATGTATAGATAGATGAACAGGTGATCAAATTTATTTCATATAATTTCAAAATTTGTAAAAAAAATGGCATTAAAAGTTTACATGGTAAGATTGTATTAAAATATATGCTGTAATAACAGTTGAAAAAGTTGAAGAAAATTTAAAATCACGGAAAATGCCATTCTGTCAAATGCAAGTGTTTTATGGAATTCTAAATTTATCAAAATAAGTAAAAAATAAAATTATTCATAAGTAAAAAAGGAAAGTAAACTACTCAAAATATTTCGCATTTTCAGTCGTTTGACAAAGTTGGAAAAATACGATAATTTTAACTATTATGACAGTAGTTTATCAGGTTTGAGAAAACTGAATAACCAATACAATAATATTATAGTTTGACGCCGGCAAGTATTCAGAAATAAATCGACCAATGATTGGCATTAGGTAGCCTATCGATAAAATACATGGGGAAATTATCTGCGTAAAGTCGCCAAGGACACATCAAGACGGGAAATGATCAGAAAATTCGTCGGAAACACACCGGGACGATCATCATGAGGCGTTTCGTCTGGGGACATGACAAATGTCGGGGAGAGATCGAAAGCTATCTCGCCTCAACCTCGCACGTTCTGTGGGAGCGATGTTCGGCCAATGGTTGGCGGACGATCTTTTGCTGCTTGGGTACATATATTGCTATCACTTTTCATAAGAAATAAATTTTTAGCATCTCAAATTCTAGGTTACCAGCCACATTTTTTTTACTCAAAGAAGAATAAAATCCGACATCGTTTTTGATTACTTCCTATTATTCAATTTGATAAATAATCCAGTCTTTTAAAAAGTGAAAAAATTGCTCCGAAGAAATGTATTACACCTAAATATCTGATTACCTTTTTTTTAATTGGGCATCCATTTTTAAAAGTAACAAATATGAACCTAATTTTGTTTAGACTGTCTAATAAATACCATTCCTTTGATAAATAATCGTATCCATCGAAAGTAATGAAATTTCTTCATTTCGCATAAGATATTTAAATCTTTTTCCCCGTATATCAAGGAATACTTACACGAACTTGTTATATAAGACATAAAATTATCTTCTGATACTTATAACAATTTTAACTTTTAAAATGCAATTGTGTCTATTGGGCAAATCTTTGCTACTCTTTATTGTTTCATATATTTATCTTTAAAATTTTAAGAGAAAATGTACAACTCTTGATATCAGTGTGTTTTCCCTTTGCTCGCATTTCCACAGAAACTATTTCAAACCAAGAACAAGTGCCGAACTTCCTCCGAAGATTGCACCTTTCGCTCATTTGAGCAATTCCAGGGGACCCAAAGGGTCGTCCCCCAAGTGCGAGATCGCGATTTCCCGGTGGATCCATTGATCATTTCGCCGGGACGCTCTTAGCCAGGACTATTCGCGGATTAACTTTCTGACGATGGAAAACGGAAATAAACGCTAAAGTTATTTCATCAACAATCCCCAATCCCAAGCCACTTAATGTGGAAATGCGTACACAACCAGGTTGAAATCAATGAATTAAAGTAGATCAACATTCAATTTACCGTACATGATTTCAAAATTTTGGCCACCTTCAACGACAGGCTGGCTCATCGAGAATGTGGGTTGAATATTTCTGTTAAATATTTTGTATAACCTCAACAGTTTCTTTAGGAAAAATATTTTTGTTCTTCAAATTTTTCTGGACATATAATTATACAGCTCAATATTTTAAAAGTTCTATTATGATGTGGTTCATTGTTCTTTGCATTTCCCTAATAATTGGTTCTCTCTCTTATCTATTCACTTATATGACTAAAGAGCAACTGGGCATGAAAACGTGGGCACTCTAAGAGCGTCTTACCATTGCTTAATTTCACAATTGCACTACTAATAAAATTTTCAAAAATTTTATTGAAGGCAATGCTTACACTAAAATATACTCAAAATGAATAGAAGAGAAATATTTTATCATCAACAATGAAAAAGCGTCATTCGAAAGTATTAATAAACGATATTAAAACGATAAAAGCATTTTTCTTCATTTCAATGTTTAAATTCGATGTAGACATAAAATAGCCACATGTACGAAAGGTTAAGTTGCCTACATAATTTGAAATTAAACAAACTTCAACATTTTCTGTGGCAACAACTTATTTTGATGTCATGAATAAATACCTCATGGGGGGATACTACGAGCACAGTATCCGAGTTTTGATCAAGATACTGTGATTATAGGGAGATATTTCACATTTTATGTTAAGGGTTGTTTCCATAATTAAATGAGTAACATATTCTATGAATGTCGGCAATAATGTGGTTTTATTTGTCATACTTTTAAGGCATCTTTAACGCTTCAATCTACATGGTTAAGTCATTTGCTATTTCATTCATGACAAGATTCATTCATTTGTAGCTAAAATTTCGGAAGAATCTTGACCCTTTTCAGGAGAGACACGCATCAGAACATCGAGAGCTCCATTTCAGTTGCATCCGATTCCGCTGAAAGTACCAGAATAAAAAGTTTTATTGCCGGAGTAAAAGAGAAAGTTAAATAGGTAATTTTTTATAGTTTAAACGATGACCCACTTCTAGTGTTAAAATCCATACTTTATCGATTAAGAGAGAAAAAATGGGTTTTATTCCTTTTGCTTTATATTTCTGCATTTCTTCATCAGTAGGCACTGTCATCTCCTAATTGCAATCAAGTGTCAACTAATAAATAGGAATGAAATGAGGCATTGCTTTATTTTATGAACAGTCATAAAAAGTGATGCATTTCATTCACGCATAAATGGAATTCACTTTTTTCCATGCTTTTACCGACAACTTGTGAAAAAAAATTTTGTCTGCCAAAAATTTCATTGTAGGAAGTCAAATTTTCGAAAAAGAGGAATTTTATTTCGCAATTATTTTTTTCTAGAATTTAACTATTTAATTTTTCAAACGTTTTTTCGGATTATTTCTCTAAGCAATTTAAAAACAACAAACTTCATGCTTCCTGATAAGATATGAGCTTTTAACTGTTTCAATTTAACGATATTTAAGCGCTTACTATTGACTGCATAAGTCGCAAATTTCATGAAATATATTTGTCGTGATTATAATTATTATATTTAATCACAAATGGGATTTTGAAAAATGAAGAGTATCAAGACATCACCTATTAAGCCTTTCATGTTATTTTGAATAAATATATATAATTGTAATAATATTACAACATGTTATTCTTTTTAATTTTATTAAGCCCTTTAATATAAATGATTAATAAATATTATTGGAATGACAGCACTTCTCCTCCACAGTTAAAATTAGTAACTGTGGGAAAATTAGTTTTAAATCTGAATAATTAAATAATTTGACTATTAATAAATATTATCAAAAAGAATTTCTTTTTTAACTTTGATTTCGCATCTTTTGCTGTCGATAAATTTTTGGGGCATATTTTTATATTACAATGTAGAAAACAATATAGTTTCAAGCATAGCATTATCATGCATTATTAGCTGCATTTCTATGCCAAATAAGGCGCTGTTGATTTCTTTTTAAT
This sequence comes from Argiope argentata, assembly GCA_026289955.1. Lineage (NCBI taxonomy): Eukaryota > Metazoa > Arthropoda > Arachnida > Araneae > Araneidae > Argiope > Argiope argentata. Next base: position 969,352 of record JAOUZG010021225.1, read on the forward strand.
TTCGAAATACGACCTTAAATGCATCGTTTTAAAAGAAATATAGAAAATATAATGGAAAAACTACTTGCAGGAATGAATTAAAAATTTGTATATCCCCATAAAATGGTCTTCACCTTTGATTTAATGCCAAAATTTAAATATAACTTCTGAATTTTAAAACAAATTTTTAATTTTTCACATATACAAAATTACTTTATATTAAATATATATGTTTAACCTGCAGAATATATTTTATTAGTACATATTTTATTTTATGAATGAACTATTTTTATAATAAGAATTCAGCTGAATAAATTTATAAGCATTAGTGTTATAATTAAAAATTAAAAATTTCATTCTATATTTGAAAGTCTAAATTTAATTCATTCAATTTTGAAACGAATAAGCTTAAATTAATGAAACTTGGTTTCGCGAATAACTCTTGATTGTAATTTTAGAATTCTATGAGAAAAATGGGTATTATCATTCAAAAGTATGTTATTTGCTCCAATTTCAATAAATAGACGGTCCTTGAATAAATTCCTAATTCAATTTTTTTTTAACATTAAGCCCTTTCGGAAGACCTCTTTTATGATTATAGGATAAGCAATGCCAGCATAAAACTCAGTTTTTTTTTCGACCCTGCAAATTGCTACGCACATGTTATTTTTAAATAATAAAAGAAACCTTACTCATTCTCTTTACCTGTTCAAATAATCTGGAAAATGCAACACCGCAAATGACACCGATTGTTAGGATTTCTTTTTTAAAACAGCATTTGCTCCGAAATAAAACACATAAATATTTGAAAAAAAATATTTATAGATTTTATGGATTCCAAAGTCTGGCTCATTTTATTTTACATTTATGAGTGTTGCTTCAATTTTCTTCGATTGGAAGTCTGTCGAATTTGTCAGGCACTTTACCACGTCTCATCTGAATCATCATCGTACATCCAGTTCACATCTCTGCATGTCGCATCCATGGAGGAATGCTCCAAAAATTGCCCTTTCTTAACCCACAAATTCAATGTTCAAACTCGTAAGTCACTAATAAACGTGTTTTTTTTATCTATATTTTCTTCAGATCATTACACTGCAGAAAGCTTCAATAATTTCTTGTTGTATATTTTAATTTATTTTTATAAAGCTAATTTATAGTTATCATTTGTCACTGTGTAGAAATGTCAATATTTTTCATCTTAAAATGTGTAAATGTGCGAACACAAAATCTCAGAAGAGCGAAAATCCAGATAGGCAAAATTTCAGTGCGATTAATGGAAATTATGGAGCCGAATCAGATCCAACAATAGATTTTGTTTCAAAATGTTTGTTTCGGTTTTCGTTCTTTTATAATATTAAAAACTTTTCATAAAACCAAAACACATGTTGTAGGATTTTAGGTATAAGAATAAACAGGAAATTTTTACAATTTACTGCACTTTCTCTTGGGTTTCTTTTTAAGCAAAAACTTTAAGGAAGAACGCACAAACAAAAGCTGAGAGCTGAGGATTAATGGGTAGGGAGGATCAATTTCTAAATAAATTTAAACCGAAAAAAAGAGCTCCCAAAATTTCAATATCATTAAGCTTTTACAAACCAGTTGAGTTTTTAAACATCTGTAGCAGTTGCCGTAATGAAACCATTGCTTTAGATACAGAAAGATAAAAATATCCTTCTTTTCAATTCATATCTCAGTTTCTTTAAGAAACTAACGGCGTTCTATTCAAAGACGGAAAGGACATCGTCATAACAGGTCTGCCCCTCAAATCGGGAGAAAAAATCTCTGCACTTTCCTTGTGGGCACATGCAATACGAGATGAAATTATGGGACAGCACTCATGCATTAGTGGTGACGGAATAGCAGCATTCCGTGATTTCAATGAGCGGAAAAAAGCGGGGCAGGGGATATATAATTTGAAATTAATAAATAAAAAATCTTCTTTCAGATTTTTTTGAGTGTTTGTTCTACTTTTTACAGTTGTAAAAATTCTTTCCAGTGATAAAAACAATTATTGCTGCATGGCAAGGTGACAAAATAATTATTTTTACAACTTTTTTCAGAAATCAGGAATTTTTTTCGCTTTAAAATATTAAAATCAAAATTAATTAAAATAATTTTTTTAACTAAATGAAGCAATCTGTTCTTCTATAATTTTTAGCTTTTTAGGAAAATTTCAAATTGAGCTTTTGCAAACTCTGACCGTGCCGGGGAAATTTGGGCTTTGGATTCAATTCTTCAATAGATGTGAATTTTTAAAAAAACATGTAGTTCTCAAATCAGTAAATATTTTTGACTTAAGTTCAAATATTTTTAATAGTATTCTTCACAAATAAAAAAAACTATTAAAAGGACATTTTCCAGTTTTAATAATTCCACTAGTAATCAAGTTGCAAACAGCTAACGGATTTTGTTGAGCTTTTCGCACCCATTCAGCAAAATCAAGATTCATTTCATCCGTCGAATCCTTATTGAAGACGGATTTTGAGCGGCTGATAATTCCTTTAATCTACTCTAAAGAAGCCAAGAATTTTCTTAAATAATAAACAAACTATCCTTTAAACTCGCATATGAATGACCGGGTAGTAACAGTAACATTCAATCTGCAGAAGCAAATTGTTTATTACTATTACTGCAAGAGAAACTTATTAGCTGGCTAAGATACAGTATGTTCCTTAGTTGCGATCCGGTAAATAATACCTCCTACTATGTCATAATTAGACCTATCTTTACAGGAAAAAATTGGAGACGGAGCAGTGGAAAAGGAAACGAGTATTCATGATTATTATGGTGCAAGTGGTGTTCTCACTTTTTAGAGTTATGGCTACATTTTTCTATTTTTGCAATGCTCAAACATCAACATTTTTCAGGTGAAAAATAATCCCCCTAATTTCATGGATTTTATCGAAATTTTCAAATGTTCCTACATTTACCACGTTTTTTAGATTACTTTTTTAATTCTTTTTATTTTCCCGGCATTGTGAGGGCCCTATTTTCATTTTCCATAAAATAAATATTAACATTCGAAATATCCCAACCACTCACAGTCATCAGACGTAAGTTTGCTTCGTCGCTAAGGCAAATTTGATTTCTTTTCTAAAATAATGACAGCATGCCTTATTTCGAAAAATTTAAAAAGAAACAAAAGTCAGGAGTAAATTTCGATAATCAATAAATAAAAGCCTTTTTTTAAGATGAATTCAAGGAGAAATGGATGGATTTTAAAACACTCGGCCGTTTTTAAAAATTGCTTGGCAAAAGTGGATTTGTTCATGTTCTGTCACTGATTTCCTCCAGAGAAGGAAGACCGAGCTGAGATCTTGTTCAGAAAAATTGTTCCGGAGTAAAAACGACACCATTCTTCAACTTAAATTCTGGCCAGACAATTAGATTTGAGAAAATTGAGTTATTGTGACTGAGAAAGATCAGTCTATGATTGTTAAATTTTTGGAAATAATAGTCGATGCAAGTATAAAAAGGAAATTTTGCGAAGTTTTGAAAGTCGTCGTCTTGTCCAGTGACAAAGTTTTGAAGGCCATGAATTTGCATTTGATACCATAGATAAAGTAGAAGGTTTCAGAGCGAGCAACGCAGTAAACTCACCAGAGAAAAAAATGTTCTATGGTAAAAATGCAATTTCTGATTCTATTTTCAATTATTAGTAATAATTTCATTTCTTTTCCTTTCCTTTAAATGTGCGATTGCATGAAGAATCCTTTCCTTACCGAAATAAAGCGAAAATACACCATTCAGGCTTAATCCTGACTGAGCGAGTAGCATGAAAATTAAATATTACAAAACCAAGAAGACAAGAAACTCCGCCATTTATTGCAAATGACTATTCGCAGTCATTTCAAGGACTTGCCGAAAACTAAGAGTGATCGCAGTTTTATTTGCTCTGAATTAGACAATCGAAAATTCTTAACCTCTTGCGCTATCAGTTAATTAGCAGAAATGTGTGCCCATCCTATCTAAAGAAATTTCAAATAAGCTTCAAGTAGTACAGGGGCGCAGAAAATTTAGCAGACGTACGCTGCGCGTTATTTTCAGAATAGAAAATTTCCAATGACGTAATTCCAACGATTAACACTAAATCTGCTACGTCTTTGCCCCCTTCATCGTGTCATCACTAAAATTACAAATGTTTGAATTCTACAGTCTAGAGGTCTAATGGCTTATAGGCATTCTTCTGGGCATCTGTAATAAATATTTTCAAGCTCAATCTAAAATCATAGGTCATATAATTTCAAATTTCATTTTCTTTATTTAAAAAAATCAGAAAATACCAGATAAGTTAATTTTTAACATACAAATATCATTAGCGTTTTAAAACCTCTAATTTTTATTTTTTCCATTTTATACAATTCCGAGAAAATTGATGATTTCCGCATCAAATTTAGCATAAATGAGCCACAAGCAATTATTTAGAATATTTTAAATTAATTTTTTTAATTCGATTTTAGTTTCATTTCAATGCGAATGCTCTTCCTTGAATATTCTAGCAGATTTTCTTAGTTTATTTAACATTCTGAAAGTACTAATTAAATTACGATATCTTTCATTTTATGAATGAAAAGACAAAAATAATTATTTCACGGCCAGAAAAATGAAAAGTCAGATTTTTTTTTTAAAAAAAAACAGGCTGCCAAATCGATTTCATTTTCATCTCTTCCTTTCACTTTTGCGAATTTCTCAATCAAAAGATTATGAATTGACACCGGCATTCGACGATTAACAAAGATGTCAACAGAACTATGAAAAAAGTTTGGGTTTTCCTTAATTCAGTTACATTTTATGGAACCTTTCGATGATTTATTTTTTAAATGAAGGATAATTTAAATAATGAAAAAGGCCTTCTTTTAGACTAACTATTTTCTAAGCATTAAAAAATGAGAACTTATTTTTTTAACAACATATAAGAAGTACAGACATACAATTATATTAAACTTCAGTCTGTAAATAGTGAAAATTCTTATTTTTTCCCGACCACTATAGAATAATGCCATTTTGTTCAAATGAAGTCCTGTGATCCTGTTAATAACCGCTTCCAAAAATATGTTCAGTCGATGTGTTCGCGAAGATTGTTTTTACTTCCGTGGCTTCTACAACATGCTGTTGGCGACTAGCCTGCCACGTGAGCGTTTCGACGTGCGCGGTGCGCTGTCCCCCCGCAAACGGTGACACTAAATGTTCCCACTGGTTAAATTAAATGCACGCAAATAAATGAGTGAGGAAATTTAGTTTAACTCTTACAATCAAAATTACTACCTCTTCGCAGGGGGAATAAAATGGATCATTCTTGTTGGATATTTAATTAAAAGCGTCTAATGCATTTGAGAAAATCATTTCAGTTTTACACAAATAATCACCTTGTAATTTTTTTTATGATTGTAGGCAAATAACTGCATTATTTAAAGTTAATTAATTGTCTGAAGAACTAGTGCTGCAGTTGTACTCCAACTTTATTTGTTTGGTGCTTTAAATCAAAGGCATGGCATGAATTGCCACTAAAGAATATTTTATATTTTGTTTATTAAACTTTACTTAATGTAGGTTCGTAACTGCAATGGATTTTTTACACCCTTCCCCGATATGCTGGAGTTTTCCTTTAAGCGGCTGCACATTCTTCAGGACATTTCCTTAAATCATTATTTTCAGTAGCTAATTATCAGCTATTCTATAAATTTAATTTTGGCGCCAAGTGATAACCTTCGACACCGCATTTTTTTTTAAAGAGATTTCAGGATACTATAAATTTTATTTCACAACTCTCCTCGCTTTATATAGAATTAAAAAAAAGAACACTTTCGGTTACTTTAACTATTCTATATTTTGAAATATTTTTCTCGTAAAGCCACACAAATACCGTCTAAAAAAATACCAACCGCTACATATTCCCATGAATTAACTGAAATATTCCGTAGGGATTTTTTTTTAATTTATATGTCAGCATCTTCTGTAAACACACGCTTTTTAAAAATTTCGGCAGCAACACAGAAATTCTGTAGTTAATGGAGGATATGGGCAACACACTGATTATTAACGATTTCGTTATCCCAGTAATGAAGTGGTGTAGAAAGGGAAAAGGCTTCATATATCGCTCGTAACATTCGTCTCACTTTTAACGATATTAACAGTATTGAATGAAATTTAGGGAGACTTTTACGTTTTAATAATGACAAAGACTTTTGGGTCCCATAAAATTAACCTTTTTCACGGGAAGAAACTTTAAGATTATTAATAGTGGCTCTAATACTTACAATAACGATGAAAATAATTAAACCGCTGGGTGATATTCTTTTTATTGGCATTCAGAATATTCGATCATTCAAGTCTAATAAATTCACTTTTAATATTGTAAAAAAAGTTTCTTTTGGGAAATTGCAGTCTAAAATATACTACGGAACAGATAAGGAATTTAAATAACTTTTACTCATAAAAACTTCACTCCATTCCCCATCCAAGGGCGATAATTGGGAACATGGTTCATTGAACTTTTTTCGAATTAATATAGATAATGTAAAAAACTGTAGAATGGTTTTTATTTGCATTATTTAGAAAATATATTTCATATTTATTGTGATTCATCTAATCTCATAGAGACATGCTGAAAATGACACAAATTCAATATTTAATTCACAATAATAGTTATTTTTTTAATTTCATATTTCATCAATGCCATGACAACATGCAGCTATTTTCTACCTATCACCGAAACTTACTCGTGCAAATTAAACTGAATTTTTATTTTGTGCAAAATAATTTGTTGAAAAAATATATAAATATCTTTAACGTGAAACTTATCTGTCAGTTAAAACATAAATGTCATCAAAAAGAAATTGTTTTAACTCTAATTGGATTTAAACGTGTATATAAGATAATTTCGGAAGTTATAGAGAGAAAAAAACTAAAAATTTCATGTATTTTTAATAACAATTAAATACAATTTAACAATAACAAAAATCCTTAAAATTTATCCTCTATGGTATACATGTGGCAATTTTGGTAGCTGTATGACAAACGGTCTGGTCTGTAAAATATGTTTTTAATGTAAGTATAGATAATTAAAAATTCGAATTTCACCTGTGCAATACAATTTAAAGTACATATAATATAATAAAGATTCAGACCACGATTCGCTGCTGAGCAAAAGTTGTAGCATTTAAACCTTTCTAAATATATCACAAGAAGGTACCAGATGACATTCTCATGTTACCTTTTCTGGTGATTAATTTCAGAATTTTTTCATAAAGATAGACACATTTACTAAAATTTTTATAGAAGCTCATTCAGAAAAAATTCTTTACGAACAAGTTATTTCTTTAATTTCATATAAATCTTCAATTATTTTCCAGATATCAAGTTAAAATTTTAAAAAATCTTTTATCCATCAAAATCTCGGAAAAATCATCTTTTCTCATCTGGGAATTGAGACAGGTTGCAAAAATCATTACATTTTAGGGTGAAAGCTTCGAGGAAAGCGCACCTTCAGTACAACCACTTAGACTCAACGAATGAGATAATTTAATTCGCATTCCCTTCGTTTCGAATCATGGCCCATCTGAAGCTATCAATATTTTATAGCATTCAAGGAAAAATTTCATGAAGCATCCTCCTCTGTAAATGCTTAGTTTTTACGCTATGGACTAAAGTGATCCTACAGAAAGTACTAATAGTTTTCCTATTTTTCCATGGATGAGAATATCAGAAATTGAAAATATTAGAGTTTTAAAGTTGCATACTCCACCATAAAATCTAGAATTGTATTATTAGAACATTATATGTAAAAAATTATGATTGTTTGGAATACAAAAGAATTCATGATCAGGATATGATGCAGGTATAATATTGATAAAATAAATGGCAATCCCTTCAGCCCAATTTTAGGAAAATTAAATATTCTTTATCTTGGTGACATAATGTTTGATCCCAAAAGGGTTACAACTTGCTATATATTTCGAAGATAATGCAATGCATCACATCGAACTTAATTTGAATCCCTTCTCCATATGTTTAAAATTTATCAATGAATATTCATTACCAAAAAAACAAAAAGTTGGAATTTAATTGTTATGTCATGATTTAAGCCTAATTTATAAATTTCAGCGATGTAAATTTAACTTTTCAGGAATAACAAGAATACAGCTCACGAAAAAAAATTAAATATATTCCAAATGACAATTTTAATTGGCTTTACTCCATTTTAGATTTTTTACCTCCACTTTCCTATTTTTTAAAAAAATTCATTTTTAAAACTTTTTTTTCGTGTTTAAAATAACATTATTTTTTTTTTCGTGCTAAGATTAACGTTAAACTTTTTGCCTTTGTTGTTATACATCTTATTCTGCCTGTGAAATACGCTTCGTATACGTATGCAATAAACATTCAGTTTATAGAGAAGATAAAAATATAAGTTATAGCCGTAATGAGTTAAGGTTAAACAGTAAGTTGTTGACGCACTCTATTGCTTCCCGCGAAACAAATCAATAAAAGTTGCATTCACTTGAAACTGGATGCATTTGGAAACTATTTCGGGCATTGTGCTTCAGCAAATCTGCAAATAAGCGATGGTTCAGAACATTTTTCAGGCTGGGTTCTTTTTTAATGTTAAATAGTGATAATATCGAAAGGTTTCGTATGGTCCTTAATAAAAATGTTAGGATTCTACATTTGCTTAAAAATGGAGAAACTTTTCAAAATTATTAACACAGGAAAAATTATATTATGACCCGTATTCATTTAATCACTTTCTTTATTGCGTGTCTGCTTCGAATTTTGTAATCAGAGTTAAACTAATTTCTTGACGAGTCAGAAACTTGAAACTTTTGGTCATAACATTGCTCATAGCTCTAGACTAACTCGCATGCCTGTCTGTTCGGTAAAAGTTTCACCGTCATATATAGGTAATCGGAAAGTTAGTTTAAAATTGGTTACAAAACTTTAAATGCATAAGAACAAAAAAAGCAAAAAGCATTTACTTAAATAAAATAAAATTAATACACAACGTTTTTAAAATGGACTGAAAAAGATGAAATTTCTCTTAATCTCAAAAAAAGTTGACCAAAAAATTTGCGATATTGAAATTTTAAAATTTCTCTACATAACTTTTAAGGTTATTTAAGTTATTCCTTTTTTTATTAATTCTCAAAGAACGGTTCTCATTAAATGCAAGAGGAATACCACTCTTTTACAAACAAAATAAGGAAGTTTTACTTATTTTTTATTAATTTAAATTTTGGATTTATGTAGTATATCAAAAGCGTTATTTGTAAGCAGTCTGTCAATAACTTGTTCTCCGTTTCTACAATTAAGTCATATTTATGACGGGAAAATAGTTATATGGGAAAACTACAGGTTGTTGCCATCTTTTCTTAATTAAGCCTCACTGATTTGGACCATAAGAGATACGAGATTAGTCGAAACATGTGCACCACTTATAGATTGGATTTTATGTCTGGTTAAAGAATCGCCGTTAACGCGAATTTTTGTCTCAGGTTTTCTAAACTATTGACATTACATGTTGAGTAGAAATTGCTGTGTTTCAGTGCAAATGCTGTTTCATAATGGCGACCGTAGTTTCAGTATCAGCAACCAATCACTTGCGTATTTTTTGCTTAATCAAATTTCGACTGAAACCTTTGTTGGAATATTAAACTCGAAGTCAATGATCAAAGATTAAACAAAGTTTTGGAAATAATATACATATTGTGCTGTCACAAAGTTTTGTTATATTGTTATTGATAAAACATTTATGATTTACTAGATATTGAAAGAAAGAAAGATTTCATTTGCATTTCATAAGTTGAAAGTGAATTTAAAAAAAGTATTAATCTAAAACTATAATACATAAATACTGATAATTTATCTAATAATAGTTTTAAAAATAATAGAAGCCTAAATTTATTCACATCTTATATTTAATTCTGAATATAAAAACCATATTTTTTTAAAATTCACATGCAACCTTTAATGTGAATTTCTGAAAGATTATTTCTTTGAAATGTTTTATTTGTAAATTATGTATATTACATTTTATGTTACTTTAAAAAAAATACGGTTAATGACGTAACGACAAGGTATTCTGATCCCTGGCTGTCTCAGCAATCCAAACAACCGCATTTGCATGCAATTTCGAAACCTTCTCGTAATTTGGCTCCGCAGCATTAATAACTGAATTATCTCCGAAATAAATGATAGAATATTAGCTCAAACTAACCATAGAATTTTAAATATTTGCATGCGAGAGGTGTTTTTTCATACAAAAAAGATTAATCAACAGAACAGAAAGAAATTCAATTTTGTTTTGTGACAACATTTCTGAGTGCTCTAACTCGCGAAGCATTGAGGGTGCCCCGAATATAGCCCTCTGCAGGTCCATTAATCATTCCTGAAGAACATTGTTTACCCGGACGATGGCCCGCATGCTGAATTACCTCCTCTCTGTGGCAGAGCTGATCCGCAGGTAATTTCGGAGTAAACGCACCACGCTACTCAGCGCTTCATGCTGCGCTGCCTACATAACAAGGCTTAATCAATGCATTGAAATCGAGGTGGATAATCAGCATAATGGAGAAAGCCGAAACATTCAAGAAAAGCTCTTCGATGAATCAGAATTATTTCTGAAATTTGATGCGTTTCGTCTAACAATCCATTATGACTCACGCGTCGATCTGAAAGCGATTGATGTGTATAGCATGTTACGCTTGTTTTTCAGTCAAACGCAAGTTCAGGAAAAATATTTTTTTAAACTTATAATAAACATTCAACGTTTACAAACAACATTTTAATTATTGACTTTTTTCGGAATATAGAGTATCAGAAACAGAATTTTAATCATTCAAGCCAAAAACAGATAACATCGAAATAACCTATTCCATTTAAATTTAACAGTAAAATTTTTATACTTTAAAATTTGGTGACAAAAAAAAACTTATTTCAATCAAAAAGAGTAATTTTTTGAATTTAGTTTTTGTAATCAAATCTTTCCATCTTTTGTTTCGTTCCTTTTTTTACTGTGAAAATATCAGCGACGGTTTGGGTGAGTGATTGAAATGAAATGGAAACTAGAAGACGCAAAATCAACCAAATGAGAAAAAAATCCGATTTTGTACACCAGAAGATAATAAGTATCAAGATTCTCAATTCGGGACATTCCGCAAGCGCTCCAAGTAATCTTAAAACGAATTCATAAATATCAGAGTTATACGTCTCGCAATGAAGTTATGTTTGCTGCTTTATTTTTTTAGCTCTTGAGCAGTACTCATCGGAAAGTCTCAATAAATGCAAAAAGAAATTCGTATTTTTCCACTTAAGCGGCCTCATAGTAGAAAAAGATGCAAATCAAAATGTCCTAAAGTGAATTCATACATGAAAATAGTAAAATCTGCAAATATGACATGCATAACACACAGAGGCGGAGTTAAATAAAGCCAGTTGACACTTCTGGGATATTATGACCACAAAATAGTAACTTTTATTTCATAAATTAAGCAAATGCCAAAATAAATTGCGAAAACTCAAGCTCCGTGTTTTCATTAACTAAGGTGCAATTTACATAATATAGAACAAAAATGTATTCAATGCCTTAGTTTTTATACTTAATTTACACAAAGACACTAAAAGCATAAAAGGTACACATTCCTCTAGCTAAGGAGTATATTAGGAAATCTAATACTCACTGTGCGTAAAAAGTCTGTGCAGGAATAACTACAACTCCCCAATCACATGACGAATGAGTTCTATTCTTGAGGCTAATGCTCAGCAGCTGACAAATTACGGACCCATCATCTGTGCCCCGGTCTCGGCATCGGCATCGGAGATTTTCAGTTGGGAGACCCGCAGAAGAACCAAAATCTGGGCAGGTGTGATGCACATCAGGGTCAAGCGTCCTCCAACTGGAGTGGCATGGTAGCTTGGAAACAGAGGTACCAGTCAGGTGTCGTCCTCGACATCTGACCGTGGTTCAAAATAACGGGACCTAACCAAAATGGCCCTAGTGTTGCTTGAAAAACGGAATGTTAATATACTAAACTAAACATTTAAGTGACCTTATTCAACACAGCGAAATGGCCATTTGCCTTGTTCAATCTGTCTCTTTTCTATAAAAACAAATATGTGTTACCACACAATTAAACACAATATTGACGGTAGCAAGAGTTTTCAGAAATGCCTTCGCAATAAATTAATCAGAGTCAAAATGTGTGCGAGAAGTGCGCGATTTCATGAATTTTAGTGAGGAAATGAGAACAATCCAATTTATATTTCCTATTTCCCAAACATTTTATATTTTTTTTTCAAAACGTAAAGTTATTAAATTAAGAACTCAAGGGGGAAAAAACATGGGCTGCTAGCTATATGTTTTGAGATAGTCTATCTAACTACTTTATGAAAAAAATAGGCTCTTGAAGCCTAAAAAGAGTTTTAGAAAATATCTAAAGTGTTTTTGTGGTTTTAAAGTGCAATGCTTTCTAAAGCTGGTTGGGATTTTGATCACTATTTTTATATCACTTCCTACCGTGCTTTAAGGCTTTTTCCGAAAAGTCTGTATTTAAGCTCGAAGTCTTTACATTTCTCTTTAATACTAGAACAGTTTTATAACTTTCCATATGATCTTATAGATTTGCTTACATATCATAAACAACAAAAATCAGCCTTTTTACTTATTTTTAATAATAAATTTTTTTCTTATATTAGGACTGGATTTGGGAACCCTGATTTAAATCAAAAGCATTCTGTGATCAATAGCGTGCATTTATAGTCGTGTCTCCTTTTATTAGAAAATTGAAAAGGCACCACATAACCCTGTGCTTAGTGAAGTCTCAATTTCGCGCATCGGATGATTGTTTTCAATTCGATCATCCGATAATGAAACAAAATTGTGTTTTTATTTAACAGGAGATAAAATAATACCTGAAAAAGTGCCAACAACGATGCCAACTTTCCTCCCTTTTTCGGGTCGTGAGTGAATTCGTTGCTCTTTATGTAAAATCCGTTGCAGCACCATAAAGTCCAGGACCTTCTGTTGAGCATTCTTTGCAGGTTCGATGTACGTTTCTGGGCAAAATAATCAAATTTCATTCGTATATCTTTTTCGAACGTATGTATTTTTAGCTGTCCTATTCATTTTTACTCAAAACACTATTTTAAATAAATAAACGTTTTGAAAATTGAAAAAACTGAATAAATTTTTTACGAACAAAAATAGTTTTTATAAAAATTCAACTGTGTCATTACGTTTCTGAAAATTTTTGGCTTTCAATGCCTTTTGAATCGCATTTAGAATTTGAGCTGTAATTATAAATTCCAAAATAAAGCCATTTTTTTATCTGCTTTAAAAATTTTGGATATATATAATATAAATGTTTTCATTCTATCCTAGAAAATTTAAATTATCTATAGGTTTTCAATCAAAAATCCCCGAGTCATCATTTGGAGCTAGTACAATTTTTATGATAAGTTATTATAAGTTCCCTATAGAATATAAGATTTATTGATATTTCCACACTTTTCTATTTGTATCGGTACAGTGATGTTCAAAGAAAATCCCCCCCTTAAACTTTGCCTTACATTGTGGTTGAGGATCGCGCAGCTCTCTGAAACCTGACACTGCAACAGAATGAAAGAACCGTTGCTCCTTCATACTGCTAACTGGTCAAAATGACCCTCTCTCTGCCAATTTTCTATTCCCCATTTACATTTATTATGCCATTGTCATAAGATATTAAAATAGTGGGCCTTTGTCGAACAATACTGCATTTTTAAATTCTTATATGCCCGTTTAAACTATTTAGGAATTAAAAAAAACACCGTTAAAATTGGAATGTTAAAAAATATTATGTGATGCCAACGAATAGTAGGTACTTAAAATATTTTTTGGATAAGAATGTGCCCAATTTTACTAGACATCATTAAAAGATGGAGAAACGTAAACAGAGACCTTTAGTGAAGTGCACCTGAAACAAACACAACTCAAATATTGTACAGTATAGAGAACGAAATTCGTTCAAAATGAGCCTTTCAATATAATCCCCACTTCGAGATAGATAACGCGAGAAGACAAACGGCGAGCATAGCTTTCATAAATTCCTTTTCGTCGACTCTCCCTGGATGCGAGACATTCATCATTCAAGAGGGAAAGGAATATTTTTATTCAAACGCCTCATCGAATTCCACCCCGACCCCTCTACCAACATTGATCTTCGCAAAGAGTTGTCATCTTGAGGACTGATGGAGTCCTTTCCAGTGGTGCCCGGGCAATTTCCGTCGAGAGTTTCATCTGATTTGGATCATCGGGAGAGGGGAAATATCGAATGTGAGTAGAAGTTAAAGCTCTTTGGGATAACAGATGGCGGGCGACGGCTGTCATCGAGAATTCGGAAAGTTAAAATAGTTGAGAGATGGAAAGCGGAAAGGAGGGAGAGAACAACTTTATCTGGAAAAGAAGAACGATTGAAGGATCATTCACCTGGAGTGTTCCCAATGTGCTATGCTGAAATCAAAACCTATCGTTTGTGATCCAAGGTAGCTCATTTTCTAAGTTTCCAAAAATGAGGATTTGAAAAATGAATAAGTTTGCAATGTGCACTGCAAACGTGCTACTTCAGCAAGAAAACATATATTCACCGATCAGTTCGAACCCCCGGCGAAATAGACGCATGAAGGTTAGGGAAGAAAGAAATGTAGAAGTTTGGGTGAAAACAGGAGCTGTTGATGCATTGTAGTCAGGGAAGGGTAATAAATATTCCCACGATATAGTAGTTTTTAACTTTTATTTGTTTGGTCATTCAAGTCCATATGAAGAAAATAAATAAAAGTAGAAAATATATAGGTAATCAAGACAAGATTATCATCGTAAGAATAATATATTAGCATAATAATAAGTTATTGCAATGGGAAGGATTTGTACGTGAAAGATTATTATGCCTGTCTACCTGCATATTTCAGAACGCCAGTGTGGTAACTTCTCTGCAACGTGTAAATCAGAACTTGGTTTCATCACCAAAATTTTAAATTTGTATCAAATGCTCAAATTTTATCTCCGCAAACGAAAACCATACGAATCTGTTTTGATTTTCTCGCATGAGAAGTAAAGCAAATCGTCAAAAAATTCGAATTCGAAATTTTGACAAATATTCCAAACCTTATATCCTCATGAATTAAAAACACACACACATTTTTGGCATCTTGTATGCCTATGACAAAGATTACTCAAAAGCGTTTTAAGCTAGATGGGTAAAATTTAGTATACCATCCTTATAACAAATTTGTAGGCTTTTATCAAATTTTGAAAATAGTCCATATAGGAGAGCATATCTGTCCGACAATTCGAATGCAAATTACCATGATAATTTCAAAATTAAGTACGACTTTATATATATGTGTGTGTGTGTGTGTGTGTGTGTGTGTGTGTGTGTGTGTGTGTGTGT
>JAOUZG010021225.1:984765-1010554 GCA_026289955.1 Argiope argentata
TGTGTGTGTGTGTGTGTGTGTGTGTGTGTGTGTGTGTGTGTGTGTGTTAATAAAATTTTATTTACAGCATGCTCCATGACTCAAGTCATACTACATGCATCCACAATCAGTTACATTCAGCTAAAGATGCATAGAGAAAAAAAATAATAAAAAAAGTGTCCTAATAAGCGACAGACAAAGATGAAAACATATAACAAGTTCAAAAATTTAGAAAAGGAATACTGTATATAAATTCAAGGAACTGCACAAAGTACTCAGGTGTAAGTAAATCTTTCAGATTTGGAAGCCACGTTAGTCCACTTATTATAACTAGTTTGTAAAGTTCATATCGAAGAGAGTCAAGCTGAGGGCAGAAGAATAAAACGTGATCAGCAGTTTGAAGTTCTTTCAGGTCGCAAGAGCACAGAGGGGAGTTCGCATGATTGAATCTGTATAAATATTCTTTAGTCCTGCAATGTCCAGATAGAATTTGGGTGAGTATAAATGAGAGTTTAAGGTTTTGCTTTAGTCTTTCTTGAACAGATGGAAAAAATCTCTTAGTTATTTTCCCTTTTTGAGTAGAAAGCCAGTCTTTCTGCCACAAGTCGACAATTTTTTCCTGTATCTGTCTTGAAACAAAACTCTTTGGAACCTTTTTATATCAGATTTGAAGGTCGGATTGAGCCGCTGACTTGGCAAGCTCGTCTGCTCTTTCATTCCCGAGATTTCCTGCGTGACCCTTGATCCACTCAATGCCAATATTATAATTTTTCCCATTTAAACTTAAAAGTACATGACGAATTTTTTCTATTATTTCCGAATGGCATTTTTTATTCTGAAGGTTAAATATAAGTATTTGACTATCAGTATAGATATTAAAGTTCCTATGGAAAAAATTGTCAGAAGAAGAGATCCAATTTAGAGCTTGTAGGATAGCATAAGCCTCTGCTTGATTATTAGAACAATTAGAATGTAATTTAAATTTCTTATTTTTGATTTCGGTATCACCATGGTAAGTAACAAAAGCACACCCTGTACTATTATTTATTTTGCTACCATCAGTAAAAATTTTTATGCAATGCTCCTTATTAATATCTTGTTTGAGAGAAATAAATTTTGCAGGGTGTATCCAGTGATCAGGGGTGAGTTCCGGTTCTATTTCATTCTGAGGTTTCAGTTTTATGCTATAGTAGATTTCAGTGTTTTCTTGAATCTTCAAACAGATTGGTATAATGCCCGCGATAACGCAAGATGCTTCATAAGAAATCGTACGGAAGCCCTTGATTATTCTCAAGGCAATTAATCTTTGAGCTGTCTTTAACCTTCGTTTGTTGTATTCAAAGGACAAGGCGTCGACCCAAACCGGTGATGCGTAGGTCATCAAAGGTATTATTGCTCCTTCGTAAATGATTTTTAGAGCCTTTGAACCAATACCCCAGGTTACTCTGGCCATTCTTGCTAGCGAATTTAGAACAACACTAACTTTTTTGAACAAGTCAGTGATATGGGCTTTCCAACGAAGTTTTCTATCAATGATCACACCAAGGTAACGCATTTCACTAACACTTTTTAAGAAATTGCAGTTCATATAAATATTTATGTTATTTATTCTTCTTTTCTTAGAGAAAATAATAATATTTGATTTTTCAGAATAAAATGTAACCTTGTTTTTATTAGACCAGTCAATAACTTTTGACACACATATATTACCATACGCCTCCAGTTCAGTTTCAGTCTTGCCACTGTAATGTCTTAGCTTCAAGTAACTAAACACTTTGACACTAAGTACATTTATTCACAGACAACAACAAAAAAAACAGAAACATTTAAAATTAATTTTAGAAACAAGATTTAGACATTTTTGAAGCCAGCTCTGTTCCGCGTCCCGACATGCTCAAGCCAAACTCTTTCTCCTCCAACTCAATCTCGCGACCTCTTTCATCGAGCGCGGACAGCGCCATCTATCTCCATTTTAGGACAGTACAGACTCCTCCCCTCTTGGAAACTTTTCGACGTACGCGAAAAGCTGAAAATAGACTCAAAACAAAAACTACTGCACATACATAGATACTGTAAATGACACAAAAAATATATATATGAAGATAATTATATAAAAGATTAAATGTATATATAAATACAAAAGAAAAGAAACTTTTTCTTTTAAAGACCCATTTCATATTTGCCAGACAGTACACTACTTGACAAGAAGAGGAGGGATCCTACTCAACGCGTCAGCATTTTTGTGCTGCGTACCCTTACGATGAATTATATTGAAATTAAAAGATTGGAGTGCCAATGACCTCCTCAAAATTCTAGAATTTTTGCTTGCATTGGTTTTGAGCCAAGTTAGAGGATTGTGATCAGTCACAATAGTGAAGCTCTGGCCATCCAAATAGCATTTAAGTCTCTGAATTCCAAAAATAATAGCAGCACACTCCTTTTCACTAACACAGTAGTTCTTTTCCACGTTCGAGAATTTCCTACTCAGATAGACGATTGGATGTTCTTGGTCCTCTTCAGTCACTTGAGATAGTACTACGCCTATCCCATTATCGGATGCATCTGTCTGTAATATGAATGGACGGTTATAGTCAGGAGAATGTAGTACTGGTTTGCTTGCAAGAGCCTGCTTCAATGATTTAAAGGCTTTCTCACAATCTTCCGTCCAAGGCACCACTCCTTTTCGACATTTTCCTTTTAAAGCATCTGTTAGAGGCGCGGCAATAGTAGAAAATATGGGAATATAATGAGAATAATATCCCGCTAGACCTAAAAATGCTCGTATGTCTGTTTTGGTACGTGGAGTTGGAAAGTTCTTAACAGCCTCTATCTTCAAATCTGAAGGCCTTCTACATCCTTGTCCCACTATATGTCCTAAGTACTTGACTTGACTTTGCGCAAATTTACATTTAGATGGTTTAATGGTCAAACCAGCCTTTTGTATTCTTTGCAATACGGTTTCTAGGTGCTTGATATGGTCTTGGAAACCAACAGAAAATATGGCGATGTCATCGAGATAAGGCACAGCAAAATCTTCACAAGCCTCCAGCAATTGTACTACCATTCTACTAAATTCATAAGGAGCGTTCTTAAGTCCAAATGGCATACGTAATGGTATATATGTGCCAAAATTTGTGACGAATGCAGACAACCTTTGAGCATGTTTGGACAAAGGAATTTGCCAATATCCTTTTGACAAGTCTAAAACTGTTATAAATTTTGCAGAAGACACTGTTTCAATTCTTTCTTCTATATTCGGTAGCGGGTAAAATTTTGTCTTCGTAATTTTGTTGAGATTTCTATAATCTATGCATGGACGTGGCTCTTTGCCAGGTGCTTCCACTAGTACCATAGGTGAGGTATAATCAGAATATCCTACTTCAATAATTTTCATGGAAAGCATTTTCTGGATCTCCTTACGTAGGATTTCATTTTGCCTAGGTGATGTCCTATAAGGCTTTGACAGCACTGCATCGTCCGACACTAGTTCGATGTCATGAGTGACGAGGTTAGTTTTTCCTGGAACATTGGAAAAGCATTCTCGATATTTCCAGATAACATTTCTCAATTGTTCACATTGATCTTCCGTCAATGTATTTCCAGTCAATTCTGGGGTGATTTCTGATAAATCCAGAACATTCGGAGTTGGTTCCAGATGAGGAATCTCTAATTCATCAACTCCAATTCCTTCTTCAGATTCTAAGGAAAGATAATTAATCTGTTCTGGTCTCTTGTAATAAGGTTTTAACATATTCACATGGTATACCTGAGACTTGTCCTTCCTATTTGGTACGGACACCACGTAATTAGTTTCAGAGAGTTTTTTCAAAATAGTACCTGGCCCAGTCCAGCGTGGGCTAAGCTTGTTTGCTCTACAATTAGCGAAAATCAGTACTAAGTCTCCTTCCGGAAACTCCCTTTTCACAGCTTTTTTGTCATACCAAATTTTGTTTCTTTGTTGGGATTTTTCCATTTCCTTGACAGCAAGATCTTGGTAACGTTTCAATCGATTAAGTGGAGTGAACACATATTCAGTCACTGGAGTTTGTTCTTCTTCGGATTGGAGCCAATTTTCATAGAGTAAAGTAACAGGTGTTCTAAGGTTTTTCCCATGAACCAGTTCAGCTGGGCTAAACCCTGTAGATTCGTGAGTAACAGTTCTTAGAGCGAATAAAGTGGCGTGAACATGTTTTTCCCAGTCCGGCCCTTCTTCGGCACATAAGACACGGAGTATTCGACCAAGCGTTCGATGGAAACGTTCAACAGGATTGCTCTGTGGATGATAGGCTGAACTGTGCACAACTTTAACTCCAAAACGTTCAAAGAATTCTGTTGTGACTTCACTCATGAAAGAAGTCCCTTGATCATGCTGAATTTCTCTCGGAAATCCCATGCGACTAAAAATTTGAAGAAGTGCATCGATGACAGAAGTGGATGTGATATCCGTTACAGCGACAGCATCAGGATATTTGGAAGCCAAGCACATCGCTGTAATCAAATATTTCTTTCCAGATTCAGTAATCGGCAATGGTCCGACAGCATCAATATTGATTTTAGCAAACACTTCTTGAATTATTGGAACTAATTTCATAGGAGCCTTTTTCTTGTCATTAGGTTTTCCCATACGTTGACAGTGATCACAACTTCGGACATATTCTTCTATTTCCTTGTAGCAATTCGGCCAAAAGAAATATTTTGCAAGAATGTCTTTAGTTTTTGTAACGCCTAAATGACTTGCTGCACCGTCATGACACAGAGTCTTGAGTCTTTCTCGAAATTCTTTAGGCACTACCAATAAAAGTTTATCTTCACCTAATTTATTTGTCTTCCCTTTTACCAAAAGTCCATTTGGGAGAATTTTGAACCCAATTTTGCATTCTGTTTTACCTATGTTTTTCACCAAAGATTGTAGTTCTTTGCACTCTTGTTGAGCAGTGATAAAGGCTTTAGAATCAATCTTTAGTAATGACAAGCCCTCGAATTCTTCTTTAGAAGGAAAAGAGAATAAATCATCATCTTCGATATCTTCTGTAGCTGCCGTCTCAGTCTCCTCTACAGATAAAGGTTCATTTTCTTTGATATGCACCAACTCTTTTTCCTCTTCCAATCGTTTCTGAGCTCGTGTTTGGATTGCATTGAGTTGTTGGGAAACAGGAATGTTCTCCATCTTTTCTATAAGGGCTGCAGTTCTATTCCCTAACAGATATCTACCTTTATCGGCTTTGTTAGATACAATTGCTGCCTTAGTTATCAAGTGTCCAAACTCACCTTTCAGCTCAACTTCAGCTAGTGGTAAGCACACTGGTGAATCATCTAATGGCTGCTGAACCCAAACCTGCTCACCTGTAAACATTTCTGGTTTTATTACTTTGAGGCTCACAACATCAATACTGGATCCTGTGTCCCGCAAAATAGGCATAGGGAATCCATTTACTTCCCCCATAGAAGTGTGTGGTAACATTACATCATCTTCGTAAGCTTCAAATATATGATTTACAGTTGCAGAACTCTCTTTATTTATCAACAAGGGGCAGTTTGGTCTAATATGATCCGTAGAACCACATTTATAACATTTAATTACTCTTCTTTTGTCAAAGTCTTCATTATTTGCATGCTTCTTAGCTCCAAAATCTTCTTTTTTAATACGAAAGGATACTTTATTTTCACTCGGAGTTTTAGCTTTCCAAGTCGGAGATCTCTCTTTTGAAGAACCACTGAAAGGTTTTTTCTTCCAAAGGCTACGGATGCTATCATATTCATCCAGCTTTTGAACAAGTACTTCTGGATTTTTTATATCCGACCATTCGTCAATAAAATGTTCTCTAGCCTCCCAAGGCACTTTTCTTTTAATCTGCTCAGTCAAAATTAAATCGCTGAATTCGGTGAAGGTGTTTACTTCTAGTCCTTTCAACCATTCTTCAAAGTAGTTTCTCACTTCATATAAGAAATCTGTCCAATTGCTATCCGAACCTTTTACGTGGTTATGAAATTTTTGTCGAAATTTTTCAGCCGAAAATCTGTATCTTTTCAGCAATAATTTTTTTATATGCGAGTAGTCGTTTGAAATTTCTTCTGACTCTCTGGCAATGAGCTGCGACATCTCATAAGGCAACAATCCAATTAAGTGAGATACCCATAAGTCTTCAGCAATATCAACTCGCTTAGCTTGCCTTTCGAACAAAACGAGATACAGACTTATATCACCATCTTTAGGATCAAATTTTTGCATAAGATGTCTAATTTCCAGTTTTGGTTTATTAGGTACCAGAGTGATTTCACTCGACTTGGGCTTATTTTCTAACTCTAATTGCAATTTTTTCAGTTGAAAAGCATTTTCTAGCTCTTTTTCTTCAAGAATACGCTTTGTTTCCATTTCTTTTTCTTCAAGAATACGCTTTGTTTCCATTTCTTTTTCAATTCGCTTTGCTGCCATTTCTTTTTCGATTCGCTTTTCTTCCCTAATTTCTTCTTCAAGCCGTGTTTTCTTTACTGTTTCTAGCAATTCTTTAATATACTCAACTTCATCTTCAAATTTATCCATTGAAGAAATGGCATTTTTAATATCAATAACTGTTGCAGAAGCATCGATATTGATTGAGAGGCACTCAGCTAGTTTGAGCAAATCTGCTTTTAAAACTCTTCCCAAAAAGGCCATTCTGACGAATATATATATAACTCAATGTGATTTAATAATTTTAATCTAAATACCAAATTAAGATTAACTTTCTTATTTTTAATTCGATCCCCACTCTTTACAAAGTCAACTAGTTTCAAAAATTAAAAATGCGCAAAATACAAGAAAACTAAGATATTTTTTTTGTAGAATCTAAATATTACTATTAATAAGATTCTTAGTAAACTCTCATAAAATATAATATCATATACAACTGTGCGGTTCTTTATCATAAATTTCAAAATAAAATACGAAAAGAATTTCTTTTTAAACCTAAAACGTACACAAATATGATTCAATTTCCTCAAAACGAGAAAAAACTAAAACATAATTCCACTTTCTGCTTAAAAACAAAATAAAAATAAAAATGCAACAAGTGATCAAAATAATACCGTAATAAATTTTCTTTTCAAGCGATGATACACTGTTGAAGAAAAAAGAAACAAAAAGGAATCATTTTGTTTCGATCGGAAATCATCCGTCTCAGATCAAAGCAGAACTATAACGAATTAAATATATTTTCTATACTCAATCTTCAAAACAAAACTGTAGTACCGTTTTGAAATTTGTTTCATATATTCTGATAAAATTAGTCAACTTTCTTTTAGATTAATCAGTATATAGAAAAAATCAACTAAATTCCTATGTTAAAACACAATTATTTCCAGTTGATTTATTTTGCGCTTACAACTCTATAGCTTAAACACAATAAATATAACTCTTTGCATAGAATTTCTAGTTATTTATACAACCACAAATAACTTTTATGCAACTGAAATTTTATATTATAAAACAAACATACTGATAAACAAACCAGCAGACAAAATTTTGCTGTAAAAGTAAACTGCAAAATTAAAGTTATAAACTACAATTATAGTAACAGTATACGCAATACTTTACACAACTATAATTATTAATCAAAACTGAGTAATTTACATTCGAGCAACCGGAATTAAATATGCTGTACAAAAGTATACCGCATTCTCTTTGCATATAACCAAAAGCAACTAGAGTAACCAATGCTATACTAGTACACTGCACAATAAAAATTCCTTGCTAAATAAATTCTCAATTTTCTTTTTTAAAAAACATTTCATTCTAATATTCAAAATATATAAATCCACTATTCAAATTTTAACATTTTCAGAATAGATACTGTCTGGCAAAAAATGAACTTACCCCCAGCATGCTGAAAATTAATAATAAAAAGCATGTAACAGAACTGACTTCAGTTTTGAGGTTTGTGTGGATCGAAATCCCAAGAGCTGCCACCAATTATAAGTCTGTAATGTCTTAGCTTCAAGTAACTAAACACTTTGACACTAAGTACATTTATTCACAGACAACAACAAAAAAAACAGAAACATTTAAAATTAATTTTAGAAACAAGATTTAGACATTTTTGAAGCCAGCTCTGTTCCGCGTCCCGACATGCTCAAGCCAAACTCTTTCTCCTCCAACTCAATCTCGCGACCTCTTTCGTCGAGCGCGGACAGCGCCATCTATCTCCATTTTAGGACAGTACACCACTAATGAGCAAGAAAAGGTCATCTGCAAATGCCACAACTTCAGCACACCTAGGAAAGTCCAGTCTAAGCAAGGAATCATAAAAAAATAGTCCAGTAACCCGGACCACCGCAAGAGCCTTGCGGGCAACCCTTGGTGACTATTTTTCTTATGCAACTTGTTAAGGTGCGAAGGCAAGCTGAACGATCTGAAAAATAACTTTTTGTAAGAAGATACAAATTTTGGGGGCAATTAAACTCTCTGAGTTGTTTCAAAATAGCGGGCCACCAAGCAGCATCAAACGCCCCCTTGACATCTAAAGCAATACCAAGAACCTGTAAATTTTTTGCTAATTTTTCTTTCACAAAATTAGTTACATTAAAGATGGCATCTGTGGGGCTTTTACCGGGAGTAAATCCATACTGTTTTGGGCTTAATTTGTTATTTGAGTATAAATAATGCATAATTCTTTCTATAAGTAGTTTTTCAAGAACTTTTCCACTGACAGAGAGTAAACTTATTGGTCTAAATTTTGAAGGCTCGAGAGATGACTCCTTTCCAGGTTTTGTAAAAAATCGAATACAAGAGTGTTTCCAAGCCCGTGGGAAGACTCCTCTTAATAAACATTCATTATAAATTGCAGCAACAAATTTAGGAAATCTCTCAAACACTTCAGAAATGATTTTACTAGATATTCCATCTTCTCCGGGAGATTTCTTAGGGTTCATATTACTAATGACAGATTTTATTTCTTTCTCGGAAAAGTTTAAGTCGTCCAGAGTGCTCATAGGACTATCCACGAGTAATCTCAGTCTAGTATGATGCGGCAAATCCAATTTCCTATCATCAAATGGAACAAATTGATTAGCAAGAGTATTCAGAGTTTCATCGAAATCCGTAGTATAACCTCCACTACTAGTTTGAACAGTTGTTAGAGCTGTTTGATTTTTATGTTTGCCACGGGCAATCTTATATAAAATATTCCAGGGTTGTGAACCAATATCGGTACAATAATCTTTCCACGATTGGGTCTTTGCAATCTCGATTTTTTGGCTATAAAACTGTTTACAATTAAAATACTCGGTTCTCCTGGAATCTCTTAAAGTCGAATTATTATAAGTTCTTTGATAAAGTCTTCTTTTATTGTTAACCTGTTTCCTTAGTTCTGTTAATTCATTATTCCACCACGGAACTATATTCGTTTTTTTAATCTGTGAGTTTATTTTAATAATTGGCATAGAGCGACTGCAAGCATTCTTGATACAGTTGATGTACTTAGAGACGAAATCATTAAGATCATGAACCCCTTTAACAGCTTTCTTTAAATCCATATCAAGATTCTGAGAATCAGTAAAATTAAAATTTGAGCCCGAGTAGCATAAAAGATATTTAAATTCAGTTTGAAGTGAATCATGAAAAATAGGCCAATTTGCTTTGTCATAAATAAATTTTAGCGGTCTAAAAATAGAGCGAGTGGGATGTATATTATTAAAAGCAATATTAAATGTAATTATTCTATGATCAGAACAGCTCTCTTCCTCCATGATCGTCCAAGAATAAATGCAATGCTGAAAATTAGATGAGGTTACAGTCAGGTCAATAAAACTCTGTCCATTTGGTGAGCAGAAGGATGGAGTACACAAATTTTCATT
The DNA here is from genome assembly GCA_026289955.1 of Argiope argentata. Classification (NCBI taxonomy): domain Eukaryota; kingdom Metazoa; phylum Arthropoda; class Arachnida; order Araneae; family Araneidae; genus Argiope; species Argiope argentata. The sequence continues at coordinate 994,576 of JAOUZG010021225.1, forward strand.
AACAATCCATAGACACTTAGAAGCCAAAAATGACTCCAAGATTCTACCCCGTGCATTTGTCAAGGAATCAAACCAAAGCTGAGAACGAGCGTTAGTATCCATGGCAAGTAATAGATATTTTTTCCTACAGAATTCAATGACAAGTTCAATGTTTAAAATATCAAAATTTATATCTCTATTAAAATCCATGTAAACACTAGTTGCGTAAAAATGATTATCATTAAAAATAAATTCCACTAGAATCACATCCTCACTTGAATGCTGGCTAATGAGAACAGCGTCAATATTTTTATTTACAACAATAATAGCAGCTCTCTTCAAATTATTCCCTGATTCAAAAATTCTAAATGAATTAGGAAAACCAGCAACTTTGTTGTTTATACAGTAAGACTCTTGAACAAGAATAATATCCGCCATGCTTTCCTGGGCAATAGCAGATAAATTAGAGGCAGCCTTTCGAGATTTCTGAAGATTAACCTGCAAACACCGGATACCCATAAAAATAGCATTATATTCCATAATCAATATTTTGCTTCTTTTTTTCCCGCTGAATAATATATGTCGGGCACTTTCTATCCAAGGCTGCATGGTTAACATCTAGTTTGTCACTATCTTTGGCATATCTATTGTAGTTTATACAATTAGAACATTTCAACGCATTTCTTTTAGAACAATCTTTCATAGAGTGGGCACCCGAACAGATCGGGCATGTAATTTGAGATTTACACGCGGTAGAATCGTGATTGAACTTATTACACTGAAAGCATCTCTTAACGTATATATAATCAGAACAATTACAGTTTGACCATTTAATTTTAACTCCGTTTTCAAGAAATATTTTTCGAACCCTTGATGACACCTCAGCAGTCATATAGCGTATGTTTTTGCTTTTCATCAATCTAATAAATTTGACATTAAAAACTTCTCCCTGTAATACATCTCGATTTTGGTTTTTAATTATAGTTTCAGCATTATTAATTTCTATTTCCTCAGGTATATCGAATATTATAATCTGGGGAAGATACTTTTTATTTTGAGAAACACACATTTCCTCACCCAATTGTTCATCAACTGTATTACAAAGTTTATCAAGATCAGATTTGTCTTTACAGCTAATCAAAATCTTACCTCCGTTAAGTGCTTTTACTCTTTCGACGCCGATCTGAAGCGATTCAGGATCGATTCTTCTTTTAAGCTGATTCTTCAACTCCTCCGCTGTTTGATTCTTCAGAGGCTTTATCACCGCAGTAAACGACGGTGACCTGCGGGAGGGCGGCACAGGCGTCGAAGTGATCTCCGCGAAGGTTCTCGCCGTAGTAGGCCTAATTGAACGAGCCACGTTGGCATTTGAAGATTTAATTTTCTCATTTAAAGACGAAATAGTCGACTGTAGATCATTTTTAATGCTGTGCAGATCAGTTATCGCTTCAAGAATACTTTGCCGAAAATCCTTTCGCAAGTTCCCACTTAATTCACACACTTTTTGCAATTTTTCCACAGCCGCCAAAAATCTCACGTCAACTTCATCCGCCATCGCTAGGTGTGTGTGTGTGTGTGTGTGTGTGTGTGTGTGTGTGTGTGTGTGAGAGAGAGAGAGAGAGAGAGAGAGTCTAAATAAATCTTCCAAAAAATTAGACTCTTCAGATAGCGGGATTTTAGTGGCGTAATGTCTAGGGTTTTTTTAATATTTACGGGTTAGTTTCTAAACCAAAATTAAAATAATACAAACGAAGGATGAAGAGACTTCTTTAGAAAAATAAAAGAATTTATTTAGAGTTAAAGGGGAATATTTACAGGGGGAGTATTTACAGGGAAACATTAAAAAGAATTAAAACATGGAGATATTTAATGATCAGAAAGTTAGATTATTTCCTCTAGGAGGACGTTAGAGATGGGGAAACATTATGACTGAAAATATATATTACCGCGTAGCCGCTGATCTTAGCGGGAATCGCTAACGCGTGAAGACAGGCGTCTTCTCTGGACGAAAGTTAGTGAGCCTCTGATTCAAAGTTAATTGGGACAGACTTTCGAAACCGATAGGTGGCGTTGTTCTGGAATGCAAACTAATTAAAAATAATGGCCCTCTGGGAAATAATCTAACCTTTACAACACTTGCTTTGGATTTCATATATCATCGAATGTTGACAAAACAAGATGAAGGCAGATGTTGGTTAATTAAAATGGTTCTGTGGAATATCCTACAAAATCACCCTCTCCTGAAAGAGCTGGTCTCTCAGCTTTTACAGAATGTTGAGAGCTAATTTTTTTTTTACATGATCTTACATTTTACTAATAAACTAATTTCAGTTACAATCATGAATTTGATGAATTAAGAATGTTTATGCAATAACAACACATAATAATATTCTTAAAAATAACAAAATAAAATACCAGATGAAAATATGTATACTCAATGTTCACAATTCCGGATCTAGAATAAAGAAAGGTTGATAAAAATGATAAATAGCGATATGAAAATACGATAATTGTTGCAAACGAATATAATATAATTATTTGAAACGAGCTTTACCATATAATAGCAATTAATTTCTCAAAAGGTATAATATGAGAAAGATGAAAAATAATAACTAATATTCAAAATTCAATTAATATAAAAATGCTTCATTAAGTCAGCTGATGTGGTGGTAGAGTTCGGACCCTCGTGCTGACCGACTTTTTCTACTTCATACCTATCTTTAGAGTTCACTCTAGTTATTTTATAAGGACCTAAGAACTTCTGTCTTAGTTTTAGTCCAGTTCCAAATTGAGTCCTTTGAATTGCTACTAAATCACCTTCTTTGTATTTTGAAGCTCTTTTTCTTCTTTTGTTGTAAGTCTTTCGATTCTCAGATTGTATGGTTTCGATGTTCTTTTGGGCATCTTTCCTTAGAAATTCACGCTGTTCTTGAAATTCTTCTGTCATTTCTTCTAATAGTAGGTCTTTGATTCGGATATCTTCCTTATTCCACATTTTGGTTCCTACTAAAAGTTCGAATTGTGTCCATTTAGTGCTTCGAGATATAGTGCTGTTTAGTATTCTTTGTAATCTGTCGACATATTTATACCATTTGGTCGAGTCGTCTAACGATAGCTTGGTAAGGACGGGAATCAAAGTTCTGTGTATTCGTTCTACTTGACCGTTTCCTCTAGGAACACCTGTTGCTATTTGTAAATGTTGTATGTTTTCTTCAGTACAGTAGTCGTTGAATAATTTTGAAGTGAACGCTGAACCTCTATCAGTGATAATTCTTACAGGGTTAGCAAAGGTTTTCTGTTGTAGTTTTAACTTTTCCAAGGCAATTTCAGCAGATACAGTTTTGACGGGATATAGCCAAGTAAATTTTGTAAATGCGTCTACTACGGTGAAAATGTGTTGATAGCTTTTATTTGTTGAAGGTAAAGGGCCAATGAAGTCAATATGGTACGTACTTAAGGGTATGTCTTCTTTAGAAATAGGATTTAAAAACCCTTCTTTTTTGCCAGTTTTCTTATTAGCTAAGATACATGGAACGCAATTAACGATTACTTTTTTGACGATGTTGGTTATATTTGGAATAAAAAATTCCCGTTTCACAATTTCTGCAGTTTTTGCTACTGAGAAATGACCGTTGTCGTGGATCATTTTAATCAATTCAGTTTCCATTGCTTTAGGGATCACGATTAATTCTCGACCATTTAAGTATTTGTAGAGTATACCGTTCCGTTCAAAAAATTCTTCAGATTCTTGTTTTTCTAAAAGTGACTTCAATGTTTGTATGCTATCATCTTCATCTTGTGCTCTTTTCAACTTTGAAGTTAATGTATCATCACAGACCATCATTACTGGATAACGACTAAGAGCATCTACATGCTTCATTCGACTTCCATCTCTGTGCTCTATTTCGTAATCGAATTCTTCTAATTGAAGTGTCCATCTGGCTATGCGTGTAATTAGATCCTTCTTATGCATAGTCTTTTGAAATGCTGCACAGTCAGTTACGATTTTAAAACGTTGTCCTAAAAGATAAACACGAAACTTTTTTAATGCATTGATAATTGCAAGTACCTCTAATTCGTAACTGTCATACTTTTCTTCTACGGAATTTCTTAGTTACATCAATTTCCATTCAAGATTTACAAACTGAAAATAAAACTTATTTTTGTAATTCTTGTTCGGATTTAGTAAGAGTAAACTTGTTTTTAAGATACATTATTTTAAATATTTTCTCGGGTGGCAATAGAATATATTTACCAGCTATGCCTAGGCACAGTAATAAAATATAGTTTTCTTAATTCTAGGGAAAACAATCACTCTAATCTATAATGATATTAATCTTTTAATTCAAATATTTTTCATTTCCGTCATTGAGAGAAATGAGAATTTGTTTGAAAATTGATGAAATGATTAACTAGATTTACGATCTGATAAAAACTTGATATATTTAAACTTAATTAAATTCTTTCGATGTCAAATATCATTTAAAATGTCTTTATAGCTGAGAAAATCTTGCGATATTAAAAACTATTTATTTTATTTCATCCTCAATTCAAACTACCTAATGCAGATTTGCCAAAACACGTGGGGAAGTAATTAAAATTAAAATGGTAATAAACTTATTTTAATTTAAATATAACGTTTATAAATATGATTAAAATAATTATTTTTGTAGAAAATGTTATATTTTACTTGAAGTATTAATTAATATAAGTGGGGATTGCATTCTCTAATACGAAATGAAAAAAAAAATTAATATAGATATACTGTTGTTGTCGTTTCTTATTCCAGATGGTGTAGCTTAGCTACACCATCTCCCTAAAACCTAAAATCTCGAGGAAGTCCAAAAAACAAATCAGGGTCCTTTAAAATCTCACCTGTAGTAAAACCCAAGCAATTCAGGATATGGCTAGTAGTTCTGTCATGCCCCACACTCAGAAAAGAGTTTCCGACCCTGTTGGAAGTAAGAGTTCTAATGTGACCTCTTGAGAAGCAAGAGAGGGCCATCTGATGTTTCCTATGCAATTTCATTCCCTTCCTGGAGCCTGGTAGAAAGTCGGCTGACAAGATCCAAGATGTTCAGACTTGTCTTGTCTCCAACAGACGTCCATTGAGGTGTTGCATAGAGGCACGGCTGTCTGTTAAAATACATTCGTCACTGAAGAAGTCTTGAACGATATATACATATTATATATATATATATATATATATATATATATATATATATATATATATAAAGAGAGAGAGAGAGAGACCAATGTAAATATAAACAGAAATCAAAGTAAAAATGAAGTGGAACAAAACCGAAACGGAAGTAAAGTAAAGGAAATCCGGCCTGAAGACTTTCTCAAGGGCATCATCAGGCAGAGATTCCAAAAATAGGGAATTTTTTTCTGTCAATAGATTTGACTATAGTTCAAAAACGAAATGCTTATGACCCGAAAAGAGGGTTAAAATTATTCTATTTTGTATTTGTTGTTCTTAATAGAAGATAAGAAGAAGAAGAATATATATTTATATATAACTTGGGCATAGAAATAACTATTACTACTTATTATTAAATAGCTGCAGTGAAATGTAAATAAATGAAGGAATCAAAATTTTGCGCCTTTTATTCATTACCGTTTTTACAGCTGTACACAACACTTCACTAGTTAAATAAAAATATATTAAATTATAAATGTTGCTCGCCGTGCCAAACACAACCTTCAGTCAGAAATGGAAAAATAAACTTTAATCGGTTTAATCTGAGAGTGAAAATGGACCTAACCATCGCTATGGATACCCGCTGTGACATATTGGCTGTAGATGGTTTATATAACTGATAACTTCAAAAAATGATTTTTGTGTAGTCTTAAAATACACAAAATTATATTTTTAATGATAACGGTTTTATTTCTTTACATCTTTTCTCCATTACTTTAAATAAATTCTCCAAATTTAATTTGCAGTTTTACGATGATTTGAATATTAGATTTGGTTTGGAAAATGCATTTTAAAAATAATAGTTAGGTTGCTCTTTTAATGTCATGAAATTCAAGCCCATTCATTGTTTCTGAATGATTCAGCTAAAATCTTGTTTTTAAGTGATATGAAAACAAGCTTAAATTTTTGAAATTGAATTCCGTATTATTCATTTGATAAGCGAAAATATCAACCGTCTTGTCGAGCAAGCAGGGAGCCTGAGGCGGCTAGTATGTTTAATGCATTAAACACAATATCGGGCAGATTCAGTTTTTATTTATATATATATAACACATCACAAATACAGTAATACTGTTTAAAGTCTAGACAGCGTATCTAAACAATTAACGAATTATTTGATTGTGAACACCCAGAAAAAGCGATGATAAGTAAAAAAGAATTCAACAGAACCTTTTTATTCATTTGTTTAACAACGAAATCGGAAAACTCAATGAAGTTGTGGCAAGGTGTTCCATGATGTGCAACTTGCCCTGCGGGGACACTCTCGAACGGCAGCATTGTCCCGGAAAGGGCGAAACCTTGTCACACTCTCTCCAGTAAATATAATTAAGTGAAATTCTCCGAGAGGTTCCTGTGTTATTTAATTACTAAAATGCGGGGGACAGTGTTCTTAGGATGGGTGAATAAATCTTGGTTTGCATGAATTCTTACGGTTCCTCTGTCCTCTTAAATGAAAATAGATATCGTGATTAGTTTCGATATTTGTATCTGAGGTTAATTGAATAACGAAAGTTGTGATTGATTTCATTAGAGATTGGGTTGAAATGGTAGCGCCGTTTAGTTGATTAGGAAGTAGAAAATTGAGGATAACGACTCTTAGCTTCAGGAGATTCATTTATTTGTTTAGAGAGGAGGTAAAACATAAATAATTAGATACTAACAACCCCCCGGGAACTACGACTTCTCCTATCACAATCATACCCCCCCCCTTCCCGAACTGGTCAAGTTTATCAGATTGATGAAATTAAATACTCAGAGAAGCTCAAAAATTGCAGTTGACTCTTAATTATACAATATTTTACTAGAAAGACAATTTACATATTTACAGTATTGGACATCAGAAGGCTATAGTTAGGAATTTTCTTTGGTTGCCAAATTTTGATAGCTGAAATAAAATGTTACATCCAATAGCTCTTGTTGGGAAGTCTAAGCAAGTCATATATGTCTGTTTTGCAAAGTAAAAAATAGTAAAACGAGAGAGAGCTGCTTACTTAATGCCTGTGGAATAGATGTTAAGGAAATGGAAACTTTTGCATAAAAACTGCTTTTCGCACTCATTGCTTTAATTCAAACACAACAATTTCAATATTAACACTCCCGTTCAAAATACCTCTAGCAGACAAAAGCTTCTGTTGGTCGGAAAATGTGCTCTTAAAACGGCGAGAAAGTCTACTTTTGCAACCTTAGCTCATTTATTACTAATAGGTTATGTTACCATCAATGATGTTTTAATTTTTTATTTACCTTATATGTATTGAATACAACTGATTTTTTTACCCTTTAGAGCATTCGAAATCTTTTAGTTATATGGGTTTAAAAAACCGAACAAACAATATAATTTACAAACTGTATTGAAAATTGTAGAAATAACACTTCTAGTCAATGATATCTCATTCCATTTTTTAAATAATTTTTTTCCCTTTTACTAAAGAAAAAATATGTCGACAACAGGAATAATATAGGGTGGCAGAGCTTGGATTGCTTTAGGGATTTTCAGGTGACGAGGTCTCGAGTTTTGGAGAAAATTTTATCCCTAAAACTAAATCCCTCTGTTCTGATCTGAAGATGATTATTCACAAAATATTTTCCCTTTGTGTATTTCTCGTACAGTTAAAAATAAAATTGTCGTATTTTTTGAGTAAATATTTATGCAGCCATTGATATTGAAACGACCCAGTTTCATTCTAAAATAAGCCCTTTTACATCTATATACATGAAAAGTGGATTTTCCGAAAAGTGGAATTCCAAATAGTCTTTCTCCTGGCGTTTGACTTCTGTCTACTCTAAGTTGAAACGTTTCGTGCGTGGATTTGATGGCAGCAATCCCTGCGAAACGAAATGATGGTTTACGCCGAAAGCAAGTCACACATTTGCACCCGCGTGCCAAATGAACGCCTTCCGTCGGACGCTTCCGAAGCGCTGAAAGGGAAAAGTAACAAACCTTCACGAGTATCCATGAGAAATATGGACTCAGATTTGCGCGATTTTTTTTATTTGGGAGAAACAGTATTTTTGTTTCTTTACTCAAATCAGATTTTTTTTTCCTTTGCAGCTTTTAAAATCTGAGGTTCAGTTTATAATTCTCTATCCTATCTGAAATATTAAAGATTAAAGGTAATGCGATTTTTAAAGATGCCTTTCTTAAATGTGCACCATTGCTTCTAAATAATATTACTGTAGAATATATGAAATGTGTTGTCTACTTCTGTAAGCTCCGTGTGATACTTAGTGGTGCACGAGGATTTCTAAATGCTCAATAAAAAATAGAGTGAAGGAATTCATCACTTTCCTGAGTTCAGCAAGCGTCCAACGATGATCCTGTCGCTGCTGCTGCATTCAGTGGTGGCGGAGTGGTCGGCTGTGCACCAGAAGAAGTATCCAATGATGATGCTCGCACCAAATTGTTGAAATGAACTGCGCACATTATAACTTTACTTTCCTAAAGTGAGCAACCATTTAGGACTGAATTCAACGGTTCAGAAGCAGTTGCATAAAGGTTTCTCTTGTAAAATAAAGTCTCATTCGTCTCACGCGCAAAAGCCTGCGGTTTCCCTAAAATAGTAGCAACCAATGAAGTGTGCTTAAAGTTTTTTAATCATTTCAAGTTCTTCCACTGCCGAAATTTGTTTCCATTATGTTCTCTTTTACATTCAAAATAAAGGCGCATGTTTCATTTAAGATTAAAGTGTACCAACATGTTTTGGTTACTACTTTCACAAAAGCTATTTTTTGAATTTAAGTATGTGTTTACACTCTTGCATTCATCTCACAGAATTTTAAAAGCACTATTAATTTTTAAGTTAGAAAAAAAAAGAAGCGAAGGAAATTATTTCCATGCTTCTAAATATGTTTCGTTTACATTTAGATAATTTCTTCGCATGGAAAATATTAATTCGTCATGAATCCTTAATGAAATGAAAACGCAAGTTGCTGCAGAATGTAGACATATATTTTGAAGAAAACAGATCACAATATATTTTGATACCGATCTAAATTCAATGGAATTCTTTAATTAAAAAAGTTATATAATATTTCTATTCAATCTGAATAATACAACCTATTTAAGATGGAATAATGTCCATATAACTCTTGCAGTTCTAAGGAACAATGAAAATTTTCTGTTCCTTATGAAAAAGTTCTTAACTTCCGTCGAAACTTTCCGGTAAATTCCAGAATCCATTTAACGATTGCCCGATAACTCTCTACCATCTAGTTCCTTGTTTCTTTTTGTATTCAAAATATAGATTATTTTAGTAAACAAAAAAGTTCAAAATAGAGGCTTTCGCGAATTTCTACATTTCTCTAAATTCCACTGAATCGGGGGGGGAGGAGCACATTTTTGAAAAATGTGTATGACTCTTTATCTCTGCGCTTGTAACAACGGTAACTAAAACACGCCTTGAGTTAGATGGATGAAATTCGGTATCTGATCTTTATACCAAATTTATAGATTTCTTTCAAATTTTGAGGAAATTGAGGGGGAAATATCCAGCTGTTCGAAATATATGCTAAATCGATAAAGGAAAAGAGTTAATAGATAGATAAAATTCAGTAGGCAGATTTAAAATCTATAGTATAGACTCCCGTTTGAGCCAAATCCAACAAGGAATTAAACGTCTGTCAGTATGTTCTTCAGAAGCATAAAAACGCGATAACTCGAAACCACAATGAATTCAACATATCCGATTCGGGATGAGATTTTGCGACTGTAGTCCTACAAATTTTGGTTTCAGTCGGTGGGGTGAAAGAAAAATCCACTTTCATGACAGAGTATGCGGGGAGGTTTTGCGGAGACCATTCCTGCTGATGTTTTTGATTTCTTATGTTCGCCATGAATCTTGCAGTGAGGCGTCGTGCATGTGTTTTCGTATAAATTTCTAAGTTTCATTTTCCGTATTTACCACCTTAATTCCTTGGAGTACTTAATGAACTAAGTCCTTATCGCGTGCCTATTTTTTTCCTTAACGTTCCGTTTTTAAATCAACATTAGGCCTATTTTGGGATAGACATCGTGATTTTGAGCCACAGTCAGATGACGAGAACGACACCGGAGCTTTTACACCTCTCTCCACGTTTCAAACTTCTACACCACACCAGTTAAAATTAGTTTGTTCCGTATGGATTTTGAGTGCATCAGCACCATTTACACAACTTGATCTTACCATCAAAGTAGGTTATTATGTTTCTAATTAATTCCAGCAAAGTACAGTCTGTAGGCAAACATTTTACATTTTGATTTCAGAAGTTTGCTATCTTTCAAGGATGCATAACCGTGCAAAGAATTTCTTTATATCGAATAGGCATAAATATGGAAATCAGGAAGTTCATTCAGATCATCATAAAATAAACCTGAAACTTCCAATTCCGGTCACTTACGGAGCTACGCGGTGAACTAGTTACAAGCAGGCGAAATTGTAATTTATGTCAGAATGCAGAACAGAGGTTAAAATCCGAAAAATATTCAATATATTGTTTTATTATGGGAACATACGCAAATCTGCAGATAGCAGCGAAATAACGAAGGACCTTTAACAGCTCAAAGCAAGACCTCGCGCTGTCAGAGGCTACTTCCTCCGCTTGATGTATTCAAAGATTACTTTAGTCCGAATATATAACCATTTCAGTGGAGACATTATATTTTCAGAAAATACAAAATTATTTTAAAATAGGATCTAGCTTCTTTTTTTTTTTCAAATTATCCTGCGAACATATTAATGTTTGTCAAATTTGCTGTAAATACAGCCGCTACGTTATCAATGGCATCCTGTTTCAATTTTTGAACTTTCTCCTTTTGATAACTACTTATGCAATATGCCATGGGATTCTTCGTCAGTTAGCTGCTTTGAATTAGTATTTCTTTTCTTTTTTAAAAACTTATTATTAGTTTTAATAAGTAATCCTCCTTTTTCTTATAAAAGCAAGAGTTACCTTATTTTGCAAAAAGTATGATATTATATTAATGCAATAACAGCTGATCATTTATTTAAACTAGCGGGGACATTCTCGCATGCTCTTTAATCAATGTACTATATCCCATCCCTCACAAAAAAAATGTCGACATTGAGTAAATAAAAGCCTTACTTGTCATTGGCGCACGATAGTTACGAAATATCAGCCTTCGGCATTAATTTAGTCCATTCACTTACTCTATCGGGCGATTCTTGGAGAGTATTTAGGCGAATCGTTTCTGGCATGCAGTTCATGGTTTGTGCTTCAGATGCATTTTTCCCGAATGGTTGAAATAGAAATTTGACATAATATGACGACTGTAGTCATACCGGATTTGTCGTATCGCTTTTGAGTATTCTATTTGCATGCTTCTGAAGGTACGGACCGACACACATTCAACCCCTCATTATGCTGTCTTCCAAATATTGTCCCAATCGGGTTATCCGGTTCTTCCTTCATCCATTCAACTGGCCAACGCTTCTCCGAAGAGGAAGGGGAGGTGCGAGACAATCATGCGTTTGTCTTAAGAACTGATTTAATTCAAGCATCTGTTAAATAAAATAGATACACTCGATTGATTAAAGTAATTCTAAGATATACAGAAATTATTGCTGATAAAAATAAAGAGATATAAACTATTGTTTATATAGGCAGAAATCATTAACTAAATGTGCGCTATTTTCATAGATTGAAATCGAAATATTTTAAAATCTCTTAAAAGCATAAGAATATTGAATAATTAGTGGATCAGTATCCATCGTTAATTTTATAAGCAGCGATTCAGAAACTGATTCAGAAATCCTTCCACCAATTATTCCTGCCCTTTGTATTCTCAGAAATTTAATTAAATGCTTCATTCATTCTCAAAATATCATAGTATACTAGTTACATAGCATTTTTATTGTAGATCAGAATCGAAGTTTATTTCATGATAAATAGATTTTTACATCTTTTCTCAATATTTTGATTAAAAATCTCATAAAGTGGAATTACCGTATCACGAAATTAAGCAAACTTTAACGATTTAAAGTTAAAGTATAGTATTAATCATTGCAAATAAATATAGTTCATCAACTAATTTTTATAATTGTATTAGAATTATAAGAAGAGCAATTTTAAAATGAGTTCATAATTTGAATTCGTTAACAATGAAATCCTTTCCAGTAAATAATTTTGTTAGCCTTTTTGCCAGGAAAACATTTCTATATCGGTGTTGAATTTTAAGAAAAGGAAAGAAAATTTATGATATCTGAAACACCTAACCCATAGAAATCGCTGTCTAGACGACTTTCCTGAAAGGAATTGAATGTCATAAGTCTTTGCCAGCTACTATTATGCCTAATTACTCCACTTTCTTATTATTCCTACTTACTATTATTTCATTTTCCTCATTAACGCTGGAAATTCTCTTATAAATATATGCATTTAAAGAAAATTTTCGTTTACTTTCTGGAACACTTTTTCAGCTATGATTTTTTATTCTCTGTTCTATAATGTTCTATTTCTATTTTACTAATTCAGTTAAAGATTGCTGAGCGCTGCAGGGGGAAGAATATGAAACAAAAAAAAAGAAAGAAAAAACTTAATATTAATTTGGAATGTTTCTTTGTAAATTTTTGATAAAGACTTGATAAAATCTAAAAGGAACATTTTTATGTATATTGAATTTGGTTTAGAGTTATAATGGATTTGCAAGCAACATGATACTAATTAACTCTAAACAACTAATGCGTATAAACTACGTATACTCATACAGCACAACATTAATGCTGCCCTTCCAATTTCATGTTCTAGAGAATTTGACTTTTGATAAAATAATACAATAAGAATATAAATGTAAAGTAATAATTTAGTATAATAAATATGTAGGTAATATAATAATAATAAATTAAAAGAATATAAATATTTTACAATAAGAATATAATAGGACAGTATACACTCTGTATTTAATTATCAAATCAATAAAAAATAATTAAATTCTCTTTGTCTTAATCCATTCAATAAAAAATAATTTTTCATTTCATTGCTCCATTCAAAGACACATCTTTAACTTGTACTAATTATGCCCCTTTTGATGCAACATGAATTATATTTTGGAACGGGCTTCGGATATTGAGTTGTAGTCAGAGGACGGCTATGATTTGGATCTCAATCAGAATCCAAATCATAGCCTTTTCAAGCCACATAAAAAACTTAAACTTGATGGAGTTAAGCACGATAAACTCGACTGCACATAGGTGTATATAACGACATCACACGCTGGCGAAATCTCCTCTGCGGAATCGAAATATTTTCGAAGCGACTTTTCATCACCGACTGGACCCGAGTCGTCGCTTCGAAAATTTCGATTCCGCAGAGGAGATTTCGCCAGCAGGTTAGTGATGTCATTATATTTTATCAGTGATTACAGCCACGCAAGAATTAAATAAATTTCATCTTCAAAAGAATAAAGAAATTAAACACTTTATGTCTCTAAAACTTTAATTTTATATCGTTATGTGAAATATTTTTTTTTGAAATAAAGGAGATTTTCCCAACAGTAGAAATACTTTTTTCAGGGATCAGTTAACCGCGAATTCAAGGCAAAAAAATCTAGATTAAAGTAATCAGGAAAAGGAGATAAAAAAAACTATGGCAAAATCAATAGACTCCTTTCTGTGTTGAGATCTGAATGAAAAAATAGCATGTTGAACTTCTGGCTGAGATTTTATTATGTGGCTTTTTAATTTAAATTTTTTTCTTTATTCTGTGTCAATTTAAATTTAAAATAACTAAAGGTAAAATTTTATGGTTGCTTTTAAAGAGGTTTCTCTTTAAAAAAAGGGAGACAGTTACAATTTTTTAAAAATTTCTAGAAGTAAATTTGAAATTTGAGATATTTTTAATTCCATAAAGAGCATACTTATTTAGAGCTCATAATTATATTTTTTGAAATAATTTGAATACTTTTAACAATACGAAGAAAGCCGGGTTTTTTGTTTCCTATTTGGTCTCTTATGTCACTTGATAATAATTTCTAAAAGGAAATCACATATTCTTCATCTCAAATCAGACATCCGGCTGTTCCATGTTCCATGGGATAAAAGTGGATGTCCCGAATCTTTCCTCCGTGCCGGATCACAATTTCGCACGAATCCATTCATCATTCCTTTGTTCGGAAGGTATCTGCTGCGCCGGATCAACGTTCCATTAGCGTGAGCAGAGACGTGCGCCGGGCGGCTCCGCTTCACACTGCGAACGCTTTAGCACTTTTGAAGAGCCTGCAAAATCACATCTAATCGATTGCATGGACAACGCATCATGTATAAAACAGAATATAGAACATTCTACGGGAACGAAACTTCCTCGCACACTCTTTATCAAAATTGAATTTGTGCCCCCCCCCATAGAAAATAAAAAATGATCTACAATTGCAATCTCAAATTGACATGACAACTTTAATATATTTGTACAATTGCGTTCCTCGGTCGTCGCGTTCACGTGCTTTCGAAAGAACTGACCGACAGACCCTCAATCCCTTGTCCATTCGGCAAGAAATTTGACCGGTGTCTACACTACAGGTGTTAAAAATATTTGCCAAATTTTATTCATCTAGTTCTCTTTGTTTATAGTTAGCATGAACTTATATTCGAACAATCTTTTTCTGAATGGCACAATAGTTGACAGAAATTTATAAAGTTGATGCAATGATACTACAAAAAATTCCATTCAAACACCGCAAATAGTTTTTTCGAGTTATTTTTCTCACAGACAAACATAATACCAAAATTGTGATTTTTGAACTTGGAGAAATCTAAAGCGAACTGATTCGTCAAGATTTCGAGTTTGATTTTTTTTGTCGATTACACTACTTTCTCTCATAATTCGCATGAGAAAAGGTAAAAATCAAAATATTGCTGTTGAGAGAAATATAATCTAGAATCATATGACCTCGATGACCCATGACAAGGGGAAATGTCAGAGAGACAAAGGGTCTGTTAGAAAAAAGGCTTTCTTTTGACTGTAGAAGTAGAACGAAATAACTAAACTCGGTGTTTTTGAGAATTCTTAATATATTTGCCACAACCTATAGTTTGTGATTACGTATACATTTTGAACGAATTATGTCAACCGAATAAGAACAGTATTAGAATCTGTTTAACGATATTCCATGCCAAAATTCGGTGCTCTGATAGTCTATTCAAATCATACATCTTATAGACTGATAATGCAAATTAAAAGGAATAATTTAAGCAAATGAGAAGTTACCCGATTCCACTTCAAAATTATATACATTGCATAGGCTACGTTTATAATCAGATTAAAATAAATATAAATCGATCCATTATTGAAACTGCTTCTTTATCTAAAGTGATCATCCTTTTAGTAATGATATAAGTTTCATAAAATGTGAAAAGAATAACTATCTGTTTAATTACAGATTCTAACAAAGCAAATATACTCTTTATAGCAAACTTCATTAAAATTTTTTAACTATAAATTTTATTAAAATTTTATTATTATGTGAGAACATGATGTTGTTTTGGTTAGGAGACTTTGATGTCTCCAAAATTTATGGGAGAAAAAGGTTTCCAAAAATGTGTTTACCTGCTTTTACCAGTATTGCATTGTTACTATGTATGCTTCTTTGAAAAAATATGCGTTTTAAAAGGCTGACGTAGACATCATAGTCGCTATTTCGTCTCAAAATTGGTTGAGCTCCAAAATTATTTAGTTAGCATCAATACTTTCTTCTCAT
Organism: Argiope argentata; assembly: GCA_026289955.1. NCBI lineage: Eukaryota > Metazoa > Arthropoda > Arachnida > Araneae > Araneidae > Argiope > Argiope argentata. The sequence goes on from JAOUZG010021225.1 coordinate 1,010,445, forward strand.
CTTCACTGATGCTTAATTATTTTAAAAATGAACTCGTTAAAAATTCAAAAATAATTTATAAATATTGGATTGGGGAATAAGTTCATAGCTTTATATATATATATATATAT
>JAOUZG010021225.1:1010654-1073295 GCA_026289955.1 Argiope argentata
GATATAGATGGGGGAGGAAAAAGTTTATAGATATATATATATATATATATATATATATATATATATATATATATATATATATATATATATATATGAACTGCAATCATAAAACGGTTCTCAATCACCTTCATTCAATGGGATTTACTGAAAAATTGGTAGCCTGAGTGCCTCACGAGCTCACGAAAACAACAAAGAAAGTTGCCTTCAAATTGCTTCTCAGCGTCTCTCCACCATCAAGCAACACGCGATCTTAAATAGCACCTTTTGCACCGAATCGTCACGGGAGACGAGGAATGGTGCCTATAAATAAATATGAAGCCAAGAAAGGAGTGGGTGGCTCCAGGAGATACGCCAAAACCAATCAAGCCGAACCTTCATCCAAAGAAGATCATGATATGTGTTTGGTGGGACTGGGCGGACATGGAGCACTGGGAAATGCTCGAAAAGAATGCCAAGGTCAAAAAGGAGCTCTATATTACCCAGCTGCACCGTATGAATGAGGCTATTTGACGGAAAAGACCTGATCGACATGGTCAAACCATACTCCTTCATGACAACGCTAGGCCCCATCTTGCACAAGTCTTCAAACCCATCCTCCAAGATCTCGAATGTTAGGTCCTTCAGCATCCGTCGTATTCACTGGACTTTGCACCGAACAATTACCATCTTTTCCGCACCCTGTCAAACTATATGAAGGGCGTTACCTCAGATAACAAAGAGGTCCTTAAAAGCTGGCTCAACAACTTCTTTGACACCAAACCAGGCGATTTTTGTCGGTACCGCATCAACAAATGGGTCGAGAGGTGGGAAGAGGTTGTAAACAGCAACGGCGAATATATAATTGATTAACTTATTGATATAATTTTTTTTGTTCAAATAAAAATCTTCGGTAAAAACGCTACGAACTTATTCCCCAACCCAATAATTATTACAATAAAAGCATATTAATTAATAATGGAAAAACTTTAAAGGAAGATGATCAGAGTAGTAATATGGTAAGGAAATTATAACAATATTAACAAGATATACTACAAGTAAGGAAAATAATTAATTTAAATTTTGGATTAGGTAAATTCAAATGTATAATTTACAATATCTAATATAAAAGTATAATGCATCATTACTGCTGATCATAAAGAAGTTTATCTTTAAATTTTATAAGAAAATATACTGAATATTATTTCTATAAATCCCCCACCAAAGAAATTTTGATTTCAATGTATCAATTGAATTTTTAATCATTTTAATATAGCACCCAGTGGCATTGTTCTCCCTCTAATTTTTTTTCCTCATACTTTAATAAATGCAATTGTGCACTATTTCTAGTTTTTTGAATATATACCCTAAGTTCGCAGGCTCAAACCCTTACCACTCATTGCTTGGAGAGTTTCAAGTTTTGATACAATGCCAAATTTTGTGAGTAAGTTCCATAAAAATTTCATTCATTCAACTGGTAGAAATTATTAATAATGTATAGATTAGTTTACTAGATTTAAAATTAATTGAGAAGTGATTACAAATTATTATAATTAATAGCCATTCTAAAGAATTCAATAAAATGATAGAAACTCTAAGGCATGCTTCTCCACTCATTTCGGTTCGCATCAGCATTTCTGCAAGTTTAAAGAACAGCTCAACTCAACTCAAAAAAAGAGGAACAAAATGAGGACAAACTATAGGAGAGAAATAGCACAACTCAATTTGGAGAAGCAGGAGGAAAAGAACTCACATCGGTGCTGCAAAGAAGGGAACAACTCAACTTAATTCGTTCAGTAGGGTAACAACTCTGAGCACTAGGTGAAACTGAGCACTATTTTTAACTGTTGAGAAGTTAAATTAATAGACGATGATAGATTATACATGTTGTATACATTTAGTTTTAAAATGTTTGTATCTAGATAAATTCCTATAGACAAAAGAAAAATAAATGATATATTTGTAACATTCTAAGAGAAGTATGAACTCCTTCCAGTAGGCATGATGTATTTCTTTTCATTAAAAAGAATAAAACAGTTTTATCTTTTTTGGGGGGAAATAAACCAGGGTGATATAATTCATACTATAGATTTAAAAAAAATGCTTGCAAATAAATCCTGGAATAAATATATAATATAGAGTAATTGAAAAACAGTATAATGGAAGTGCTCATCATCATGCAAATTTTCAAGTTATGCTCAATGCAAAATCATTAATGTCCCTCTCTTCCAAATCTCTACGCTCATTTTCACTTTTATTAATAAAAAATCTCGGATTAGTTATAAAAGAAACACTGCAAACAGCGGAATGAAGAGTCCAAACACTCTCTAAAGATCGTGGCATTTGATTTTTTGACAGTTACGTTCCTTATTATAAATAATCAGGAAAAAAGTTGTCAGTGGCAAACAATTTACAGTACACCTGTTTTGAGTATAATTTTTCACTAAATATTATGATGGAAATTTTCATAATTATTCAAAATGGGTTTAAAGCAAAGCACGCATCCATGCATCAATATAGAAAGGTAATTTTATTACTGTTATTGGAGAATCTGAATTAATTTAAGAATACACTAACAGTTTGAAAATGACCATTTTTTAAAAAAATCCTTTCGGCTTATCTTTCTGAAAGAAAAAAAATTTAACACTGATATTTAGAAAAAATAAATTCTAGAAGAACTGCAAAAATACTTTTCAAAACCTACTACACAACAGCTTTAAAGACATATACCATCCCGTCGGTAAACACTTGAAGTGCGATGTCTGTGACGTCATATTAAGCCAAACGTCTCTCATCGTGCTTTCTCATCCCTGACTGTCCCCGGGGACTTAAAAATGCCGCAATTTTCTACGCTGCATTTTTCTTCTGAAGGAGAAAATATGTCGCTGCCTTCATTTGTTTTGACCTGAACTAGCGAGAAAAGTTGAGATGATATCGGAAGGCTTCATTCGTAGACTCCGATTAATGAATAGTGGAAATATTATATATCTTTGGTGTATTTCTGGCAGATATAGAGCGTTTTTTGACATTTTTATGAATTAAGACTTTGAATCACCTTTTTATAAATCTAAAAAGTGATATTTTGTTTATAAGAAATCAGTACTATTTGCATTTCAGAGCTTCAAAATACGTCATAATTGCCTCTTCATAAAAATTTTCTGGTATTTCCCTTTTAAAAATATTTGTATTAATGAAAAGAAAGGGATATTACAATCATATGATAATTTAAATAATGAAGCATTATATCATTCAAAACTTTGAGCGACTTTTTCTTAATGGATTTTTTAAAAATTAGTTGTAGCCTCTTTAAGGTATTTGGCTACGTTCGAAGAAATTTTTTTGAAATATTGAATCTTTTAAAAACTTTTTATGGTTTTCAGATGTATTGTCAATTATAAACGCCATAAATACAAAAAAAATATTTGATAATGTAATATATTTCAAAAAACAGGAAAAGTTAAAGTAAAATTTAAGGAAATTTAACAAAAAGGCTAACATTCTATACAAAATTGTAAGCTGTAATCCTATTTTTCTTTGTACACAAGTTATAGAATATATTCAAGAATGAAATGAACCAAAATATAAGAAAAATAATTATATGCAAAGAAGTTAGGGGTTAAAATATACTTATATATGCATTTTTTTCATAAATTCATAACTTAATTTTTCCAAAAACACCTATAAATGAAAAGTATTTCACCAATAGTAAAGCTTTTGGTTCATTTCATTGCCCATGTTATCTGAAACACACGCCGCAATTTTTATGTAAATACCTCTAATAGTTTTTGAGATATCATGTTAACGGTGGAGGATTTTTATAAAAATTGAAGTTAAAAACAAATTTTAATTGGAAAATATGGTTCCTCTTATTAAATTTGTTTAAAACTCCCCTGTATGATATTTTAGACTTTTCTTTTCCTCAATAACTCAGTATTTTTTCTTTTGGAGGCCAGATTTTTTTTCTTTAAGTTTTTAGTTGAGCTAGTGGATGTCTTTTAGAACTATTAATTCGCATATAATTCCCCGCATTCAATTTTAAAATGTTTAAAATTTCTAGTAGACCTTTTATACCATCACTAAATTGAAGCACAGTTGTAAATGAACCTAAATACAATGTTTGCAACTCCACAAAATGCTCTTTCGGTCCAAATTTAATGACATGCCATTGAAACTCTAACTGGCATTTTACGTTTTTCCATGTAAACTCCTACACTGTAATTCCTGTCCACATAATTTTATAAACGGGTTTAAATTTGTTCTTTATATGTAGTCGAAGTCCTATTTGTCCTGGAATGTTAAGATAGTTGTTACCAGAGAGTTTTGAAGAATTTACAGTAGTAAGATCAGTAGAATTAGTTGGAATTTCACTTTCAGTTCCTTTTTTAGAATTTCCAGAATTGTACTGTTTTCTGGAGAATTTTCTCTTCTTTGAGCAACAATTTTTTTTGGCGACCCATTATAAAAATGTTAAAAATTGTAAAAATTTTCAAGAAAATTAATATTTTTGTCATTTAAAAAAGCATAAAATTAGAAAAGCAAGTAGGAGATTGCAAACAGAAATGTTTCCAATTTTTCTCAAAGAAATATGAAAAATATGTATTAAAAACGTATAGCTTGTCACCAGTAACATAAAATAAAACTATTTTATAAAGTAATACCAAAAGAAAATATCAAAATTTGGCAAAATGAAGGTTATTTTTAGTTTCGGAATGCCACTTCCCGTTTTATTTTGTTTCGTTAAAGTATTTTATAATCGCTATAACTTTTTTTCTCAATTACTTAGAAACAAAAGAGGAACTGTTTTGGAAAGAGGAAAGTCTGAATAACAAGAAATAGCAATGAAATTTTTTTCACCAAAGTGGTCGAAAACCAGTATTTTTAACGTAGTCGGATACCTTAAATACTAATATCTTAACAAAACTATTTGACTTGCAACAATCAAATTTGGCATATGTTTATACTATAAAGTAAAAATACGCATTTTAGAAATTTAAAAAAAAATTTAATGAGAATTTCAGCTAAAAATTATGCAAATTTTTGCGTGACTTAAACGAAAATGTTATTACTCTGAAACAACTTTCACCTCCGCTTCCAATTAAAAAAAAATTGTCGTTTTAATGGTAAAAATCTAATTGTCAAGCTCATTTTCTTCGAAGTTCGGCAATTTTTACAAATAATTTGTTTGCTCGATTTCGGGCAATAACAAATTCTCACAAATGTCTGATCATCATTAGTTTATCTCCTCTCTTTAAATTTTATTACATTCCATTCTGATGTTCATTCAACTGTATACTGACACCTTCAGAATTAATCGTCATTTCGAAGAAAATCAAAATCTGTGTTGATAGCTCAGTTGGATACATACATCAACTCGTCTCCTCACTGAATACTCATTGATTAATTAAAAAAAGAAACTCCACTCAGAAAGCACACCACCGCTTCCGAAGAATCTCAACTCTTTAGAGACAAGAAGCCGCTCGCAACCAGAAGTAATTCACTTCAGTTTACAAAAGAATTCTCGCTTCACTTTACTGAACATTCCACGCGCCCGTTGACATGTTTACATTCAACTAATTGTTAATAATCACATCACAAAAGATAAATTTTTAACACTGAAATTACAATAAAATATTAAACATTATACTGTTAAATAATACTTTAAAGAAGATAACTAATAAAATGATAACTATTTTATACAATACACAAGAATTAATCACTTTTCAATAGGTAATAAAAAGTATACCTTTGTTATAGGTCTTTTAAAGAGACCTTTTTGGGTTTTTATAGTTACAACTCGAATTTTATTATCATTCCTTGGAAATAACTCAACAATTCTTCCCAATGACCAATTACAAACAGCCATATTATCTTCTTTGATAATAACTACATCACCAATTTTAACATTATTTTTCTCAAAACACCATTTCCCACGTTGTTGCAAATTTGAAAGATAATCATTAGACCACTTTTTGAAGATAATTTGAGACATTTTAGTTAATTTTTGCCAAATTTTTAATCTATTATCTGGTATTTGAATTAAATTTGGCTCTACAATAGAAGTAATTGGTCTTCCTATAAGAAAATGACCTGGTGTCAAGACATTCAAATCATCCACATCAGTTGTAAAAGGAATAAGAGGCCTAGAATTCAAACTCCCTTCTATTTGTGTTCTTAAAGTCAGAAACTCTTCATAAGTTAATTTTGAATTTCCAGCGACTCTTTTAAAATGATGTTTAAATGACTTAACCCCAGTTTCCCATAAACCTCCGAAATTCGGTACTTTGGGTGGCAAGAATTTCCATCCAATACCTTCATTACTGAGATAACCAGATAAATTTTGTCGTCAGGGCTTTTTATCATGTTGTGTAAAAGCCTTAACTCCTTATGGCTCCCAACAAAGTTAGTAGCATTATCTGAGAATATTTTAGAGCATTATCCTCTTCTAGCGAAAAATCTCTTCAAAGTAGCAACAAACGCTTGGGACGATAATTCAGTAACAAGTTCTAAATGAATGCATTTCGTTACAAAACATATAAAAAGAGAAACAAACCTTTTGATAATTTCCCTTAGGTTGATTTTTATACTAACTCAAAAATGAGCCTGTAAAATCTACTCCAGTACAGTTAAAGGGGTAATTAGCTGTAATTCTTGCTTTGGGAAGAGATCCCATTAACTGCTCACATGCTACTGGTTTTACTTTAAAACAATCTACACATTTATGTACGACTTCTCTGCAATTTGTTCGACCGTTTCGCTTTTGACGCACATGAAATAATAAGGATTGAGCTCCAAGATGCAAATTTATTTTATGATAATACTGCAATATCATTCGAGTTACTTTACTTTTCGAAGGTAATACAATTGGGTATTTGTTATCAGTACATAGCTCACTGTTACACAATCTTCCACCAACTCGTATAAGACCATTCTCATCCAAAAATGGATGCAAATTTCTTAATTGACTGTCCTTACTTACCTCACCCTTTTTCTCAAGGAAATTGATATCTTTCGCAAAGTAATCACTTTGCACCAGCTTTAATATAAACACTTCAGCATCTTTTAATCACTAGAGTCTAGTGCATCTTTTTTCCTTTCAAACTTATTTTTACAATTACTTATAAACATGAAAATATTACTTAAATTAATTAAATTATGAGCAAATGTACAAGCTTCAATATTAGACACAGAAAAACAATTAGAGTTGCCACTGATAGTGTTCATCCGTTCATCCGAAAAGTCATCTTGAAAGACGGATGCTGGAATGTCCCTGTCTGGATAATCTCTACCGGTCAGGAACTCCACCACAAAGAGTTTTCGGCCAACTTGTCTGGATCCACACCTCTGGAAATCAAGTCAACTGGGTTGTTGGGGGAAGATACGTGTCGTCACTGGTTCACCTTGATTAATGCTTGTATTGTTGCAACTCGGTTTGCCACAAAAGTTTTTAAGTGACAAGGTACTTTTTGTAGCCAACGCAACACAATCATGGTATCAGACCACAGATAAGATTTGGTTATATCCAATTTGATGGCGGAAATTACTCGAACTATTAATTTGGAAAACAGAACTGCTGCACAAAGCTCTATTTCGGAATTGTCAGACGTTTTAATGGCGACACCCTGGATTTACTAGTTATTAATTTTACACACACTTCACCAGTTTTGGAATGCGATTTGCAGTAAATCGCTGCTCCATAAGCGACTTCGCTAGCATCCGCAAAGCCATGTATTTCAATCAAATCTGGGTTTGGAAGTTATATACACCTGTCGACTCTAATACCATTGATATATTGAAGAGCTGATAAAAATCGTAACTATTCGTCTTTTTTCCCTTGTAGGGAGAGGATCGTCCCAGTTTAATTCCAGTAACCATAACCGTTGAAAAAATATTTTTGCTCTTGTAACCACTGGACCTAAAATACCGAGTGGATCAAAAACACGAGCTATGGTAGATAAAACTTGGCGTTTTGTCACACCGAAATCCTCACTCGACACTTTGAATGCAAAACAGTCCTCTTTGGATTTCCAAATTACACCAAGTGCTTTGGTTTCTTCTGCATAAGCAAAGGGGTTGGATTCGTTATTTACTGCTAGCTCAGCAGTTTTACTGCACCATTTATGCAAAGTCATCCTTCCGCTGCTCAATATCTCAATCAACTCTCGTTGGAGTGTTTTTGAAGAGTCTAAACAATCAGAACCAGAAAGAACATCATCCATGTAGAAGTCATTTTCTAACACAGTTGCTGCTGCAGGGTATTTCTTTCCTTCATCAATTTCAAGCTGCTTTAAAGTTCTCATTGCCAAAAAAGGCGCACTTATTGTTCCGTATGTAACTGTAGTCAACTCAAAAGTCTTGATAGGTTCCTCAAGGCTTTCTTTCCACAATATTTTTTGTAACTTTCTTTGCTCGGGATGAATAGCAATTGCTCAATACATTTTTTATATCTGCAGTAAAAGCAAAAATATGTTTTCTAAATCGAATCATAATTGAAAACAGATCTTCCTGTATGACGCCTCCAATGTATTGTATAGAATTCAGAGATTTGCCTTCAGTTGTTAATGAAGAAGTATTAAATACGACTCTTAAGGGTGTTGACTTACTCTTCTCTAATCCTCTATACACTCCAAGGTGAGGAATGTAATATTATCCACTGTCCTTCTTACTCTCATGGGTTTCAATCATATGGCCTAACTGTCGATATTCTTTTAAAAAATCTGAATATAACTTTAAATACTCAGGCTCTCTTGCTAATCGATTCCATAAGGAATTTATCTTTTTAGATGCAATTTGTTTTGAACTACCTAAAGTATTTGGATCCTCTTTTAGAGGCATTTTAACCACATATCTACCAGATTTATCTCTTGCGAAATTTTTGACGAAATGCTTTTCACAAACTAATGTTTCTTTATTTTGAGGTTTTTCAATCTCAACACTCTCAATTTCCCAAAATTTTCGAAGTGTTTTATCTAGATTATTTTCATCCTTTATAAGTCCACAGTGAATCTCATTTTTCACCTATTGTCCCCGATACTACAAATCCAAAAACAGTGTTTTGAAGGATAAGATTAGAGTTATTAATATGAATTTGGCCTGGTTTCAGCAACTCATAAAAAATTCCAGCTCCCAGCAACATTTGAGCTCTCTCGGGAATATTGAATCGTTTGTCTGCTAATTTGACATTAGAAAAATCTAATGCTGAAATATCAATAGCATTCGAAGGAGTTTTTCCAGCAGAAATTCTTGGAACCACCAGGAAATCCAAATTCCTAATAAAACTGTCATCCTCATTACAAATTGAAGCATTCACTTTGTGTTTTATTGTTAAGGATATATCATTAATTTCTGAAATTAAAATATTAGTTTTTTCTTTTTTAATCGCAAATGCTCAACTAAATCATTAGATAAAAAACTGGATTCACTTCCAACATCTAACAAACATTCAACTGCACATTTATTTGTCTCATCAATTAGAAAACATACTGCAGTTGAAAGCAATACTTGATTCTTTTTGTTTGAATAGCTACTCATTAATATTTTTTCATTATAAACAAACTCTTCTGCATTCGCGTTCAAGGTCGATGAATCAGCAGTTTCGTTAGTTACTCGTTGTAGCTGCGCTTTTTACATTTTTATTTTTTATTGATGGAAGTGATTATCTTTCGCTTTCAGCACTATTTATTCTCGGAAAATGCAAAGACTTACTGTGATGGCGTCGTTTGCAAAAACAAGTAACCTTTGATTTGCAATTCGAAACTAAATGCGGATATAGACAACAAAAGCAAAGTTTCTTATTTTTCACAAATTCTACCCGTTCTTGTACACTTAATTTTAAATAAGACTTACAATTAGCCAAAAAAATGTGTCTCATTACAAAATGCGCAATTTAAATTTCTAACATCTGAGAAAAATACCTTAGATGCACATTTTGTAGGTTTTGAATCGGATAGGAATACTTTCGCCGAATTTCCATGGCCTTTACCATAATTACTTTCGTTTAAAGGTTTTCCACGGGAAGCAAAAAACAAATCACATTGTTTTGCAAGCTCCGTTGGCGTGAACCAACTCTCATCTTGTTTTATACTAATATGGGCTGCCGTTTCTTTATCTAAAGTTTGGAATATCTTGTCTGAAACAATTAATTTTTTCAGTGTCTCAAATTCTGTAACTTTCCTTAATTTTAAGTAGTACTCAAAATTTGTTGTAAGACGCGAAGCAAATTGCACATGCGATTCATTTACACGTTGTGCTTTTCTAAAGTTTTCAAAACAAACCTGGGCAGTAGGTTCAAACTCTCTCAGAACTGTTGATTTCATAACCTCATAATTTTTAATTTCATCATCTTTAATATACACAATGATATTAGATGCACGCTCACCCAGTAAATTTAGAAGGATTACTGCTTTAAGAGTTTCGGGTACATCTTTTGTCAGGAAGGCTCTTTCTAAAGAAGAAAAAAATAATCCCCATGACTCTAGTTATCTTGGAACGTTAATTGTTAAGGTCTTAATGCTTTTAATTAAAACATCTAATGAAACATTATGTTTATCACTCTCAGTTTCATCTAAGCTTTTGTTGCTATTAACGCTCGATTGGGGTTTTGATCATTCCAATTCGAGTTTAATTCGTTCCATTTTGATTTTTTTCAATTTCTACAGTCCTAATACTTCTCTCTTCATAAGATTTTCTCTCACTCACAACACTATCGACATGGTTGATCACAAAATCTTTATCATCCTCATATGATTTAGATTTCAAAATAAGTTCTTTCAATTCGCTTACCTTTGCATTTGAAGGCACGCTATCGCAGAACTCCTCCGCGATCTGCTTGAGATCCTCTTTTATGCAGTTTTTAAACATTTTTGCAAAATAAATCTCACTCACAATAAATCCTTTTGCCGGACGGACCAAATGTTGATAGCTCAGTTGGATACATACACCAACTCGTCTCCTCACTGAATACTCATTGATTCATTAAAAAAGAAACTCCACTCAGAAAACACACCACCGCTTCCGACGAATCTCAACCCTTTATTGACAAGAGGCCGCTCGCAACCAGAAGTAATTCACTTCAGTTTACAAAAGAATTCTCGCTTCACTTTACTGAACAATCTGTTTAGATTTAAAGAACATATTTTCCTAAGAATAATAATATACATATATCTATCACCTTTCTGCTATTTTCTTGTTCATATAGAACATTTATTAATATTAGTTTTCTTTTGCACTTTTTTTGTTACTTCTGTCCACATTTCTAGAAGCCTTTTTTGTTAATAATTTTCTTAATATTATTTTTTTTCTGAATTTTCTAATCACAAACAAGCTTCAAGTCTATTTATGTATACTTTCCTAAGTTTTCGGTCTCTCTCCGATAGTTTGCTTAATAAGTCAGCGCTATTTTTCATTTCAAGGCTTTTTCTCTGCTTTTTTCATCCAACATTAAAATCCTTTTACCAAACTTTAATGAATAAGCTTCAATGTCGGACAATTTGAGTGATGGATAGAGCAGGAGAGTCTTCACGCGCATTGCGCTGTTTAAATAAATAGTAAGTTATAGTTGTGGGGACATGAAACGGTGTTGTATGCATGGTGGCACCAATGAAGACGGCGTCGTGCGTATCTAGAAGGAAAATGCGTAGGGACATCTATAACTGATTAATCCATTGTATTGCAGCAAGTCTTTGGCGTACGTTATTTTTTCTTTTTAGATTCAGAGACAAAGAGTTTTGAGGCAATCAGTCACCGCCTGCATGAAAGACGTGCAAATTACTTCTTTGTCAATGTCATTCCATTCCATTCCATTCTGATGTCCATTTAACTGTTTAGTGACAACAGCTATCCATTTGGGTGGTAAGAGATTCATCTAAATCAAACCCATTAGATCTGCCAGATTCTTTGCAGTATAAGAATCCTCATTTTCTTCATAGTGAATTACTATGTTCCTATAAAAACTATAGAAAAATTCTATTTATTAAGCCTTTAATTTACTGAAGAACGTAATTACAATTTTAATTTATAATTTTTTAATTTCAGGCAGTTTTAATTTGTATAATTCAATTCCTTACACTGATTTTATATAAGATTTTATAATGGGATCTAACACTTATAATATAACATTAAAAACTACCCACCCTTTTCTCGAATGTTCATAATTATTGTAAGTTTTTTTTTTAATTATCATTTCAGTTTTATAAACTTAAATATTTATATAGTATTATTTATACTTCCTATTTATTAATATTCAGGCTTACTCCAATTAATATTGTACAAATGAACATACTATCCTCTTTTCAGTTTATAGTTTTTATAAAATTGTAGTAGTCACCTTTGATTTATTTTGCTACCATCTTTAATTTTATTTTAAGATTGAGAGGCCTTTTAATAAACATATTAAAATGCATTAATAATCAATTTTTTTAGCTTTCCCATGGATTTCGAGTAATTAAGCCCGAGGTCAGTGGAATGGAAAAAGGAGTCACAAGAAGAAATATTTATTTTGCCGTTAGTACTTAGCAAATTAAATAGAATAAGGGAAGACTGAATCTGCTTTTATTCATTATCTGATATCTGATCGGTTTGGGCAGTCTCCGTTTACAGATTCTACCTGAACTTTTTTTTATTCCAGAAGGAATGTGCTGTCAGCTATTCACTGCTACCTCTCATCTTAATGTCATTCATTTCCAGATGGAATGTCCGGTAGGTTTTTTTTTCGTGTCTGCATTGGCAAAAATATAAAGTTTCACATCAAACCTATGTGAAATTTGAAAAAATTACGAATAATTTATAGTTTAACTAATATATTTTGGGAATTGCAATTACACAGTTATAACTGAAGATTAAGCCGTTAACTGTCACGATTTCGATTTTTGATTTTGGAATTCAGCTTACTTCACTAGGAGACAAAAATATATTTGTTGAGTTTGATAGCTCAGTTTCATTTTATTTATATCAGTGAATACTGTGCGTCTAGCATGAAATGTATAATCATTGTTTCTTTTTTAACAACATGTGAACATAATCGAAATTCGTCTGCAAGTATCAAAATTTAAGAATTCTATTTTTGATTTGGTTTTTATATTATAAAGAAATTTACTTCATAAATCTGTAATTTAGAGAGTACGGCAACGGTCATACACTTCTCAGTATTTTCTTTTTATTGAAGTTATTATTATTTTATTTTATTGATCATTTTATAACTATACCCTATCTCAATTTTTTCAAAAATGCCAGATATTTTTAAAATAAAACATATTTTGAATATAATTAAACAGTTGCGCAACCTTTTGTGCGTATAAATTACTTGTTTGTCGAAAATTGCAAATATAATTGGCAATTAATTGGTTGATGTCAGTATGTTTTCTAAACAACTCAAATATTTATCAATTTTTTGCATAGCTCCGTAAGAAACTCTTCACAACCTGAATTGTGTGGCATATTTAAGTAACGGCACCATTGAAATCAATAGTTGAATGCATGAAACGATTTCACGCCTTGTTGATAGAAAGAAACTTCTCTCTTATAACGAAATTCCTCTTTCAATAAAACAGTTTCTCTTTGAAATTATTAATAAAATAAAGCACAGCAAAGAGATGAGTGCCATGTGGATAAAATGCTTTTATTGAATGATTACTCAAATTCTTTCTGAAAACCGAGAAATTTCACAAAAGACAATTAAAGTGTTTTTCATGGACATGCTGCTAGTGATATTGAATAATATTGCTTTTGCATGGCTTCAATATGCATACTTGTTCATTAGCACTTTGACATCTGTAATAGAAAAATACGAAGCAAAACTTTAATTACAGTCATTATTTCTATTCGAGTTTTTCTCTGTCCAACAAAAATTTTATTTTCATAAATTATTAATATTGAAAATTAAAATATTCAGAAGCATAAACCAACAATGGTTCGTTAACAAAACTGTTACCTTTGAATATAGATAATAGAAAATTGTTATCAGATGTAATTCTTAAAAATCTTTTGCCGGTATAAATAAAAAATTTCAAAACAAAAGTCCATACTAACAAACGGTGTGTGAAAATTGGATTTTTGAATTTTTTAATTAAAGGATTTTATTCTATGAGATTTGAATTTCGAAAGATCTAAAAACTTGCCACCACAAGCTAAAATGACATGGTTAAGAACAACATTCCTAAGTTCATGAAAATGTCAAAAGTAGTAAATTGTTGATATTTTATAATAACAATGTTTATATTTTGAATATTTATGTGAATTACGATATGCGCGACACAAAAATATTTCTGGAAGCAGATTATTAGATGGAAAACAACACAATTTGGTACGTATAGTTGCTTCATGGGTTAAAGCTTTTTTTTTGGTTAGCTAAAAGCTAACAACGATTTTAAAGTTTTTCAATTTAAAACTTTGAAGCATAACACTCCAAAAAATTACTTAATTTACTTCACTTTTCAGTTAAATGTCCTTAATTTACTTTTTCAGGACACATTATTCACGCAGCTGTTTTTTCTTTAATATTATTTTTTAAATTAATTTAATGCAAAATTTTGCAGTAATACATTTTTTTATATACATGTGCCCAACAAAAACAGCATGATTGTGAATAATATGTTTGTATGCTTTAATAACATGCAAGCTATTTAGCAAAATTGAAAATATAAGATCGTCAGTTTCCCTTTTATGCCTTAACGTATTTCAAGACGTTAAATGATTCTTTTTATTATAATTTTTGTGTATGCTGGCATTTTTTCTTTAAATTACGTGAACTTAAATTCCTTATATTTAAAAGGCAATAACTATAGCAACCAAATCGAAATCTTTGCCGCACCAAGATATTTTGATCTAGACGTTCACATCGCCCCCCTTCTAAGTTGTCTGCCTTGCATAATCTTGGTAGTGATTCCTTCTGGAGCGCGAATTCCCCTCTATTGCTCTCTTCTTTAAACTGTGTTCCCTACGAGGCAGCGGCAATGATACGAAGTTCTCGACGGAATTGCTCGCCACGGCGGTAATCCATCAGTTCAGATGTCAACGTCTGTCAGAGCGAGACATCCATTTGTCTTGTGGGATAGATAACTCTTCGAATGCGTTTGAATGAGATGCTATCACCTTCCGCACAGTAACAGACGATTCCCAGGATTTCCTTAAATAAACTTCCAGCTGTTCTTTTTGTTTCAAGGGAATAGATGAAAGTTCCCTCGTTTTTTCATCCAAAGTAGACATGACATAGCCACCACTGCATCTACTTATTCAATGCATGAAAAAATGGGAAGTCGGGGACTGATCATAATTAAACTCTTACATTGTGATATTTCTCCGCGTCCCTTTCTCTTCCTGACGATAAACAATGAATTTCATATTTCAACCGATACAGTCCACAACCCGTTTGTCACGTGAACTGATCTTAACGATCGGAAGTATCGTCATTTGACATATGAAGGTTTCACTGCGTAAGCTGCATCTAGATAACGTGGTTTGCAGTAAAAAGTTTCCCAATTAACTATTTTGAATGCTTTTAATAAGTTAAAAATTTTAATCAAAAAGGAAGAATATAATTATTTTGTTATTTGAATTATTTTTAATAAATAAATTACTTATTATCAATATTTTAGTCATTTATTTTTAAATTCAGAATTATCATGTGTAAATTTTGGTTCCAATGGGTCAATGAATGATAGGTAATCTATTAAACAAAGGATGAGCTTTTAAAGAGAAAGAAGTTTATTCGTTTTAATAAAAATTATTGACAAAATCATCCAAAATTTTTCAGTTCTAATCTTTTTACGGGAATCAAATTCTTTACAATTTTTAAAGGATATGAGCAGAAATATTAATTCTTGTGCATCAGATTTTATTATCAGGTAAGCAGTTTCCGGACAAGCATGGTAATTTTCTGTTCTAAATTTTATATATTCTTTGATCTTAAAAAAATAAATAAACTCAAAATAAATAATAGTAAGAAAGTCTTTTATATTTCTGGATCTCCTGAGAGTATGTCTCGTGTTTCACAGAACAAAGAGGAAGAAGCTTAAATCTGCCTTACTGCGGAATGGCGATTTTTTATGCATCCATTTATCATTCCTCGTAATACTCTTTCCATTTGCCGGTCAGGCAGGCTGAACCAACTTCACAACAAAGAAGCACTGAAATTGGTGTTGAACAATTTTGTAGAAAATTTTCTGTCGACTTGTCTGAACATCTGGGCCTGATTGGTACATCGAAATCCATGTGGATAACTTCATACTAATGAAGGAAAAGGCTCATTGGCTTATTTTTGAAGAATTTAGAAACTAAAAGAATAAATAATAAAGTTTCTTTTTTCTACAAATGCAGAATTTTGGAATTTTTAGGTTCAATATCTGATCTTCCACCACTACTTTCATAATATTTTTATATCGGTATTTAACACTGGTCTCACATGTTTTCTTATGGATACCACTAAACGAATAAGGATATTTCTTTAGAATATGGAGATAAGCTATTTTTTTATAAATTTTAATAGGCTATTTTTAAGCACTACTGAAGAACTGTTATCCGATCATAATATTTAAAATGTGTCCGTCACTAAAACTAACCAAAGTTGCTGTCGGAAAAGTCATGCCCACTGACTTGCCAGTTGCAGTTTAGGCAGTGAAAGTGCAAGTATCTCATGAGCAATAACAGAGTGCTGACGATATACAAAATTTTCTTTTTGTAGCACATTTTCGATGTAAACATGTAGTTGCATTAACAACTTTAATTCCAGCAGCAGGATCTTCTCGATTCAAAATATTTACGAACTCTCAAACCAAAATTAATCTCAAAAATTGGTTTGAAATAGTAATGCACTAAAAGAAATCAGGCCCAATATAAGTTTGGTAAGGAAAGAGCTAAATTTCAAAAATTCATGAATTCTGTCAGGCACAAACACCGAGAAGTAAGAAACGATTGTAAATAAAATATATCAAAATGATAAATTAACAGATTGTGATTATAAATAAACAGTTGCTTCTTTTACCTCATTATAGTTGTTGAAACTCTATCTGAATTCCATTTCATTCAGTCGTTTCTCCTCTAAGATTCAAAGATGTGGTTTCTTAATATAAAATAATTCACTCGTATTTAATCTGACTCCACTTTATTCTCTCTTATTTACAATTCTATTTACATGATGTGGCCATGCACGAAAACAATATGTTGGTTTTGCGTGCAATTAATTCCAACTTTAGAGTTCTTTAAGAAGGTTATAGCTTTAGTATATTTTAAAATAAAAGGTATTTTTTAGCCAAAAGAGCTCGTAACATCCTCCCACCTTTTGATTTTTAAATTAGGAGGATACAAAATCAAAATTGTAGAATTAACAAAATATTAAGAAATCAAAACATGAAAGACACAGATATGAAAATTGTATAATAAAGTTCAAAAGTTAGTTAAAACGTAAAGGCTTAACTACTCTTCTCCCACTTCTAGTTTTTGTTTCACAGTCATTTTCTTAGCTCGGGATTTTGATTTCTTTATACGAAGCATCCAATTCATTATTTCTCGTAACTACAGGATCATCGTTGTCTAATTCCAAGGGGTGTTAACGTTGCACTGGACGCACAAGTTCTCCAGTTGCTGTTTTCAGCTTCACTACTCGGATGCAACCATCTTTCCCTGCGAACATTTCAATTATCTTTCCCAGAGGCCAATCTGGTCGCTTTTTGACATCACCTTACATTATAACATCTCCTACTTGCAATTACCTAGATTCCTTTTCCTTTGGCTTCTTCTGGATTAATAAGCTCAGATATTCTTTTCGAAATCTTTTCCTCAAGTCCTCTCGTAATTTTTGTTGATACTCATATCGTTTGGAGATAATTACTTAATCCAAAGTATCCAAATCGGGAACTCCTACCTTTGTAGTCTCTTGAATGAACATTGAGGGAGTCAGTGGAGTTAATCTGAGGGAGTCAGTGGAGTTAATCTACCATTCGGATCTTCTGACCTATAATTCAGAGGTCGAGAATTGATATTGGCTTCTACGTTGCAAAGAATAGTAAACATTTCTTCGCAATGAAGCGATGCCTTTCCTAAAACTCTCCTCAAAAATTTCTTCACCATCGTAATCATGCTCTCAAAAAATCCGCCCCACCAAGCTGATGTTGGGGGGGGGGTTAAATTTCCACCGAATTCTTAAGACAGAAGCGTCATTTACAATCTTGTCCCAATCAAGAGAACCCATCAAATTATTTGTTCCAGCTAAATTTGTTCCGTTATCGCTGTATATAGTCTTAGGGCGCCCTCGTCTTGCGACGAATCTTCTGAAACCTAAAAGGAATCCATTAGTCTAAAGACTCTGTATTAATTCCAAATGAATAGCTCTGTATACTGCGCAATTAAAAAGTAAGATCCAGGCCATTTTCCCATCCTTTAAATGAAGCTGCCCTACTAAATCCACTCCAATGATTTCGAATACCAAGGCTTCCCGTATACGATCTTCCGGAAGTGGAGATCGAATTGTTTCAATTCTCTTGCTCGTGTATCTTTTCATCTTATACACCTTGAAAGCACTTTCTGGGCAATTTTTTGGCCTTTCAAAATCCAAAATTTCTGACGGATATCTGTTAGGATAACTTGAACTCCAGCATGGGAAGAGATCAAATGATGTTCGAAAATCAACCTCCCCACTAATGGGTGCTTACAAGGCAATACTAGATGATATTTGAAATTTTCTTTATCATCTCGTCAAGTAATTTTAGTTTTCAATCTAATTAGTCCATCAGAATCACTAAACACACAGAGTGATTTGAGTTTTGATTTTACATCTTCGTTATTAAAGGTTTCTTGTTGCAAGATTTTTATCATCTTTGTTTCGGCACCATCTAGTTCTGCAACAGTTAAAAGATCTTTTATCTTGCTCATAGAATTTCATCAATCTGTATAAATCGTATAATCCATGCTACCATTCGCACAATTTTTGAATGTTTTGAGAATTTGTACAAATACCATGATTTATTCAGATCTGTAGTGTTGACCAACGTTACGACACTCTTTTTCCTTTCTAGGAAAACCTCTTTCAAACTGTATTCAGAGTCTGTCGCTGGCCATTCTTCCACTGGCAGTTTCAACCACTGTGGACCCTCCCACCATTTCGATTTCAAAAATCCTTGAATCGAACAGCCACGGGAAGTGAGATCAGCGGGGTTGCAAGTCCTTGGGAAGAAAGACTTTTTATTTCTTCTACTCTGTTATTCACGAACATACCCCAATGACCTTGTTGTATCAAATAAAAGGCTACAGAAGAATCTGTCCAATAAAGAGTAGGTAAGTCTCTCAAAGACATAGATTTTTTTTAATGTCTGAAGTTAACCGAGCTCCAATGCAGCAGGCCAATAATTCTAGACGAGGTATTGTAATAACCTTTAAAGGTGCTACTCTACTTTTTGCCTCTATAAAATATATTTTGACTTCTTCTCCCAAGGTATTTCTCAAAAATACAACAGTACTGTATGAAACTTTTCTGGCATCACAAAAGGTATGAAGACTTAGTCCTTCCGTGAAGCCATTGATCTCAGCACATCTAGGGATCTTAACTTCAGACAGTAATTTAAAATAACGATAGAAGTTTTAAACTTTTTCTGAACGTCATCTGGAAGAATTTATCCCACCCTAAGTTTCTTTTCCAAATATTTTGTACTAAGATTTTTAAACATATTGTCACATGACATAAAAATCCCAGCGGAACAAATACCTTTTGAGCCGTTGACAGAATATTTCTTTTACTGCAAACATCAAAATTAAATTCAGCATTTTGTAAATCACAGAAAAAGAAGTCTTCCTTTTTATTCCATAGCAATCTGAGTACTGAGGTTGGAGCGATCGTCTCGTCCAGACTTATCTCCTGTTGCGGCAAGCAAGCAAGCCACCCTTTAGCATAATTACCTTTTGCCCGAATGGCATCACCTGTTTTGTTGCTGAAATCTTTTTTCCCCATTTAGTTCCAAGGTTCTTGCAGTTTGTACTCCATTTAGCTAAAGGTAAACTTATCTGTGCCATTAAATCTTGCATTTCTTGGTAAAGAGTTGATGCTTCTTCTCATACACCAGGACATCCTTCCTTAAATGATGCTCTTGAGCGAAGTTCGAATTTTCTTCCAGAAATATTTACAACATTGTTACGATTTCGACTTCACAAATTCGCAGTCACTAGTGATGGACGTCAAGTATTCTTGCAACTTATTTTGGCTGAAGAGGATAGAAACTGTACTAGGTTCCTGTGGTTTAAAACAGAAAAGGATGCAAACGGAAAAATACACTTGCGAAATGAAATATTCACTTACCCGTTTGCCTTCAGGATTGACTTCTAGTCCCTTTTTGCTTTCTGCTACTCTTCGTGAATTAGCTAATACGGATTCAAATACCTACCCTACTGCATCTAAGTACCTGGAGAATAATATTTTCATGGACGACTTGGTTCTGGAAATGGATGCTGCTGAGCAAGCAACAACTCTTTACCAAGAAATGCCATATTTAATGGCACATATAAGTTTACCTTTAGCTAAATGCAGTACAAACTGCAAGAACCTTGGAACTAAATGGGAACTGAAAGATTTCAGCTTTAAAAGATGTACGCAAATATTGGGAATTAGCTGGAATACCAAGGAAAATTTGTTTCATACAGGCATAAGCGAAAAAATTTATCAGTTTGCTATTCTTGCAACACAACGCTTACTTTTGAAAATTGTATCAAAGTTGTTTGATCCTTTAGGCCTCTATGCTCACAATGGCATAAAATGGAAGTTTATTACACCACGAGCAGCTTGTTGGGGAGGATGGTGGGTCGGAAGAATTCGTATCTGCATCCTTCGTGCCAAAGGAAAGGAGATTACCCGTCCAATCCAACTGGTCATACCTCTGAAGGTTGACCAGGGTGGGGCGGATGTTGCGGCAAGCAAGCAAGCAAACCATTTAGCATAATTACCTTTTGCCTGAATGGCATCACCCGTTTTGTTGCTATTCTAAAATTAATTATATTTGTAACGTCTACTTAGAGAAAAGAATAAAATTATACTTCATTAACGTCGTCTCCCAAGATTTAATATCTCCCTTGTATATTCCCAACCTCGAAGATCAAAACAAGCCTCGGAAAGCAACGGCTTTGCTTCTTGGATGAAACGGGTAAGATCATCTACATTGCGCATGGATGTCACACAGTTACCTACATAAAAGGAACTCTTCAGTATTTCGGAGGTTTCTGGAAAGAGCTCTTTAGATTCCTCTAGATGATTATTCAAAACCGTTGCCTAGAGGAAAGGACTACAAGTGAGGTCAAAAACAAGACGGCGATGACGAAGTACCTCAAATTTTCTGGTTTCGTAATCTTCCTACCAAAGAAATCGTAAAACATCTAGATCTTCTTTTGCAATTGAAATTTGAAGAAAGGCCTTTTTAATATCAGAAATTATCCCAATGTTATTTTGTCTGAATTTTCTTAAAATGGGTGGAATTTGCTCTATTAAATTTGGTCCTTTTTCCAGACAGTCATTTAAGGTAGGAACTTTCTTAACTCGACAAAAGCGTCAAACACTGGACGTACTTTGGTTGAAGAGTTTATCTTAAAAATACCTCAATGTGGTAAATAATAACTTGGATTTCCGTCCTCCATTTTGACACTTTCTCTATTATATTTTCCTCAAGCCATTCTTCAAAAACAGCTTCATATTCTGCATATTTCTTTTCATCTTTTAACTTTTGCGAAGTACGGATACAACGTTGCTCAGCTATAGGTCTATTGTCTTGTAGAATTTCTTTTGCTTCTATCCCAGGCAGCTTAACTATGTATGTGCCATTTTCATCTCTTTTCGCTGTTTTCACAAAATGATCCATTGCGTTTCTTTTCTTTTATTCTTTAGATTTAATTTCAGCTGGATCCATAATACCTAAGGTTTCTAATTTCCAAAGATCAGAGATAGAGCTATTTTGTATTAACATTGTAGTCACCATATGAGCAGAAGTATTTTCTCCCTCTTCTCCAAATACTTTACCCATGATCAGTCAGCCTAATTTTGTTTCATATGCTACTAATCCAGATTTCAAAGCATATATATTTCCCGAGAATAACTGTCCGCAGAAGTCCACCCCTATCAGCATTTCAGTGTTAGGACAATCTTTGCCTTGATCAGACAGTATTATATTCTTTTTCCTCAATTCCTTTTCCCAATTTCCTTTTTTGATCCGAGGTATTTGTCCGCATATAACTGGTTGATCGAGGACTTGCATAACATAACTAAATCCTGTATTCAAATTATGAAGGATTATTTCTTACAGTCCATGATCTTGTTTTTTTAATGTAGAACTACCAAATACCGAATGTATGATATTTTTAACTTCAATGGGTCTGAGGTTCATTTCTTTAATTGTTTTCTTTAATAAGTATGAACACTGCGAACCACTGTCAATAAGAGCTCGTACTCCGTGTATTTTTCCTTCTGCTTTAATAGTAACTTGTAATGTTTGAAGGAGAACTTCTTCAGTAGCACACTGATTGGATAAGTTGACATTCAGTTTCTCTTCCACCTCAGGTGTTTTGACTTTTGTTTGGTTGGATAGCAGATCTGGACACATAAAAGACCAATGTCTCTTATTAAAAGGCATGCACTGTACATTTGACTTGCAAATTCTTGACGTATGGCCAGGCTTTAAACAAGTGAAGCAGCATTTTTTATTTTTCAAAATCTTATGCATAATTTGCATTTGTTGGAGGATAACTGTCTATAATTTCACGTGCTCCAATTCCTTCGCTTACACATTGGATCAAATATTGAAACTTGTCTTCATTTTCTAATTTATCATCATCATGGATTCGTTTAAATTGACTCCAGAAATCCAGCCAATTCTTAATTTCACCATTAAATTTAACGAGTTCTATTTTAGGTAACTTAAGTTTTCGTTTAATTCTAGGTGAAATAGAGCCAACGCTTTCCCTTTCAGTGTCAGAAAGTTTAGACAAATATATGTCCACATTTACTTTCGCATCCATCATTTTCGCGCTGTATTCCTCAATTTTAAGATATTCGTCTTCATACTTTTCAGTATCTGGATTTTCCAAAAGAAAACTTCATGCTTCATTATCTAATTTGGCCAAATCCGAATAAACTCGTTTCAGATTATTGAAAAGTAATTTAATTTCTTTTTCCTGAGGTTCCTGGACCTTTAATCTGTCAATCAGAACATTTTCGTAAAGTTAGATCTAATAGGCATTCGCTTCTTAACGAACATCTCCCTTTTTATTCCGTTAATGAATTTTTATTACAAATAAAAACAAACTTACCGTATTTTCAGCGATCACTTCCAGGTCACCACAATGTTGAGACTCTCTCTGAATTCCATTTCATTCAGTCGTTTCTCCTCTATGATTCAAAGATGTGGTTTCTTAATATAAAATAATTCTCTCGTATTTAATCTGACTCCATTTTATTCTCTATTATTTACAATTCTATTTACAAGATGTGGCCATACACAAAAACAGTATGTTGGTTTCGCGCGCAATTAATTCCAACTTTAGAGTTCTTTAAGAAGGTTATAGCTCTAATATGTTTTAAAATAAAAGGTATTTTTTTAGCCAAAGTAACTTGTTACAAAAGTGATTATTCCGGATTTAAATGCATTTAAACACAACACATTTAAATTTAAGTACTGACTATACAGGAAAAAAATGGAAATAAATACAGAATTCGGAAGTATTACAACTTCAGAATGAACGTACATTAGATGGGTGATTCGGATTAAATATACTTGGTAGTAACCCATTCTTTACTGAAATTTCGAATACCTCATCCTGTCGAACCTAAGATGCAAATATTTAAAATGAAAATATTTGTAGCATGCTGTCATTTCTCAAAACTTAATCTATCGTTATGCAAATATTCCTTAATTTAATATCTGAATTGTGGATCTGAGGTGTCGCTTAAATGGGTGTCGCCTTTAATTGAGTTGAAGAGCGAATCTCTCCTTTCTAGCAAGTGTCTCCTGCTCTCTGTGGGAAATTATTACTTCTGGAGGAGCCATTCATAAGCACACTCGGAAAATTGCATGATTACAGAGACGCCAATATTCGCTGAACCGTTTCTGATAGAACATAAATTTCGAGATCCAGTCGTTTGCGTTCTGCTTTAGAAACCTCGTGAAGAATTAATGACACGAAGATGAGAATAAAATTAATCTGCAAAGCCTTCCACGGAGCGACGATTTCGGATACATCCAATGCTGTCTTTCTGGTAAGGTTTTCTAAGGAGTTTCCTCTGCGTTTGTTCAAAGTGTCAGAAGTATGGTTGGAACGGGTGATAATTTATATTTGCTTCTGCTCTGCTCTCTAAGGCTATTGAAACAAATTGCGTGAGGAGAAGTAAAAAGGATCTTTTATTGCCTCCGTAAAAACGGCATGATAGAGGGAGACCTATTAAAGGACAAAGAATAAAGCTATGCAAATCGCTCAGTACCTAGTATTTTGGAGAAAAAAACATACCGTATGGCTTTAATAGATAATTAATATTATACTCATAATAATTATTATTATTAATAATAATTACATTAATTGCTTTAAATATTAGATAATAAAGTGAAAGCAACTCTGAAAATTTAAATAAAATTGAAAGAAAAATATTAAAAGTTTTTTTTATATATTTTTAAAATTAATTTAAATTATGAAATATTCGATCATGAAATTAGAAAAAAAACCATAAATTTATTTTCGTCACAATTATCAACACTAAATTTATATTTCGTTGCACTTTCCATCTGAAACAAGAATATGAATTTATTGTTTCAATTCAATTAAACTCTTAAACTCTAGATAACATAAAACTCTAATTAAATATTAAATTAATATTAAATATTAAATATTAATAAATATTAAACTCTAGTAAATATAGATTCTTCTTTACAATATTTGAAATTTCTGAATCATAACTCTATTTTTCATATTATTAAAATTTTCTATTATGTATATAGTATGCATTCAAAGAAATCAGCACAATCTCAATTCAAATTTTATAAGATGCATAGATTTTATCTTTTTTCCTCTTGTCCTGTTTTTAATCTGGATATTATTGTTGAAGCATAATACATTTAAAGACTTTTCTTAGCCAAAAATGGGCTTCAGTAAAAAAACAGAGACGAAATTTTAGAGGGAAAAGTTGTCTCGTTATTTTGGAAATACAAAGCAGACGGTCCTTGAGTCTCGTGACATTTTCGGAAACAAATCACAGGAAAAAACCAATTGAGTTTAATGGCGTCTTAATTAATAAAAAAAGCAAGTTCATTTGAAAATAAGGATGAGATAAAAGCAAACTTTGAAAGCAATAATTAGCAGTTTTTGAAGTTCAACTTTAAAAATAATCTAGAGAGGAAACAGTCCTTGTAAAGCTACTTAAATTTTTTCTTTTTCTTATAAACTTTAAAACCCAATAAAGTCATATAGTATCTTGTGTTAGAGAAAAATTGAGACATTTTCCAGTTTAACTGAGGTTAAAGAAGAGAAAAGATAGAAGATTTAGCTGTGTATATCAGTTTTTGAGCAATTAATGCCAAATATTGAAAGCCTTTTAACCCTTTCGCCCCAACTTTTGCATGATGCATATTAAGATTTAAAAAGTAGCATAATTTGTTGGTTACATCCCAAGTATTACATATACAAAATATTTAGTTTTAACTTTTTCCCGTTTTCCAGAAATTTCCTGGGACAATTGATCCCAATCGTATTTAACATTGGGATTGTGTATCAAAATCGTTTATAAATAAAAGAACTTTCATATAACAAAATCAAACAAAAAATCTGAAAAGATATGTTTTATTCCGTTCTTGAAACCCGAAATAATGCACTTAAGTGTGATACGATGTAAAACAGTTCTTGCAACGTGCTACTTGGCACATTTGGCAAATTGTGTAGTATTGTTTCTATTTTTCTTGTTGAGCAGCGATAACATCTTTTCCTATGAGCCTGCTGAACTGGAAGATGATTTCCAAAATGGATCAGATCTTTAGCTCTCTTTGCTGGTTGACCACATTTCCTTGTTCGTTTCATTTCAGTCTCATCTCTGCCGTGTGTTATGAGTTGTTCTGACAAAGAAATCATAAAGGTCAATAATGGAATTCGTTTATGGTCCATTTCACATTTCACAATCCATGAATTCACAACAGAGATCACAACTAATTTCCGGAACACTTTTATCCGCCACTTGTCTGATTTTCTACCATGACTATAAAAAGTTGTCATTTGATCACATCGATCTACCGTATTCATATATTTATTGTAATGGAAAATTGCTCTTAGGTAGGGAGTCTGCAATTCAGTACCATCTTTTTGCTTCCGTTCTACAGTTACTACTTTATCAAAATGACAATTTGACAAGATCATTATATCTTTTGTGTCTTTCCATTGAACTCATAAAGTTCTATTTCTTTAACTCGAAACACTGATTCAGATTTATACAAAGTTTAATCCAAGCTCAATTTTGGCAGATGTTTTCCGACCTTGTAGCAAGTACCAACTTCAGCATATTTCAGTGTGTCCATCAATTTCACTGAGGTAAAAAACGATAAAAAATAGTGTTACACTTGTAGAGGAAATTGTATCAACCAATTTATGGACAACTTGCGAAAATAGAGCTCTTAAACGACCGAAAGAACGTTCGTCTCTAAACAAACATACACCCTTTGAATTCTAACGGTGTTGCCGTATAATTTACAAAAAATGATTTCGGAAGCATCATAAACATGGAATATAGAAAAAACCGTGTTGAAGTGGGACAAAAATGCCCACTTTGACAAGAAAATGTTACCTCTGGGATATATGTGCCCATTAGGTGCGAAAGGGTTAAATACATTTTTTTAAAAGAAAATTTTCTGAGGAATGATATATCTGTATATAGGGTGATACAAAAGTTATGTTTCACATTTCTTGGAGAAGTAAAGATTACACCAAGAAGCAGATTTTCCAAAACATGTCCACAAACGTCATCTGCATGGACAAAATTAACATGTAAACACAAGGTAACCCTAAAGTTAAGTGGTAACGAATGAGACTTTTACTACAATAAGATAAAGTACAAGTTTAAGATAGGTGCTCAAAATTGCGACCCTTGACACGAAAAAAAGATGTACAGAGCCATTGCATTGACCGTCGAACATTTTCAAAAACACTGGGGATTGCACGGGAAATGCCTGTGGCGGTCACTCTTTTTTGCAACAAAGTCACTTTCATTGCCGACGGAGTTTCTTACACATGATCTTTCATAGCCCAGAGCAAAAAGAAAATCCATGGACCAAGCGATACATGCACCCCCGCTGATTCATTGAGCTTTGAATGCTCAATTCAGGTAATCAAGCTCAACAATTATACTATGGTCTAAAGTTCCGCCATGTTGATGTCACACATCTCGGAGGGGGGGGGGTGCTTCAGGCATTTTCCATGATATACCGTTTGAGAAAATGTTTGGTGGTTGATCCAAGTGTGCCGTGAATCCCGCTCTCCTATAAAAGGTCTCAATTTTGTCTGTTACTGCTAACTAATGCACTTTATACTGTTGGAATGAAGATCATATTCGTTACCGCTTAACATTATCATTTCCTTGATAGATTTACTGATCCATCTTATCCATACATTTGAATTTTGAGGATACACTTTCTTATGTGAAGTCGATTTCCTGTTACTCTCCATGTAATTTTACGATTTTTGAATAATCCTATGAACTGAATATGATGTAATCACGATCATATTCAGTTTATTGATTCATCAGAAAAAAAATGCTTTCTATTTTAAACGTAATATTCATAATTTTCAAGCTTAATATCAAAAATGTGAATCTAAAAGGAAATTCGAAAGTTATAACAATTTTGTAAAATTCCAAAATGTATGGATTGGAGCCTGTTAAGCAACAATTTTTTCTATGGAGCCGTGTTAAAAAGCAAGACAAATTTTACAAGATTCAGACAGGTTTCTAAAAAAAATTTGTTTTTTTTTCTTATGTCATTGTTTATTAGAGAAGAGCCAAAATAATTCTATAAATGAACTGCTCGGCACATCGTGAAACTGTGCCGCCATTTCTTGAGGCGTCAGTTGTTATGATGATGGCGAGCAGTCAGTGAGCTAGAACGAAGGACAGGATTTCAGAGATGACTAACCCTAACTCGTGCCTCGCAGGGGAGATGGGGCGAAACGAAGTTGGGCTGTTTAATGCATTGATGGCAGTCCGATGATTAGAAAATGCAAAGGATCCATTGACAAAAAAATGAGGATTCCAGGAAGCTTTATTAATAGAATATGTAATAATATTTTTTTCACTTTTTTTCAGAACTATTTAATTTTATATTCCAATATAATAAAAATATTCTTAATGCATAAATTCATATTTTAACTAAATATAGTGAATAAAGCATTATTCATTGTAGCTTCCTCACTTAAGCTAAAAGAGCAATTAATAATGAAAACAATTCAATTTGGAGATTTTTTATGATGTTTTCCCCATCTTTTTGGATTCAAAATAGCCATAAAATAAAAATGCAGCAAAGAAGTTCAGTCCACTGCTTTTGTAATAAAGGGAAATTTCTTTCCGAAATCTGTCAGTTTGTATGGACACTCTTATTTGAACTCAATATCAAAATCTCTACAAGTTAGATGAATGAAATATTTTACAGGATTTCATTACTGAAATTGCAAATCCTTAGAGAATATTTCCATAAATTTCAGAATGCTTGTCTGTGAGTTTGCAAGAAACCTTATTCCAAAATACAGCGATTTAAAAACATTACGATTATGTATGTTAACATTAAAATTGTTCATCGTCATTTTTTGTTTAATGATCATGAGATTATTTTTATGGACGATTGTAGTCAACTAAAGGGTGGTACACAGTAAGATAAATACATTTCCGGAATTATTTATTAGACCTTGACATGGATTTTTATCTCGTTAGATGTAATGCTTTTATTCTTTTGGCGTTGTTTGTTTGAATCTAATTCGAACAAACGAAGGATGCTGCCATAGATGCAGAAAAAAGCGTCCTTTTATTTCTAATGAAAATATTGATTATCATTATTTGAATTTCTGCATATTGTAAGTTCATAACAAATTATGGGCTCTTTAACCTTTTCTAAATTTTGTTTTAAGACAAACAAATCTTTTAAAATTGTTTATATGAGCGAAATTAAAACAGATATGGAAGATACTGTAAAAGGAACATACATGGATCTTGATACTATGCAGATGGAAATTGTATCTTTTAAATTGCAGGTTGTTTTAATAGCCTGTAATTTAAAAGATAAAATTGAGAAAAATACCTGATATGAGGATTTTAAGAAATGGGGAGATTTTCCTATCTTTTTGAGCGATGGAGAGATCAGATCTGAAACGAAAAAGCGCTGAACAAATGGCGCTTTCGGGAGCTTCTTTCGATTTCAAGCGCAATAATGGGATTCCAGTAAGTGCATTAAACGGAAAAATAAGTTTTTTCTCTAGCTGCTATCCAACGAGAGTTGGAAAACCAAAATTGTGAACTATTAGAACTTAAATTTAAATGATATTCGTTTTCTTTTAAGAGTATACTATTTGCTTTTCATTGCATATAAGTGCTTATTTATTTATTTATTATTAAGCAAAATATTGCATGTCTCTTTTCAAAAATACGTGACATAACAATTTTCATCTGTACATGAGACAAATGTTTTAAATATCATCTTGCTCTTAAATTATGAAAGACAAAGAAAAGATTTTGAAAAAGTTTTTTTTTTTTTTTTCGTTTTTCTTAATTTCTAAAACATTGCGATGATATTTTCAAGTTTCACAATCAAGTTTTTTTTCTCGTCTTGATTTCAAAGGAATTAAGAATGTGTTTATCATTTTTAATAGACACTCATTCATATTTTAACAAAAAGGAATAAAAGATTTTGAAGAAAAAAGATTTATAAAAGGCCAACATTCTGAAATTTGACAAAAATTTTAAAAAGAATATTTGTTTCATAGCATTAGCATATATATTGTTTTCTTGCTTTTAAGCATTAATTCTGCCTTTCAAAATTCATAGAATGTGGTCTGTAAAAATATATAAACTGTGTACTGTAAAAATATTTAAATGATAGAAGAGAAAGGCGTTTCATTATACTTGAAAAACAGAATAAAAAAACTTCAGGTGCTAAATATTTTACAAATTTTTGTACAAAGAAATGCATTAAATTTTTGAAAACCTTTTCTCAGAGATTTCAAATCTGCATACAGTATTGGTACAGCTGCGTGTTCTTGATGCATACTTCAATGTTTACTTATTTCGATTTGTTTAACTACATTTTGATTTTATGATCATAGTCTGAATTTCATCACGCATAGCACTGTATCTTTAAATATGAGAAAAATTAATTTTAAAATATCATATAATTATTTTATAACTCAAATAATTAAAAGTGAACAGTAATTTTTTTAAACTCCTTTTCTCAATTGATTAAAGTATAAGGTTTTAAAAACTACTTTTATTGAATGAATTTAAATATTTGTGGTACTATACTTTTGTTGGCATTTTCATTATAATTTTGACAGCATGCAAAAATAAATTATTGTAATCTTTCTTTCTAATGCAGCGAGCATAGGTCCAGATAATTTTTTTATACGTTAATATGGAAAATAATTTAGGAGTTCCATGCCATTTTCAAAACATCCATTCATTCGAACAGAAAAAGGCCTCTAAGGAGGAATAAAACACAGACTATTATTTTCATCAAAGAAAATTCAAAATTTATTTAATTATAGGAGAGCCAACTAAAAGAATCTAAACAATTTTACTCAGAAATCTTGTAAGAAAATTTCCCTATGCCACTTTAATTTCCAGCATCCGTGTTTCCTTCCAAACAGATATCATTCTATCATTTCCCATAATCCAAATGGTGGAACTTGGATTTAAAAAAGGCTAATTTTTTTTAAAAAAAAACTACAAAATTATTTAAAGTCAAAGCTGAAGATATTGGGTATGCCCGTTCATCGGTGGAATGTAATTACATAAAAACGAAGCAACACATTCATCTAGCTTATAATATTTTCGATATATTATGCTCATATATTCAAGAATCGGTATTCAGACAGCCTATTGTGGACTTACATTTTCGGTGATAAGATATTTCGTCTCAATACGTCCCTCTATCTCATTGCGGATTTGAGTTATATGCGACTCACATGGTAAAAGCAAACCAAATTTTTGATCGCATATTGCAAACTAGATTCTAAAATGGTCAGCAATCGCAAATAGTAAATGGATCGCAACTATAAACTAGAACAAGTTGATCAAATTCGCACAGAAATCGGTCGACAGCTGAGAATTCCATGGATATTTTAACTTAGAATTAAACCAAATTAAGTACTTTTTATTCCAAGCAGAACAAGGCAGTTTTAAGGAAATTCTTTCTGATGAGTATTTCATGCAACAGTTTTATATAACAGCTTGTTAATCGCTACACATAAATCAAAAAGTATTTAATCGCATTTAATTTAGAAGGTATCGAATGGTCATAAAACAATATCAAATAAATATTCCGACATAAATGTGCAAATAAGTAAATTAAGTAATTCTATGTTCGTTTCTTACAATTTCCATTTTATCCAATTATAATTCAAACTATTCGCTTGCTGAAAAATATTTAATACCCTGAAATAAGTCAAACTTCTGTGACAATCATTTAAAGTCCGATAACAATGGCCGCTTATAACAGATTTTGAAAATGATTTTTTTAATTATTATTATTCCTTAGGACAAATTCATATGTCTCTTGGTTGGACAGAATGTAATGACTGAATCAAAGAATCATTTAATTTAACAGCCATTTCGACGATGTTGAGAGGCTATTGCGCTGGATTCTTCGAGGACATTGAATTTTGGTGCATGTCGTTCGAATTCAGCTTCATCATTTTTCTTGCGAATCTTATTAACCGAATTCAATGTTTAATTTATCAGGCAATCTCTGTTCATTTCCATTCACTATAAAATATCTTTAAAATGTTCTGTATGGAAGATGGTTTTTAGTTACAAAAGTAATAATTTAACTAAAACAGTTTTTGAAGTATAGTTTTTCAGAATTCACGGTTAATAAAGATATTTTTAATTCCGTTATTTTCTAATATTTCAGCTATAATATATATTTTATAATTGAAAAATTAGGATCAGTTACTTTTGAGCCTTTTGAAATAATCCATAATGTAATTAGTTAATAGGTACTGTGCATTTTTAAATAAAATAATGTCAAAAATTTAAGTCATCAAAAGAATAGAGTAAATTGATTAAAAGACCTTATCGAACAAACCAAATTAGCCGGTCAATTGAATACGGACGTGAATGCACGTGAATCGAAATCTTCATTTTAGTGTTGCGGACCGGTATATTAGTCGTGTATAGTAAAAAAATACCATTAGACGTAAAAAAAATCAAAATTATATTAAGATATAATGTGAATATCATTTAGTGATAAATTTTCTTTATAAGGCAGGGAAATTCTCTATAAATTAAAAGACGAGTTAAATAGTTTGAAGTAGAAGTTGTTCCTATACTATGCATTGCTTTGTACAAAATTGATTGATTATTACCCCCCCTCACACACACACGCACACCTCTTCCTATCATACAGAGTATTTCTCCGAACTTATAGATTATTGATTTCTGTTTCCTGAAAATAACATGACACTTATAATTAAAAAAAAAATCTCTTGATTCTTTTTAGCTGTTGTCGGTGTCGACTTCGTTCAACCAAATTCAGCTACAAAAAACGGCAAGCTGTTTCGAAAAAATTGCCCTATTTTATGTCGTCTACATCATCAATATTTACATTTACTTCTTGGATAATTTTTAGCAATATTTTTGGTATTTTAAAAAAATTTTAATAACAGTATCGTTTCCAAAATTGAAGTGTTAATTTTTTATTTGAGAAAAAGGAAATCTTTTCGCTTTTTTTATCATTTTTTTGCAAAATTTATTACAAAATCTTTCGTGCAACACACAACATAAATGCGGCCAACACATAGATGCGCCTTGGATTGTTTTTGATCAAGCAAAGGGGCGGGGACTTTTAAAAATGTATTCAGTTGTTTACTAATGGAATAAGAAAGCATAAATATAATGAATTTTCAAATAAAGAGTTATAAAAAGGGGAAATTGCTCATTTAATTTAAAGCATTTGGGATTTTCTTTTTTTTTTGAAAACTTTGTTTAAAACTGAACCTTGCCATCGCAGTTAGGACTATCTTCGAGACCTAATAAAATTTAAATATGCTAAAAGCTCGAAGCTTATTTTGTTGGAATGAAATCGCTATTGCGCTTCGATGTTTTCATGAATGAGCACAATAAACCGATATTAGAAATATCTTTTTTTATTATTTTTTTAATTCATGCCTTAATAATTCATGCCTTTCCCTTATAAGATACAGCAGATTTATATTGTGATTATTACTCACTATATTATGCTTAAACAATGTAAATGTAAATTTTAACATTACCAATCAAAATCAGTAACCGGAGAATCAGAAAAGGGCGAAAAGAACAAAAACTAAACAATCAAAAAATTCGTATGAAGGAACGGCTCTATTATTCAGCGCAGAGAAT
Organism: Argiope argentata; assembly: GCA_026289955.1. Lineage (NCBI taxonomy): Eukaryota > Metazoa > Arthropoda > Arachnida > Araneae > Araneidae > Argiope > Argiope argentata. Next base: position 1,044,193 of record JAOUZG010021225.1, read on the forward strand.
ACATTAAACGAAGAAATGAAACTGAAAATGAGTGCTGCGTGTTATTGTCACGCATTGATTCATTGAATCCCTTTTCAGTGTTTTTACTTGTTAATATCCTGGTATGTTCGATCAGTTTAAATCATTTCCTAGCATGCTATTGACTTGTAACCAGCGAATTTAATCAAATTCTCTTCTGTTTCATGCCCGATACATTTAAGATTTTTCTCGAATCTATAAATTATGCCTTAAATGAAAATCAACCCCTCCTTTATTGATTCTAATATTTTGAGCAACGGCTCTATTTAAAATGGAACGAGATCTGAATCAATTGTGGCAGGATAAAAATTTGTATGAAATACTGATCTTAGCATTAGAAAGAAAAATTAATTATGGCTCATTTCTGCCTGTTTCATATTTTATATACTTTAAATTGCTGGCATCCAAATTATTTATAAAGCAATAATAAATATATAAACTAATATACTCAAACTAGCTTAACGATATCAATATTCAAATAAGAATCTTAATACAGTTATTTGAATGCTAATTAATTTGAATCTTTCGTATCCTCATATCTACGTGTACAAATGAAATGTGCTCATTATCAATTCACTTATACCATAAACTAAGGGGCCATTATTTCATAATTTAACTACTAAAAATTGGCTCCTGTAAAATTGGATCCCCCTACTAAAAATTGGCTCCTGTATTCTTATTGAATTTCTTATTTCATGTCCTTTCCTTTTCTGCGTGACGGCATGTACTTTTAATTTTGCACTCAGTGAATTGATTCTCTGTTACTTCTATATTGAACATAATAAATTTTAATTAAAATTCAGACTTTTATATTTCGTAAACTAAAATTTTAGATGAAACTTAGGTTTTCATCTTGCTGAGATTCTGATACAGACGAATTACACCATGACTCAAAACTTATCGTTTAAATCAAAAGGAGAAAGGAGAGGAATATTGGAAGATTATGATTTTAAGCAGGTGCATAAGTGAAATGTGAAACGAAGTAACCGATATAAACAAAAAAATAAATCTAAGCTATTTTGGGAAAGAGCATTTGAAAACTGAAATGTACACAAAATGCCTAAAACTCCTTTCTTTATGATGCTCAGTATTAGGTGTGAGTAAGAGGATGTGGTCTTCTCTTTTCATGTGCTGTCTGATAAAGGTTTCCCCAAACACCGCAGAAAAATAATGAAAATTCGATAAAAAATCTAGATTTTTGGCGTAAAGATGTATTTTTGTGCTCTAAATATAAACAACTTCAACCGTCTAGATCAAAGAGTTTTTCAGATATCTTTGTCGCGGCTGGACAAACATAATGATAATTATGCGTTTTTCGAAACTCAGGAAGAATTAAAAACTGGAAATGTGTAAAAATCTGAAAATCATTTTTTTTACAGTTAAAATGCTTTCGATATATTTCGTACACCGGAAATTACTTATAAAATTTATAATTTAGTTTTCATTTAAAGAATCGAAACCGTTGAAACAGACCACATTTCTATTGTTCATCTAACATATATTTAAAATACGGCATCGTAACTATTTCTCGAAAAATTTAGTTTAATTACCTTTACAGGAAGAGAGCATTGGTAATATCTTGCCATTTCAGCAAGAATGCCACATTAAAAGATTCCGGCATCGTTCGGCGACATCCCCAGGGGAGGAACTTCATTGCAACCTGCTATGAAAAAGCCGCGATGCTTTTTCGAAAGCTCGCAGTTGGAGTGTCCTTTAAATAAATGAAGTCATGAATAAAAATCAAATGACTCCTCTGCGAGCTTTATATTACGTTACCTACTGTTTGTTAGAAAGAGCAAATAATCAAGTTAGTGACGTCGAACTGCAGATATATTTTGAGAATAACAGAGTTAAGTGCAAAGAAAAGTGTGGAATGACACAAGGGGAATTCAGATGAATTTATGTGCATATAAAGATTGGGAATTATTTATTTCCCTCGGATTTCATAAAACAAGAGAAAGTTTAAATTTAAATGTTTTATTAATACATTCCCAACACTAAATGATGGAGCCTTTTTTCAAATTTACTGAGTTGTATCCGTAGGATGAACTGTTTAGCAAAATTAACAAGCTACCATTGGCCACCACCGAGCCACTAATTAGACCACGAGTTCAGTAGCAATCAGTAACCAGCGGAAGTAGTCTCCTCAAAACTTTCTTGCATTCTTTGAAATAACGCCGTTATCACAGAGCTTGCACACTTACGAAATATTAACCTTTCGCAGGAATTCAGAGTTTTTGACTGCTTTTGAGAATTTTTTGGCTATTAATACGACATGTGGTTAATTATATCCTAAACACGAATTTATTTTGAAGATGCGTTCTTCCTCACCAAACGAAACTAAAGTTTGGCGCAGGACTGCCCTTGTAGTAACAAAATCACCGACCAAATTTGACATATTTAAGTCATTATATTCTTGAGTTTGTACCATTATTATAAAAAATCTATTATCATAAAATGGACAAAAACCTATTGTTAATTATAAAGATTCAAAAAAAAATTAACTCTGCTATACTGATTTTATTTTTTTAAAAAAAAGCATTTTTTTCCAAATTTTTAAAGAGTGTGAAATTTCTTTTCGGGCAATAAAGCTGACGAGGTGCCAACACGCGACAAACTTTTTAATTTACTCTTATTCTAATTAAAATTTCGAAAGATTGTTCCAAGACACACATTTCTATTCACTAAAGTATGTATGTGCTAAGTTTGGTGACAATAGGTCAAATGATTTGACTTGCAAAACGCAAATACACCCATTTACATAAACAAGTCATTTGAGAGTTGCAATGAAATACGTAAGTATCTGATTAAGTAACAAATTTCATTTGTAGAACGCAAATATTATTAAGGAAATATCGAAACGAAAATTTGATTCGATTTTCACGAAATATTAATAATCATTCTAATTTGTAAAATACTAGGAAATGAATATTTCCTTATCAAGAAATTATAAGGAAAATGAAACTTTATTTTAATGAATGAGAATTCAAAATGAATTGGTACACTTTAAATAAGATTGATTTGATGAGCAGCTTTAATGGATGAGAAAAAAGAGCGGAATGTGTTGAGGATTGCAGTGCACGAAATAGAGCCTCCGTTCAAGTACGCTTTTGCACCGAGTGTTATCGGGAGGACTTGTGGCACGAAAAAAGATATTCGGAATGCCATTTCTTCGGGAAATCTTTAATAATTATTTCTGAGCTAAAGTTAAAATTATGTTCAATAAAATACAATTAATCTTGATTCATTGAATCAAACATCTTGGCACCTTGCATAATGAGTGACTCACTTAATGAGCAGAATACAATTTTCAAAAGTGACTCGCTTAAAGAGTGATGATTTGTATAAAAAGTGGCTACCAGTCACCATGACGTCACATGTCAGAATGGATGCAGCAGTCTGTGTTGAGAGCCTGTTGAGGAGTTTTGAAGCTAGACAGCGTTGTCGAACGCGATTCCGAAGTGTTTCAGCTGATGCTTGTGAAGCCTTAAACGGCAACAGCTGGTCAAGAGCTTTTGGGTGGAGTTTTATAGTGACAATAGGATGCAGCTTAAGAGCACTACTAGATGCAGATGGAACTTTGTCAGAAGAGGAAGCGATAATAGTTTAAGAATGGTAACAATTTATTGTAAGATGAAGGAGATGCTGAAAGCATGGGAAATTATTGTTAGGAGATAATATTTATGTTGAAAAGCTGCACCCTATAAGGCAACAGTGATGCATGCAGCCAATTCATTTAACGATAATGATTAACGTCATTTTACTCATTTAACGGTTTTCGTCAAATTTTGAAGAGTAGATCCAGACAAATTCCTTTGGACTATTTTCTTGAAAAAAAAGCCCGCATTATAAGTAATAAATGAAATAAGTACAAAGTATTGTATATTTCTCAGAAAGGAACGCATTGTCCCATTTCACTTGCATAAGACGAAAAAAACGAGTTTTCTTCTTTGCGAGGAAGATTGGGGAACAAATTGTACTTGGCAAGTGAAATTTCGCTATATGCACATTGAGTAGCACAAAGGAAATGATCTCGGAGAGGCTTGAAATAGAGAGAATATTTTTTTTTTATTCCTTCGCTTTTTAAAGACATTTTCATTTCTCTCATATATCATATTGAAGTTAAATGCAACTCATACTCAACCATAAATGTGATTTACCGCATTAGGGGCAAGGAGATGCTGGATCTAGTGATATCTTCTTCATCAAAAAACACTCTTATCAACAATCCTTTTCAATATATTCCCCATGTAACTTAAAATGGAACTTTTAATTCATTTAGCTAAACTCCAATTATTTTCCATTATTTAGTACAATGAAAATTTTTGAATTTCAAATTTTGACAAATTATTCATTTTTTATGGTCGTTCTTAACAACCACTAATAAAAATGCATCTTCCAAATTCCCAAAAATTGATGATTTTGGAATCTATTTTAGCTCTATTGCTTAGAATCTCCCCCACTTCTGTTTTTTAATAATATAGCCGTTTTTAAAATAGAGAAATCCAGGAGTGGAGCCTCATGAATTAAAACTCGAATACATAATTTCCATCTCAATGTTGAAATAACTTCTTTAAGCTTGAACGGACGTAAATATAGAAAAATAATACTGCTTTAGAAATTAACTTAATTTATGAAAAAATTATGAAATGTTTAATTGAATTGAATCTTAAGATTTTATGGCATTCCTCAAAATTTAAAAATACTTCTGTTCGAAATCTCAAATAGAAACTAAGAGGACAGACTATGAATATAAAGTTTTTCTGAGATTTATTTTAAATTTCCAAAGTCATCATTACAGATATTTTTAAAACCCAAGATAGAACGGCACGTTAAGATTTAATTAGTATTATAGACATGCTATATTAGTTTGAATTATTAGGATCATTTTTTCTAACACTTCCAAATACTTAACAGAAAATTTAATGACTTTCTCTCTGTACAGATACTTATTTTTTGATTGTTTCGTTTCTGCATGGCACAGAGAATGAATACGGTAATCTAACGGAGCCTCGAACTGCCTCTTCAGAACGGAGAATTTATCAATTACGAAATCCCTCCTTGAGCGCAAATAAAACTGAAGAACTATTATTCGCGAAACCATTTCTGAGGGCTTGTCAAAGAACACAATTGGCAATTACATTTCCGACTTGAATTCTCATTACGAATTATTGATGGAAAGCCTGTGAGAAAATTAAATTAATCCGTAAACGTTTTGCAAGGTTACATCCGGTATATATTGTTTCTCAGGATCCTTCTGGATGCGATCTGCCAGAAGCCTGACGGAAATTGTTGATTTATAAAATACTCTGCAGTTTGTGGTTAGGTTATTTAAGTTTGGGAATATAATATGCCAATGATTGTCATTTACATTAAGCACTCAAAAATTATATTCTAGTGGCAGACAATGATTGTTAAATGCCCTTATTTATTCGGAAAATAATTTCAGACATATCGCGAGAAATTTTGAATAAAAAATATTATTATCAAATAATATTACAGATAAATTAAGACGTAATGATATTTTTTCTTAAAACTAAGTTAAGGATATAAGTTTACATTCAATGTTAAATTTAATAATACTAATTAATATAGCGAAATTTCATAATGCTTAATAGTGAGATGAATTATCTTGAATCTTGCGAATAAAAACTATATTACTGAATACTAGTCACTACATGCCAATTCTATTCGAGTAAACTTCAAAAGTAAAGCTCTTCCGTTAAGTATATTAACAGAACAATGTAAAAACTAGATTTAATATTAGTTCTATTGTTTACTTTGCTTTAAATTCTAATAAATGTCCCGAAGAAAATTGATTAGTTTCAGAATCAACAAAATTAAAGATTGTTTTAATGAACTCATTTTATTAAATTACCAACTGAGAACATTAGTGCAAGACAAACACTAATCTACTTATTGTTTAAAAAAATGACCAAAAAATCTGGCCATAAATTTCAACTAAATTTTGAAAATAAGTTATTAAAATATTTTTAAAGTCACATTCACTCTGAGATTAAATAAAAATGAAAATTTCAAAAGGAATTTATTGCAGATTTCATAAATCATCAGCGGTATAAAACTGAGAAGGGTACTATTTTTTTTTTCGAACTTTCTTGCTCCTCTAGTATAAAAATTGCCTTTTAAAATTTATTTTTTAATTTTATTTAACATCACTTTTCAGTATTAACCTTGCTATATTTGAAGTATATGCAATATTGGTATAAGCTATCAAATAAGAAATTTTAAATTAAGAAAATGTTCCTTCAAAGGAAAGAGGTTCTGCAAAGTTCGTTTATAAGATATTTTGGGTAAAGGAAATAGAAAATAACATCTCTAGATCTTTCAGTTTTTTCTTTCAAAACTATAACAAGGCAAAATCAGCTTGATTTTTTGAGAGATATTTCATGTATTTTTACTTAAGGCAAATCTTCTCACATTTCAAGCTGGTTCATGGACTGTATTGATTGTATTTAATTTTAGATATATTATAAATTTTTTTGGAATTTCCTCTTCGTATTTTAACCAAATTGTTTGAATTTACAATCTTATTCTTTTAATATTTTTAACTAAGTTTTGTTTATGGAAAAAATCGCTATTAAGCGCATAAATATCTGTCTCGTCCACATCTAAAATTTCGTGATTCGAGAGCTTCACTTTTTTACTTGTATGCTGAGCTACACAGATATCAGCAGATTTTTTTAAATAAAACGAAGAAATCTTTTCTTAAAGTAGGTGACTATGTTAAAAAAATTTTTTTTGCTATATTATAACAAATTTTTTAATGGATTTTAAATTAATTTCTTTAAATTGCAAAAATTGATTTCAACATTACCAGTTTTGAGAGACATTGTAATTAACAAAGCAATTGCTTTAAAATATTTCATATTTTTTAGATTCTGTGGAACAATTTTAAGTATTATAAAGCAGTGTGACACAAATGCTGTAATCTCTTTTAAAACAGTTTGTTTGCTTGTTTTATTAAGGAAATTTTCGATTTTATGAATACAGGAAATCATAGAAATATTTGATATTTTGTCATTTTAAGAAACTACATTATAAAAAAATGAAGTGGTAAATCTTCTCCCCTTGTTTGATAGCAAATTCAAATGCTGGAAAATATATCATTGTCATTAAATACAGTCTGCATAATGTCGTTCGTAAACATAAATCATAAAATTTTAAATTTTAGAAAGAGGGTTTCAGATTCATATAAAATAATTATGCTTATACTAATATTAAATTGTATCAAGTAATTCAAATAATTCTTTTTGAATAGAACTGCAATGTATTCAAGATCAATTAATAAACATCATTCCTTTACGCGTGGCTGCATATTTCGTTATGACGAAGGATTTCATGTTCCACCGTCCAGTTGCGTGGAACTGAAGCATCACTGTGCAAACAATCTGTTGAGAATTCTCTGCAAATTCCTTCTTTATGTTTTAAAATATGGCTGAATTTGGAGAAAATAAACGTTTATTAGTGTTGAGATAATAGTAGGCCGTTTAAGAAGTCTCTCAGTCTCATACTCAGAGATTTCAAAGCTGCTTTAAAATAATTAAGATCATAAGCTTAAAATGTAAGGACTGACATTTAAATTAATGGGCATAGCATTCGAATCAATGTTGTATAATTGGTTATGATACGATCCAATAAAGTCAAGCTGCTCTGACTGTCCTCCAATTTCAGCATGTTACTGACTGAAGTTCGAAGATTCATCGTATGGCAACTTTCACTGGAGTAGACTCATTTGTAACAGAGGTGCTTTACATTCATGACGAATGCTTATCGTCACTTAGTTTGAACATAATTCGAAATTAAGGGTTTATAGACTTCTCCAATTTTAGATTTAAAATTCTTCTTGAACCTCTTCATGTCAAAACACATATATTCGAATAATTCGATAATACAGACATATATAAAATCCAACATTATATATATTTATTAGTTTCTATCTAGTGAATCATATTTTGTTGATTTAAAAGTTTTTCAGTTTTCAAATGAAAAATGAAAATCCATGATTTTGAAGGGAGTGTTTATAACGGAAGGTTTTAAATACATAGTTACAAGAGAATAAATTTTAATGAAGAAAAATCATAAAACAATGTCCAAACAAAATTAATTGCTACGGCAACAAAAGCTTGATTTAATATACAGTAAGACCCCGCTTAAGGCGGGGGATACGTTCCATCAAAGTAGAGCGTAATGCGAAACAGCGCTAAACGAGGCTATCTTTACATGTAAATATTGGGGTTAGGGGAAGATGGCTAGGAAATTGGTTAGGTATTAAATTTAAAAAGTATGTTTTCTTAATAAAAATAAAACCAAACATTTATTTCTTAAAGCCCAAATTAATACCACATTATTATTTCTTGCAAAAACAAAAACAAAATATTAATAACAAAAAGAATATTCTTAAAAAAACAAATAAAATTCTAAGTCAGACATATTTAGTTAGCCTTCCGCGTTTTCAATGTTCTGCCTTTTTGTGAAAAAAGCATCTAATGTTGTTTGCCTTTTTCTTTTGCGTTTTTCTCTTAAAAGTTCTTCATAAACGGATAGAGTATCTCTAACACCACGCCTTACTTTTGAGCTCCTGTCAAAATTCGGATCATTTTCAATGAATTGATCCATTATTTCAGTTATGGTAGACAAACTCCTTTTTACAAACGCCATCGAAAGTTCTTCTTGCTCTTCTTCTGAATCACGACATTCTGAATTTGCTCTTCTGAATCTGTCAACATTTTTGTTTTCTTCTTGTTCAGTTAATTCCTTGAGCTCCTCATTAGAAAGGACTAGCCTCTGCTTCTTGAATTATTTCTTCGACATCTTCCACATTTACCCCTTCAAAACCGGTTTGCATCGTTAATTTCACTATCTCTTCCACTATTTCATCCGCATCGACAGAGTGTCCAACGTCATCGCTCTTACTTAAATCCGGCCAAATATTCTTCCATGCTCCTTTCAAAGATCTTTCTGTCACCTCATTCCAAGAAAGGCCTATGTTTTCTACAGCATCCACGATGTTGTAGTTTTTCCAAAATTCTCTTATGGACTGGTTCTCTTCTCCGTCTGTTTTTTCAAACATTTGCTTAAAGGTTCGCCGCAAGTAATAAGCCTTAAAATTTGATATAACGCCTTGGTCCATTGGTTGAATTAAGGCAGTTGTGTTAGGCGGCAAGAAAACCACTTCTACTGGAATGCATGTTGTTAAGTCTGATAAATTTGTTGGGTGGCTTGGAGCATTATCAATTAACATAAGTGGTTTTTGTTCAAGTTTTTTAATTTCGCAATAACGTTTAACAGACGGGCAGAAATGTTCAGTGAACCAATCCTGGAAAATTTTCGCAGTTATCCATGATTTTTTATTAGACTCCCAAATTACAGGTAAAGTTGATTTACATATGCCTTTCATCGCTCTTGGGTTTTTGGAATGGTAAATTAGTAATGGTTTTAATTTAAAATCTTGCGTTACCACCTAGTAGAAGGGTTAAGCGATCTTTTGCAGCTTTAAATCCTGGTGCCCGTTTTTCTTCACGGGATAGAAATGTTCGCTTCGTCATTCTTTTCCAAAACAAGCCTGTTTCATAAACATTAAAAACCAATTCTGGAGGATACTTTCCTTCTTCAATTATTTTTTTAAATATCGCTGGAAATTCAGCCGCCGCTTTTGTATCACCACTTGCTGCTTCTCCTGTAATCTTTATGTTGTGAAGGTTATTTCGATGTTTAAATCTATTAAACCATCCTCGATTAGCAACGAAAGTTTCACTTTTGTCAATTGTCTCAGCCTGAATGAAATTAAAAATTCTTCTAGCTTTTTCCATTATGATAGATTGGCTTAATGGCATATTGCTGTCAATTTCGTCGTCAATCCATATAGACAGTCGTTTTTCCATTTCCTCTATGATATTATTTCTAGAACGGGTAATTCCAGCTCCAGAGCTTGACGTAGTTGCAGTTGCCGATGACAGTATTTTTTCTTTATTCTTCATGATGGTCCTTATTGTTGAAGTTGGCAAATTCAATGAAGCACTAATTAGAGTTTGACGTTCACCAGAATCTAATCTTCTAATGACTCCATTTTAGTTTTGAGTGAAATGCTTTTTCTGGTTGCTTTCTTTTCTTTTTCATTATCATCCATAGTAAAAGACTAAAGATCAAAATATTTGACACTGTAATATAGTATTAAATGTGTAAATTAATACCTACTTACAATAATGTCAACAAATGTTTCCAATAATAAAAATATGTCTGTACAATACCGCACCAAACAAGAAATACAAGTACACTCTTTCGGATATGTATTTGAAACCTATCGCTGCATAATATTTCGGGGAATCCCCGTATGCTGCGAGCGATATCGTGGAATCCCCGGGTTGAAATAAAAGAGCGCTAAACCGAAACAGCGTTAAGCGGGATCTTACTGTATTAGGGTTTTTATGGCACAAAGCCATTAGAAGGTTATAATGTTCTAAATAAAGCAGTTTTAACAATATTATAGTCTTATTAACAGTAGTTCCTTTTGTTAATATCTTGGACAAAACTTTCTTTCAATTTGAATGTCAAGGAATTTTGATAAATATGCTTATGCTTCTAACGAATTTTGAAGGAAAATTCTTTTTAATTATATATGTATTTTTATCTGTCTTTAATACGCAGTTCATTTCATAATGCAAATTTCAGCTATTTCATTTAGTTAAACAACACATTGTCTATAAAATTTTCAAAAGAATGTGCCTTTTTAGAGCGATTTTTCCGGCAACGATTTTGGCAAATCAATCATTTTTTTATGTTAAAGATTTTTTTTCGCACTACGGTATCTTACTTATGAAGTAATCTTCAGCTTTATACCGTTAATGAATTCAGAGAAATAATTCATAACTTATATACGAACTCTTCAGATAATATCTTAAATTCTTGATTAAATTCAGCCTTTTTGCAGAGTTTCTCCTTTATGTAAAAGAGAATTATTACTTAAAGGACATTAGTCAGTTCCTTCAAGGAATGGAACTAGTATTGAGGGATCAATATTCATAGAACAAAATATGGTTTATCTTTATCCTAGCAGATACCTATTCTTTATCCCTAGCAGCATAAATATCATGAAATGTCTGTCCGTTTTCCGAGAGATGTTCCGTTACCAATTAATGACTCAAAGCATAGGGAATGAGAATCAAAGTAATCCATAAAACGCTACGTTTATTTGCTTTAATGATTTCCTTTATATGCGCACATATTAATCTATATGACTTCACCGGTTAAGTGCCAACATGCACTTATTAATTGCCTTCTAGAATGCGACAGGAAGTGGTTATGTTAAATGAATGCATCTTTATAGGATATTTAAATTCTTTCTCAATTAATTCAGTTTGTTAATACAACAATCAAAAATGGTGGTTTTGAGAAATATTCTGATTTATTGTTAACTTAACGGGGATTGGGGTCATTCGGGAGCCCTGTTGTCGTTCGAATCCTCTGACTACTCGCAGAATCACGTGGTCCGTTCCCAAAGTAACTCTAAGGTGTTTTTAAATAGGGACGTTAACTAAAATAAATTGAACTTGGGGTATTTGCACATATGAATACCATTACTCGAATTCTTAAATAAAAAGATTAGAAAAATCTATTCGATCCGTTTAGATTAGAAAAATGAATTTATGTGAAATTTATATTTTTATATTAAACTGTGTGGTTATCCTTTCTTTTGGTAATGAATCTCATCAACTTACCAGGACTTTTTTTAAAACCATGACAAAACAAAAGGCAAATGGCAACGAAATTAAAAGATAAAACAAACGGAATCAATATAAATAAGTAATTGAGAATAAATGGAATGAAACTAAATTCTATACGCAGACAGCGGAATGTGCACAAGGCGGCGTTCAAGCAATTCATGTACAAAGAAACACAGTGTAAAAAATTTACTCCAAGACAAATGATTCGAACGTTGATCAATAAAAGTGTAGGTAATCCATTTTAATACGAAATTATTAAGAAACTGTCTAATTAGATGAAGCGTCTTTTACTGTGACAGTTCATAGAAAAACCTCTCATACTTGATATAAAAGTGCGTTCCATACAGTTTTTGTCTTTTAAGTTTATTTCTCCATTTGATTTAAGTATCCAAAATTCTAAAATTCGATGCACAGGTCAGAGTCCTCCTTTACGACATTGTTAAAGGTTTACCTAGAATAAAAATCTCTTAATTTTCATTTTTTATAAAAACGAAGAAATGTAACTTTCACGTTTCCATTCATTTATTATGAAGGGTATTTATAAACATTTATAAATGTTTAAGGGGACAATACTGACATCATTATCTATATCACAGAAATGACTAAAGAAACTTGACTGAACGAGTCTAATTTTAATTTAAGGAGCTCTCTTAATAACAGACTTCATTCGCGAAGTGGAAACGTCCATTTATGAGGAAGGGAGTTTTTCTGTCTGACATCTCAAAAGAAATGCGACACATCTATGCCTCAGTAATTACCGAAAATAACTTGCCATTAATATTGATTTTGTCAGAGAGGGAGAGGGAGGGAGAGAGATTCGAAGCAAAAGCAGAAAGTCTCACAAAAGGGAATCCATTTTTTAATTGAAATATATATATGTATATATGTGTGCAGAAATTCAGAAAGAGCAGAAGAAACGCGAGTCTGACAGCCATTTGTATTTCGAGTCATGAAATATTTTCTTCCATAAACCGATTCGGAAGGTTTTTTTTTTTTTTTTTTTTTTTTGGAAATTTCTCTAATTTATAAATTTCCGTAAAATTAAAAATTACGACTTGGATTTCGAAATTTATTTTGTAAAGCTAATTTTCAGAGCTTTCTCCTATTCAAATTTACATTTCAGTAAAAAAACACATTAATGCCCTCTTTGGGTAGAGGAATAAAAATTAAAATTCGTTAAATTGAAACGACAGAAGAAATCCAATCTGTGGCTTGAAGTATCGAACCGGATGGAGTCTTAGTTTTGAAGCATCGCGCTCCGCTCCGGGAATCGTGGTATTCTGTGATTCACCGGCGCGTTGAATGACTGTTTTGAAATTTCAAATTTCAACAGAAGCGAAAGTAGTAAGTAATTTAAAAGGCAAAAATCACTTAAAAGTCTTTCCATATCTCAAATGTGTTCATGTTATTTAAGGAATTAAAATAATAATAAATTATCCAATAGAATAGAAAATTTCATTAGGAAGTTAAACAAATGACAGGGGCCGGTGCTTATCACTTTTACTATGCATAGTTTACAGAAAGAAGATGAACATAATAATATAATTTTAAGGAAATGAATGGTTAAATTCTAATTTAAACCTTATGTGTAAAAAATGATATTTTTTATCTTATCACAATTTTAACGATGACGAAAGAAAGCGAATGAAAATACAAGTAATAACATTCAATAAAATGCGTGTGATTTTCATTGCAAAAATGCAAAATGCGTTGCTAAAAATTGCTTTCCCAATTAACTACGACAAATCATAAAATATTGCAATGGATTACAAAAAATCATAAAGATTCCAGTTTGATTCCGCGGAGAAATTCATTATTTCAATTCCAATTTATTTGGATAGGGATTTTGTGCAGTACGATTCTCTAAGTGACTGAGCAAAACTTTCAAATTTTGTTTAATTTTAAATTTATGAGTCAAGTAAATTAAAATTTTGGAGAATTTTTTCTTACCTAGCTACGAATCTAGAATCTATTCTATATAGCATCCGGTCTGGTCTAGTGCGTCACAAAATTCACAGAAAGTATGCCATCCTAGAAATACCGTTATGTTGAAAAGTTGATCAATCTAGATCTAGTGAGTCTGCATAATTCTTGATTTTAACTGGATGATTTTTGAACAAATTGATATCTTCATTATAAGCCCGCAGATTTATATTTTGAAATGATTTCTCGTAAGCTTAGTGCATCAATAAGAGGTTTCTTCTCTCATTTATCTCGAAAATTAATATAATATTACAAAGCTGGTTATTCATGACACGATGTAGAAAACTGAGTGTAGATTACAAGCATTTTTCACCTCTCTGATTGGAATCAAAATTCGATGAAATCTGCAACGTCGGCAGAGTTCCATTCCAGACATTATTTGTCTCAGGCACTGCATTTTTGAGTTCGGATATCCACAATTTAGTGTGATTTAACTCTATCGGCGTCCCGAATAAAGTGACACCAGGGCTATTTTAGGTCAGCCCTCGTCATTGAGAGTGCGGCCAAAGGACGAAGAGGAACCGGAAACGCCTTTCTAAACTTACGCAACGAATGAATGGTTGGACATTTGAACCCCGACGGACTTCATATCGTTGAACCCGATGGTGCCGAACGATTGGAGTTCTGTGTGAAATGTTTGTTTCCACCTATGGGGAGAAGGCATGCAAAACAATCATTTGATTTTGGGACGCCATTAATAGCAAACCAGGGATTATACTATATTTTCAATAAAAATTCTAAAATCATACCAAAAATTAATTGTTCTAGTGTGCCATGAAAGATATTCTTTAGGATTACACGCTTTTAGAATGCATTCTGGACGATTTAGGGGTGACCCTCCCTCTGGTTTCATGTATAATATGTATATTATAAATTAATAAGATATCTATGTTTAAAAGATAAATATTTGAAAAATAAAGAGGCGAGGCAGTTGTGTTGGATTCTATTCAATATATTTTATATTTCTAATTGATCTTTCCTATTAATCGTTCATTTTTATATTAAAAATTACAGTACATAATGTTATAATAATAAATGCCATGTAACTGAAACCGTATGGCTAAAAGAGAAATTTTAATTTCCACATTTTTTAAACTGAGTATCGATTCATCAAAAAACAGCTCCCTAATAAAAGAAAGATTTTTCCTTGAGTTTCTTTTTTTATGAGAAGATCATAAACTTGATTACATTTAAAAATTTTCTTGAAGTAGATAAATATTCTTTTTTAAAAACAGAAGTCCTCTATTAAGAAAATAAATATTGAGATGGATTCTGGTCATGCAAATGAGATCAGTTTTTCTTCATGTACTCAACTTTTTATCCAATACCTCATCTTTAAAAAATAAAAAAACTATCTCAGAAAATTGAATTCTTAATTAATTGAAATAATTATTTGAATTACCTAAGTAAATAATACTTTCACGTATTACTTTCTACTTTTTGAATAAAGGAACTGAAATTAAGAAAGAAATACGTTTTCATCTTTTTTAATTAATAATTGAAACGCGAATTATTAATTTAATTCAAATAAAATCTAAAATAAAATGTATAACTCAAACTGATACAAAAGTGATCTTAAATGATTAACTATTTACGAAGGGCTTTAAAAGATATATTCAAAGGCTGAGCCACAGCATGAAATTAAATTGAATTCTCGTTTAATTAAATTAAAATCAATCCAAGATGAATAAATATTCTTTTATCTAACACAGCGTAAAATTCAAGGAAAAAATTAAACCAATATTTTTGTTTGATCGCAAATCTTTTTTTAAGCCCGCCTCAATTAGTAACATTCACCTTGCTAGCTTCAAACGGGAACCAAAGGTTAAAGCTGCTTAGAGTAATTAGCTTAAAAAGATTAAATGCGTGTAGTATTTGCTTCAATTTTCAGACGAATTTACACTGAAAATATTACTAGTAGATTGTTATTGGGTATATGGTATTAGGTTTCTAAAGTGGTAGGTTTGAGTTTATTTCCAAATTGATAAAAATAGGGTTATCAAGATAGGAACTTGGTTATTGTCTGGCCCCTTTCCCACTTTTTAGTGAAAACACTTTATAATTTTTAAACTAATATACGGTTCCAAAAGGAAAAAATTGCTTCTCATCGGCATCTGTAAAAATTTAGTTTTTGCACAGAAGTTGGGTTTTTTCAGTTTTACAAGAACTTCTACGTTTGGTAAACTGATTAAATTTTAACCAACAATTGAGATAATTTCTCAAGATCTCTCTAGATTTCATTATTAAAGTCTTTTAAGAAAAATAAACAAAAGGAAATTGTAAATACTTTCTTAATGGACAATTCCTTTCTTAATTCCTAATGAGCATATATGCCCCAGACATGAATCTCAATTCCTTATTGGTAAATAAATATTATTTTTATGCGAAATATCAGAGAAAGAATTTAAAATTTGAATCATTCAAAATTCAGAACTAAAGGGTTCAAGTTACTTTTATTTATTTTTTTCAATTTAATATTGAAATTTTTATATTTACTCGAAGATTTTATTTTTCTTGTTAAAATTTTGTACTAACAGAGTAACAACGTGAACCTTCTTTAACTTTTGAAAACAGATCTAAATTTCTTACAAAAAATAGAAAAAAAACTGATAAGAAAGTTAGAAGATTCTGATTTCAATTTAATTTCAAGGGAAGAAATATTTTGACTCATCTCAGTTACAATATTACTTCTGAAAGTTCTCATTTTGAAATTTTCCTTAAATTACTTTTCAGAGAGAAGAAGTTTTCAAAAGTTATCTCATTTCAAATCTAATTAAAACTAGCTGTGTATTATTGTTATAATTATTTGCATGTATTCTCTATTATAAAGAAAAATTTCATAATAACCATGAAGGGAAAAAAATCTTAGTATCACGAAGTGAGGTCAGAAGATATCTCAAAAAGGTTCTGTGGCTTCAGTATAATTATATATTTGAAACACATTCGAAAGTTCTTACTACATAATATAACCTCCAGCAAGATCAAACAAACTTCCTTTAAATTTCATGCTAACTAAACTAAAACGCAACGCATTCGGACTTCTTGCTCTGTGCCAAAGAAGGAAAGTCCATCAAACTTTAGGTTTCCTTTTAGGGGTATATGCAGGTCATATATGGCGACCGTTTACGGTGTATATGTAGGGCAGGTATGGCGAACCAGTGACTTGGCACGCGACCCAATAATTTGCGCACGCCACCGATCATAACGGTTTGCATTTTTGGTCAAAGTAGCGCAGTTCACTGTGAAATATAACGAACAAGCGTTTGTGATCGTTCGCTGTGCGCATATTCCTATTCCTCTCTGTTTCATGGGTGGCAATATCATTGGTTTTGCACAGCTGCAAAGATAATGTGACGTCATTATATGCGAACTTCGAAGTAGCTTCACTTCGTATTGCTTGGGTCGACAGCATTAAGAAAGGATCAATTGCGATAAAATCGTTGCTAACAATTGCAGAGCCCAGAGATTTGGGCGGCTGTTAAAAATTCGCTTGCTGAGAAATAAATTGATTTGAAAAGAATTGTTTAAGTAACTGATAGTCCTTCAAATGTAGAGAACAAGAAAATGGCTTCATTTGTTTATTTCAGACATACGCAGGACATTCGACCCTTTAATTCCCCTGCATTATTCACCAACAAGTCTTAGAGTGATTTAATATTACCTGATAATATAATGGCATTAATCTCAAAAATAGTCAACCTCATGTCGTCGCAGCCTTTATGTGAGCAAAAGTTTAGTGTTTTGTTGGACGGAGTCAATGCGGTGTACAATGGCTTAATGGTATAATAATGTTCACTATTTGAGCCTCGTAAACATTTTTTAAAGATTTGTTGACTGTTTGACTGAAAATGATGAGAAAATCGAACAAAGCACACAAGTTTTGAATGCTATGTAGGCATCAAAATTTATGTTTTTACAGACTTATGCCAACATTCCAATGAATTTAAAGTAAAGCTTCAGGGCACAAATAAAGCAATTATCGTCATGACGTATCTCATTCACGATTTTGACACTAAACTGTATGCTTTCAGAAACAATGTTAGGACAAGAGAGGCGGACTTATTTCCTTAATTGATTCTTAAATCTAGGAATTTTCAGCGAGGTTTCTCCAGCTTCAAAGAATTACCGAAAACGTTCATTATGTGTCCTAATGTGACTTCATTTGACAAACTGAACTTGTTCCAATTTGATTGGTTGAGATTGAAGAATTTAAAATACAACTGATTGATTTCCATTCCAGTTCAATATGGATTCAAAAATTTATTCAAAGAAGGGAAAAGTTAGAATTAACTGAAAGATTATGAAAAATGAGCAAAAGGGGCAGTAACGAAATTTTGGAAACATGACTCCAATTCAGCATGCAAGTAACATCTCACTATCCTAATACAAGTTATTTCTCTTCTAACCACTCTGCAACAATAGAAGTCTGCTAATGTCGCCTTAATTCGAATTGCGCGCATAACTAAAACATTTCCTACTAAATGGTATGCATTATTATTTTTTTTCTTATTGAATAAAGAATTTTGAGTTATTAGTGTTTTATTTTCAAAAAAAAAGTTAAGTTATTCGACAGCATGTCCATACCTCTTTAAACATCTCTTTCGAGAAAATGGCCCGTTGTTCCACAAAAGTTCACCACCCCTGCCTCACTTTCGACTGGCAGTTCCACGTTTAATGCCGTCGCTACTTCTGTCTCAAACCGATCGAAATAATTTTCTCTTGAACAGTATTATTTCCTCAAGTAAATTTTAAATGTCATTTATAAGAAAGCGAGAGTGGTCACAACAAAATTCTCTCGCACACTCTCTCATGAAAGCGAAGAAGCGTTTTCGACGCTTTTTGCTCAGCCAATTAAAACCAAAATTCGGTATAGAACTACGCTTTCAGTCACAAAATCGCAACCAGATTTGATATATTTATGTAATTGCGGTTTTGAGTTGTCTTGTTTTTGAAAGTACGGATCGGCAGATGGTCAATTCCTTGTAGAATTTTAATCATCGTTTGGCAAGCCCCTACGCAATAATTTTTTAATCTGTAAACCAAATTTTACCCATCGAGCTTTCTTCGTTTTGTAGTTATCGCTCTAACTTATATCCGAACAGCCGGGCAGATAGGACTTCTTTTGAGCGGAGCCTGTTTAAAACTTGACAGAAATGGCAATTTTCGTGTAAACACAGAGTACCAAATTTCATCCTCCTAGCTGAAATCATTTTAAGTCATTAGCGTCACAGACACGCATTCAGGGAGGTTTAATTTGCACAGATTCATCAGACTCTCAATTCGAAAGTTTTGAAGATGGCAATACTCTTTTCCTTTTACTTATTCAGAAAACCATTGTGCTTATAGTTTTATATAATATCGAAATTAAATTTCGATTAGTTCTTTGAAGCAAGATTTGAAGCATATTTGAAGTATGCATTAAATTATCGCATTGCATTTATGACCTACACACTCAAAAAAATTGTCGTTAAATATTATTCTTTGAATTTCGTTTTAGACCACCTGAAGTATACCATATTCGGTTCACTTTTCCAATCCTAATGAAGCTCGCGTCAAACTTCGAAAAACGGCCTGAATTTTATAGTTAATGATAAAAACCATTTATACCTTCATTTCTTTTCGCTACCATTATATTTTTTATGCTTATAATTCTTGTATAGTTAACAAGTTTTAGTTGCTTAAATGCTTTTTTTTACTTTGGGACTCATAAAAGTAAAGGTTTAAAATTTTATTTTCTTCATCTTCCGATTTGATTTTTTTTCATAATTCATACATTTCTCAAACAGAATTCTTTTGTCTGTTTTCGATTATCGGTTTTATTTTTAATATTTATTCCACCCTAGCCCCCCAAATAATTCAATGTCTTAAAATGAGAAAATCCCTAAGATTTTCAAGATGAACTAGCTGCAATAGGGTAATAATACGTAAACGGAAATAAACGAAAATTGGAACTAAAAAATACAAAAAATAAACAAAATAAGACTTTTAAAATTGACATAGAAATATTAGGCAGTTTGACATCGATTATTCTATTTACCAAAAAGGATCGGAAATAATTAAGGATTAAAAACAATACCTCAGTACTAAAAGAATGAGACTAACAAAAAGGATGTTTTGCATTAAATGACAAATGTCGGTCACAATGTACAGTCAGGATTCCGTCCAGTACATAACCTAAACAAACCCGAATTTTTAAAATCTCTACTTAAACAAACTTTTTAAATGTTTTAAATTGAACAGTATACCCGAATTTGAGATATTTGATGAAAAACAATTTTTAGAAAAATAATGGTATAGTGGAGTAAAAATTGAAAAATTATATTGCCATAAAAATCATTTCATCTTTCAGTTGAAATTCCTTGCACATTTTGATTTTTCCTCCTTATGATGAACTTGAATAACATCCAGTGACATCGAAGGGCAGAGGAGTAATCCGTCTAGACTAGAATATTCACATTTTTCATCCAAAAGTCGTAACTTTATTAAAGTTTTAATTAACGCTCCCTGTCAGTTTCTAAATTTTACAGGCCTCGCTTTGTTTTCCTTGTACTTGCATAAGGCTACTTAAATATATCATTAACCGCCTTTTCTTCACAAATAAATGTCCAAGGATGGAATCGTAACGGCTTGTTTTGGAAAAATAAGCGGTTTACATTAAGAAAAGCATGCATCGAAAATTCAACACGAGGATTTCCGGAAAAAAAATGAAATATAAATAAAACATAGAAATGAAAATTATTCCAGGATTTAGACGAATGTATTCCAAAAGTAAAATAATTTTAACTATTCAATAGTATTAAACCGAATTTCAGCTGAATAAAAATTATTT
This sequence comes from Argiope argentata, assembly GCA_026289955.1. Taxonomy (NCBI): domain Eukaryota; kingdom Metazoa; phylum Arthropoda; class Arachnida; order Araneae; family Araneidae; genus Argiope; species Argiope argentata. The sequence goes on from JAOUZG010021225.1 coordinate 1,064,764, forward strand.
TCAGGGCTCATTGTTACAATTTTATTTATAATAGCGCTTTAATAATTTATTCAAAAACAAAATGAAGCAAATGGTATTGTTGTTGTTATTGTCGTGAAACGTTTTACAACGTAAGGAGGGATGCAATAGCTTCTGATTTATGGACCCCTGAGCACTCGAATGCAGAAGTCTGACTTCGAGCTGACACACGTCACAGAGCCTTATTACGGGACGGACTTCCTTCATTCACCCACAGATCATAGTTTAGATCTCGAAAAGAGAACGATCGCCTATTACTCAGTACCTCCAGTGGTATTATTCTAGACATGGGGGACTTTGAGATCACGGCATATGTAACGTCCAAAAAAACACACAAATATGGAGATTACTTGGCTGGCAGGTTCGAACTCGCAACCCTGAGGATGCGAGTCAAACACCCAAGCAACCAGGCTATCCCCGCCCAATGATTTCCTTAATTACCTCATTAAAATATATAAATATATTTTTAAAAATATCCGCCTCGCAACGTAATTTAGAATATTCGAAATTTGACTCAAATAAGCGTCTGATGGCTTGGCGAAATCCATTCCAAAATAGCATTTCAGTTGGTTAGCATATATCCAATTTAATTAATTCATCCCATTACATAGTTGATAATTTTTTACGTTTTTATTCTTATTTCTTTTATCTTGATTATATTTCAGTTGGCCTAAAGATCACAAATTATCCTGTTAATATTCTCTCAATTAAATTTTATTCGACAATTTTAACATTTTCAGCTTATAATTACATTAGTTATGTCTTTTTATGATATTTACAATTTTTTCTAACAATGTGGTACTTTTATAACAGTGCTTAGAAAAGAATTTGCATTTATTAGGCAAAAGTAAATAATAACGAGACATGGAAAGAAGAGTTTTTGCAATAAATTATTTTTTTCTTTCATCCAACTTTTATTATAATTATTGAACTATGAGATACAATTATTTAATTATAAAGTATATTAACTGTTGTGTTGTAATATTCCTCGATGATTAAATAGTAATTAGATTTTTTTTCCTATCTTGATTTAATACATTTTAGAAAAAACTGAAAATTCTTGTTTATTATTATATCTTATTAAGGGTATTAATTTAATAATAAAAATATTAATAGACTCAAAGAATTTAGCAATTTTTGTTCTAAATTAAAAAAAATTGTAGCAAGGCTTAAAAATCTGTTGACAGTTGATTTCAATAATTTTTTTACTTCATATATACTATATTTTCATTATTTTTTATTCTATTTCATTATTTATTATTTCTGACAGTAAATTTTTCTTTCCTCTGCAAATATAGAAGGTATGAAATAAAAATAATTAATCTCTAGAGTAAAATAATTCTCATCAAAAGAAAATTAATAAATAATTTTTACTTAAAAAAATTTATAATTGAAAAAAAATGTTTAATTACAATGTCCAGGCATTTGAAAAAAAAAAGGAAATTATTTTTATTTAAAAATGTTAAATCAGCATAAAATTTCTGACCTATTTTTTTTGCAGAATTCTCCAGGCACAGTGAAAATCTCCCATCATTCCAGAGTATTCTGATGACCGAATTGGGGCTGCGAGTTCAATTAAGTGAACTCCAAGCCTCTCCTTTTGGCAAATAAGCAAATTCGTTTCACATATTGTCAAGAATACCTGATTTTGAATATAAATTTTCTCAATTTATTTAAAAGAAGATGGAGTTTGAAAATTTAAAATAAATAAGAGCCCTAATTAAAATATAATAATTTCTGAATTTTTAACTTAATTATTTTCTTTTTTGCTGCTGTTGTTGAATATTTTTTGAAAATGTAATTTTCATAAAATGAATTCTATAAAAAGAAATATTGCTATTTTTTTAGAATGTTGTTTTCTAAATTTACTTGTTTCTCTTTCCCTTGTCTACTTTTGTCTGTTTCTCTTTCCCTTGTAATAAATATTTTTGAATTCTAAATTACACATCATTTGATATTTTTCATCAATCTCCTCAGAAAAGTATGAAACTTTGGAAGGTTATTTAGAAGCTTTCGCATTATTTTCCAATTTCATAGATAAAAAGTTCAATTAACTACAATAAAAGCTGCAGTATCTCGACGAGATTAATTCAATAAATTTTCTATGAATTAATGAATGGGTAAATCATCATTCATCTAAATTCTCTAAAAATCATCATTCATCTAAAATTATCATTCATCTTTCAATTTAACTCCTTAGATTTCTTAGTTTAAACTCATTAGTTGCAGATGCTTGTTTTTATGTTCTGAAAGATGGAGACCAAATCTTTTATCTTTAATCTGAAGTGTTGAAACAAAGATGAAAAAAATATGAAACACTGTATAAAAGGTTCAAATGACGAGTAAATTTAAAGAAACTATTTACCGAAAAAGGATACTCTCCCAAGATATATACTCATTTTTTCCACATCGTTTCATTTTTGTGTAGCATTTTGATATTTAGAGGAGAGCGTTGTTATTTCTGCCGCTTTTCTATACCAATTTACTAATTGCTTTCTTATACAAGTACACAATTCTTTTACAAAAGCTCATCTTAATTGTGCTTGGTTTTCCCGACAGTTGAATATTTCTAAAGCATCAATTTTAACATATTTATTTGATTTTTTTATTAATTTACAAGGTTATCACAATTATAAGATATTTTTGTACCTTTGATCTGCAGCTATTATAAAAATAATCGCAATTGAGAAAATAAATTTTATTTATATTAAAATACAAGATATCTGTATTTTAAAAAAATCTCACATTCTTATCTATAAAAATAAGTTATTTACATGATTTGGTAACTTTTAAAGAGTCCATTCTTTTTAGATTCTTGTGTTACTTTTTAATGAGAAAAATCCTCACTGAACTTTATAATGTAAAGAAAAAAATATTTCACTTCTTAACTTTACTACTTATTCGTGACTTTTTTTTTACTGAAATAGCAGATTTTTTAAAATTCTTTTCCTAATTTTTTTTCTTTAACGAATTTGTTTTAATTTGGCATCCACTATTTGATTTCAGTATCTCGAAGAATAGTTTTTTAAAAATTTTCATCGATAATATTTGATATAACTCTTGAGGGGGGGTCTACCTTTTGCTGAGTTTTAGGGGGGAACTTTGTATTTTCAAAGGAAATAAATCACAAAGGTGGTGTTTGTAGATTGATAAAAGTTTCAGTCAGAGTCTGTGTTTTACTATCTTCAGTGGCTGCGCCATCCTTCATACATAGGTGGATCTTCGGGGTGTCAGTTACAGGTGAAAGCAGAAACTCGTAACTCTTAGTAAAGAGAACCTAAATTATATAATTGAGCCTTTCGATGGAATTATTTGGAATCAAATTTATTTACCTAATTTAATCACGTCATAAGTGATGACATATATGCGTCTATTGTTTGTTACTAATATTTATTAATTCGTTTTCAGATTGCAACGGGTTTTGAATGGACCAAATACATCTCTGTCTATAGGATGCATTCGGTTATTGTTATTAGGATGAATAGTCACGATAGACACAACTTTTTTGCCATCATAATAGAAGGAATATTTTTATGTGTTTTGTGGTTATCAAGAAACAACAGCCCCGAGTTTTCATTACTTACTCGGATATGGTTGATATGATGCTTATATAATTGAAGAAGAATAGACTTCTAAATAATCTGAAAATCGAAAATCAATCTAAAAGTTTAAAAGCTGTCTCTTAGGAAATGAATAATAATTTTAAAAAATAATAATTTAAATATTAAATTTCTTAAAAGGTATGTCATTATTTTTGTATCAAATTATAGATTTAAGCTTGTTTATAACTCAGTAACATTTTCATTAATCTTAGTTTAAGAGTAAATTTACAATCCACAGAAAAAAGAAAAATTAACTTAAGGCTTTCAAAATATATCAATCTTTCTACAGCCTTATTTAAAAAATAGGGATAGCAACGAAATTCTTTTAATAAGCCGTAACATCAAAGATCAAATAGAGATGACATACAAAATTTATCATCTTCGTCATAATTTGGGGGGAGGAGAATAGTTGAATCATTCCTTGTTTTTTGTAAATGATAAATATTGTACCTCAAATCTGCTCAAAGAAATAACGTATCATAGTGGTCAATGATTAAATAATAATAACCTTAAATTATCCTTTTTTTAAGCTTAAAATTTTTGCATTTAACTCTCTTAGACACATTTTTGGTTCAGAATAGAAAATCAGAGTTTATGCAAAATAATATTATTATTCAATCTATAGTATGCATATATTAACATCATTTTTTAATTATTTCAAAAAATGATTTGAAGCAAAATGTTACGTTTGTAATACTTACTTTTTTTTATCGTGAAGTCAGATGAATAATTTTATTTATCAAGTTATCCATTTTTAAAACCGCAACAAAATTAAGTAAATAGTGGTTAATCTTTGGATTAAATACAAAATAGTTCAAAATTTGTCGTTGCTTGCAAGCATTGAGAAAAGCGTTCGAAGATAACACATTCTTCCTTATTCTTTTCCTTTAAACTATTTTCAACTTAATGCACAATCAATTTTAAAATTAAATATTTTTTATGATTCGAATTAAAACTAGGTAGTTTTCAAAAATAGTAATAATTTCAGGAATAATCTCCTTCCCTTTGCATTTCTTAAAGTTTATTAAGTTACACCATGTTTAGCAAAGAAAAATTCCGAAATATTTGAAGGCATTTTCTTTTAAATAAATTCCCTAAAGTAATATTAATTTTAGTAATGCCTCTCTTTACATGTTTTTAAAAAGGCATGTTCTTAGATGGAGCTCTGTATTTTTTTAACCAAAACTTCCGCATGATATCAGAATTGATAAATTGTCGTACAAGAAGAGATTTTTGTGCACTGAAAATACTTTAAAGGCTACAGCTGCTTAGAAGTAGCCTTTAAAGTATTTTCAGTGCACTTCTTAAATTTTTCAACTTCTTAAAATTCTTCTTCTTAAATTTTTCAACTTCTTTATTTCAACTTCTTAAAATTCTAAATTTGTAATAACGCTTCCTTAGAAACAAGCATTCTTCACTCTTACAAATGCGAGTTGATCGTTGTACTGGGCCTTAAAGAATGTTCGAATTTTGTCTCCTATTGACAGCGCAGATGAGAGTGTTCCTTCTCTCCTCTGTCTTCCTTTTGGCTACTTTCAATGGATCACAAAGTCTCTTTCAGTATGACACATTTTATAATTCTGTTCAAAATGGACGATATTGAAGTGTACTGCTAAAAACTTTGCAACTTTCAAAGGGAATAAAATAAACAATGATAGAATAATATTTTCTTTCTGTAATATCTCTCGGAAATAGAATCTAATTTTCTACACTGGCAGGTCGACAAGAATTACATTTTTCCAGTATCGATTTTATTAAAGAACACGGAATATTTTAAAATAGAATTTTAGAGGCTCAACTAAGATTTAATACAAAGATTTGCCTTGAAATAACACTACAACACAATTGAATGTTACTTAACTCCTTACTCGGTATAATTGCTCATAAGAAACTTTTGTTTTCATTCACTCTTACGATATTTAAGAGAGGATCTATACAATATTTAAGCATCTGCAGATTTCTGAATAATAATTAAAATGAATTGATTAAAATATTTTTCTGAGAATTAATTAAATTAAAATATGTTTCCAAGAAATAACTAAATTTAAATTAATTTCTGAAAGTATGTAAATGCATTATATCTATCGTTTTTAATTAGTATTTGCCCCCCCAAGCCATTTTTGCCATAACTTTCATCATTTGCTTATTAAATGCTCTGTCCATCGGAAAAGCAACAAAACTATTCTGATCCCATTCATAACATTTGAGAGATATTATAAACACAGTGATTTGAAAAATTGTTGGGGCTCCAGCGTGCTCCACTTCATACACTCGAATTCCTAACTCCACGGGTTCCCAACACAATCGAAAATTAAACACAAAGGTTTTGGTGTAGGGGGAATTTCATCAAACTATTTTTTTTTACTCTATCAAATTGACACAGATAATTAAAACCTTTTCTAGATGCAAAACAGAAGGCAATTGTAGGTGTTGTGGAGAATATTATAATAAAAAAGTAATGCGAAATTAATTCTTTGAAACTCCTCCCATAATTAAATGTATTTAGTTTTATTTTGATCATTAGAAAAGAAGAAATCTATAAAAAGATAAAAATTAGAAAATCTAAAGGTACTCAACCAAACAACTTGGACTAATCGCTGTGAATATCATATTGAAGAAGTCGTAATTAATTTATTTTGTTTGACGAAAACTATCATTTTAATTTATCTGTTTAAGATGACACGAAGAAAAAGCTGCTGGCTACCGCGTCGGATTGGCTGCATCAGAACCGTTCTTTTTTTCACTCATTCGCAAAAAACCCTATCTGAGACCTCATGGTTCGAATCAAGTTCCCTACTCCTCAAGAAACGACACCCTGCACCAAAGGATTTTTAAAAACTTTCAAAAGCTAATGCCTTTCAGAGTTTTTAAGTTTTTTTTAATGCACAATTTTTAATTAAACCAGAGACAACTGAGGGCCAAATAAATTAGAAGGAGATAAAATACATGCAATTTTTCAAGCAACAGGAATGACTTATTTTCAGATATATTTTTCTGTGAACGAAAGTGAAATGTTTGAATATAGAAAGCAAATTGTCTAATGTGTTGTCAAGAGGATTCTATTAAAACCTTACAATACTTCAAGAATTGCGAGAAAAATTTAAAGGAAATTAATTTTATGGATTCAAATGAATTTTTTTGCTGTCACTAGAATAAGGATTAAAAATCAAATATAAATATTTTCCAATGTTTTTCCTCATTTAATGCTCAAATGAATAAATGCTTTAAAAGGATCCTTCCTATGCATTGATGTCTAAAAGCAGATACTTAGAAATTTTTAAAAATAATTAAAATTTAAGAAAAAAAATATTTGAAGATTTATATTATACAAGAACATATTTACTTTGAAATTACTCATAATTCTACTTCCAAAACATTTAAGATTCAGTATGCAATAACACTCCTTATTTCAATACATTTCAAAACACACATAATTGCAGCTGCAATAATATACATTATGATTTTTATGCTAAAATGAATTATATATTTAAAAGCAAATAATATAAATTTATAAAATTTCAGATTTTATTTAATTAAATGATTTAGAGGGACTTCAGATGGTTCTGAAATGGGTTTTTTCAATTAACAGTTAAGAAATCTGTGGTGTTTTAAATATTTTAAAAGAATATCAATCTATTTTTATATTTGACTATTCATTAAATTTAAACATAATTTACTGTTCAGCAGGACTAGGTAAAATAATTTGTTCAACTTTAAAACATTTATTAGTGATAAATAAGAGCAATAATTTATTCAGAAAACATCTACGGCAAATTTTCTATAAACATTTTCTTTCAAAAATGCAATTTTTTAAACAGATTGAACTTTATTGAAATTTAATTTACAGCATTTATAATTTGAGTTTTCAACAGTTATTTTCGTTTCAAATTGTAGAAACAAAAGAATGAACTGTTTTATATAAAATATTGTTGCTTGTGTCAGTTGCTAAATTGATCAGGTTTGTTATCGATGACCAGAAAAGGAACTGGTGAATTAACTTCGAATCATTAATGTTCTAATTAGAAATAATTATCAATATCTATATGTCAGAATATAAACATTATTAAAAATAAAAGAATTGTTCAATTCTATTTTTGAAATCCCATTACGTTTCAAACAAGTTTAACAAGCATCAAGGGATATAAATCAGAATTCCACCAATTTCACTAGTTATTAACATATGGTTTTCCTTAGTGTCAGACATTTTTTACAAGAATAAGTGTTTTAGTTGGTCAAAACTATCCGAAACGAACCATTCATATTAATTTCTTTATTTGAAAGGAACCACTAGCTGTAAAATGATGACTCAAAATAAATACCATTTGCATTATTACTACGTTCCTTTAAGATGCCTTTATTTTAGTTGAATGTGGTACCTTACATTAGTCTGAATGCTCCGAAAATAATAATTAAATAAAGATAATCAATCCTTTAATTCAATTATATAATTTACAAATCATATGATCCATACACATTAAAAATGTTTTTCGTTTATCATACTGTTATAATTATTTTACATTTCTGTTTCATCAGAATTTTTCATATTTTAAATTTAGATTCCCTTATTAAATAATTTCTTTAACTTGAGAGGATGTTTTTAAGATAAGTTTCTCTAACCTAAGAAATAAATATTTCATACCAAGGATATAAATATAACAACACGTTTAGCTACAATTAAGAATATTACATGATTATAATACTGCTTCAAATATGTGCAAAGAAAGCGAATGAGATATTTTTAATCGAGTGTTCAAATGTATTTCTCAAAATTTCTAAAAATCAGTGGGTGACATCAAATTTAATTACACCACTGAAAATATCAAAAAAACAGCTAAATCTATTGATCTAACACACACACACACACACACACACACACACACACACACACACACACACACACACACACACACAC
>JAOUZG010021225.1:1073695-1095631 GCA_026289955.1 Argiope argentata
ATATTGAGTTTCAGTGTTCTTAGTTTTAATTTATATAATTACTTGTTTGAACATCAAAGACATTCATAGATAATTTATTCGACTACAATGTAAATGCTAAATTACGAAGGAATTATAAGTTTGTGGACAACTACAGCTTTTAAACACTCATAAAGAATTTTGAGGTGATAAATGATCTAAAACCACGAACTTATTGGGCTTAGAAAATCAACAAGGTGACATGCCGTTCACTTTGGTCCTTCTGGAAACCAAGTGGAAGGTGACACGGTGAATATCTGTCCTGGAATGCAACGGTATTTCTGTCGCTATCGGTGTTTGCACGCCACAACGAGTCCTCCAAATAGCTCCCATGGCGTTCTTAATTTCTGGCATTCGAATAACATAAATTACTGGATCTACAAACGATTTCAGCACAATCATGGAGTTGATGAAAATCCCAGTCGGAATTCGAATCCACAGAGGGATTTCTGGATACGGCATTGGACAGTCCAGGCAGGTCAGAACGAAATATAGAACAGCGGGCATCCAACCAAGAATATAAGTTCCCAAGATCAACAAAGTCGTGATGGTAGCCTTGACGTTTTTGTGCAGCTGCCTGCTGGAGGGAGACTGGGGCAGGCCCCTCTGATGCTTTCGTACCAAAATGAACATGTGCGTATACATTCCGCACATCAGGACAAGAGGAACGAAGAATAGCACCGAAGTTGTGGCACGGAAAGGCATGCGGAGGAGAAAATCTACTCGTGAACAGTACTGTGACTGGAAGCCGTCATTGGGGACAAGGGAGAAGTATGAAAGGAAGAACACCACGGGCATCACCCACATACCCACAATTGCAAAAATGGCTGCTTTTCTGGTAACCGTGGCAGCATAATGTAATGGTTTGAGTATTCCTATATAATGATTAACAGCCAAAGCCAACAAGTGCAGAACAATTATGACGATTCCACCCAGTCGAAAAGCTTCGAGTACTAATATATAGCAATGACTAAAAAGTCCTAGATTCGTTCCAAAGACGTTTGGCAATAAGCTGTTGATGACAAGTCCAATCCCAATCACCAAAGAGGCGTATGCATCGGCAACTGCAAGCGACAAGCTCAAATACAGAGTTGGTGATAATCTTCGCACCCACCTAACGCTGAAGACGATAACCAAGTTGAACGTCATGGACAAGAAGCAGGCGGTCAGCATCACGGGCACCACAGTTTGATATAAGATTTTAACACCATCCTCTTCCTCAACTAGCGGTACAACCGTGGATGTTTCGTTGGAATCGAAATCTTTAACTCCTTCGTCTATTACTTGGATATTGAGCTGTAAAGAATTATTAATGAGCAGATCTTTGCATTTGACAGGTTGTTGCAGCCTCCAGCAATCGTTGCCCGTGTAGTGGTGCTCGTGGTAGTCGCGAAGTGCGAACCGCGAGGCTGCGTGCCTGATGCGGTGCTCACCGAGCTGTAGTCCCCGCATGTCTCGTTGGCTTTTCCGAAGACAACTAAGCCATGCGGAGAAAATATTTCCTCCGGACCGCGAAAAGTGGGAGGAGGCAGCTGCTGCCCTCTAGAGGGTGCGCAGATATCGCTCACATTTCTCTCACATTCCTGGCATCTATGGTGAACGTGGGTGAGCGCAATATGAAACAAGGCCATCAGACACGATCTTCCTGTGAGAGAGAGGCCAAACAAAAATGTATACTTTCTGTAGGTGCCTTCCTTTCGATAGCCCAAATAATAATCACATCCCACGCATTATGAAAATTATAAATATAAAATGTTCGAGCATAAAGAATAGTTAGGAGTAGAATAAATTTTGGAATGAGTAAATTCAAATAAATAATAGAAATAAATTTAAAAAGCGGATTATAAGAAAAAGGAAAGAGTGAAATTATTTTAGGAATCAAGAGACGGAAAGGTGTTCATAAATAGTTTATTATGTTATTAAAAGTGATTAGCCTTATAAGCCGAAAACATGGAAATATGATGTTTTAAGATTGATTTTATATCATTTAAAATTTAGTTTAACTTATGATAAGAGAACATCCATACACATAATATATTAAATTATGTCTCACACATGTTAGTATGTGTGAGAGTATCCAGCAGATAAAGCAAGCTCGTAAAATAATGATGCAAAATATATTTAAAGGTTTATTTAAATTAAGCATTAAAACAGTTATAGAATATTTATAAACGAATAAATTACTTATTTCATTGTAAAGGAAAGCAAACGTATCAAATTTGAAGAAAAATTATTGTATTAAATTTTAATTTATGAGGTGCTTCGTAAGAATATTCTACCATTGGTTAGAATTCGGGAAAAGAGCATATAAAGATTAATAAAAACATATATACGTGTAAATATAAAAATATGTATAACTTTTCAAAGCAACGGATGTGGACACGAGATTCAGACATTGCAAAAAGAAAATAGTTCAAAAATTTAGAATTTTAAATGAAAATAATTCCCTATTTCAGCAAAAAGAATCGGTTTTTTAACATAGGCACTTACCTAAATTCTTCCTGTATTAAACAAATAGAATTCTGTATAACTTTAAGCAAATGAATAAATAAAAGTTAAATGAAGAACTCGCAACTTTGTTCAAAGCGGTCTGAAAAATACGACTGCTGATTAAAGTTATTCCATTAAAGTCTACAAGAATTGAGGATAAGTCTTTGTTTTGAAATTCCAACATTTTCAAGTAATTAAAAATTAATCAGATTTCAATTTTTCCCCTTAGGGCCTTCATACAAAAAATATTTTTCTTCAATTTACATATCAAAAAAATAATCTTTCTGTTATTTAAATTTTTTTCAGTGCAGTTCCTCTTCGTATTTTATTGAAATTTTTTATAAAAATTTAAGCCTTTTGTGAGCCTATTTATTAAGCCTTTTGTGATACCACTGATTTCTTTTCCATTTCACAATGCAGTGTTACAGAATAAGATAATCAAAAACCATTTTCAATAAATTAATGGATTTCTTGAGACTAAACAAAAATATATATGATTTTTTCCATCTATTAAGTAACGTGTTAACATATTACAAAATAAGGAAGGCTTTTTTTTCATATTACTGCTTCTTATTGATGTTAATTCTACAGTTTTCATCTCAGGGAAAAATTTTAATTTTGATACGAAAAAAATGCTAACAATCCATGAAATCACGCCGCATAAAAACAAGAAAGGCGCAACATTATTACAGCATTCTAATGTTGGCTGATTCTGAGTATTCAGGAGTAAGATTCATTTTCCCTTTTTCAATGAATTTCTGATCATTTAACAATGCTTATGAAAATAGACTTTGTACAAAATTTTATGAAGTTCGCTCGGCGAACAAGTTTCAACTATTTCATCAGAAAAGTGCTAAAACGATTCCTAATTTCAAATATATATTCCAGTATGAGCAAGTGCCCCAGGATCTGAATCTTGCATTTCAATTTATTTGTTTTGTAGTATTATAGCCCTTAATGCATTGATTCAATCAATTATGTACTTATTTTATATTTCTTGAATTCTTCTGCAAAATCTATTTGAATGAAGAATGACCACTGATGTCAATTAATGAAATTCTTCATTTAGTGCTTTGATCCGCAAAGGGCATTTCAGAAGATATTAAATAAATCTTGGAATATAATTCCCGAATAATATCCCTTTTTATCGTATACGAAGACTAAAAATGAAGCATTTTCATCTTCTAAAATACAAATGCGGGACTATTCTCTTATTTAATCTTACTATTATCTTCGTTTCAGATCTTCTGAAATAGTTTCAGATCTTCTGAGTCTGAAAATACATTTTTGGAACTATGATGAGTGTTTTTTAAACGATAATTCAAAAGTCCTTCAATTTAAACAGATCAAATTTGGGATCTGGATTTTACATCAAATGTTTAGATCTTCTGAAAATTTTCAACGAAATACATTCTATCTTAGCTCTTACTCTCGACATCGTGCAAATTTGGATATGTATGTGCGAAGATGACGATTTAATCGCAATGAAAATTGTTATTAAGCCGCATCATTAAGTTGCTGTTGAAAACCATCAACAAAAAAAGTAGCTTGTCGCCAAATTTTAGCGAAATGGCCGAAAGTGGCACAGACGGTGGCAGCGTTTTCAACCATAAGGTTTCGATGAACGCCGCAGCCAATTAACGGAAACCTTAAAAAAATCAATGAATGCAAAAAACGGAAATGCTTGCGAAAAAATTAATCGAAAAGAATGAATGTAAGAAAAAGGAATAATTACAGCTGAAAAAATCAAGGGAAATGAACAGGAAAGATCGAATTACAGTAACATTAAAAAAATGCCAGCAATGCAAACCGAAACAGAGCGCTACCGAAAAATTACCAACCTCGTGAAGCCTCAAATGGCTGTATATCAAAATTTAGCTCACACAGCTAACCTAAAAGCAATTTATTTTGTGTATCCGAAATAAAATCAAATAACAAACCAATTATTCAAAACCGTTTTGCTGATTAGACTTGGCCAAAACAAAATCAAGTCCTTATCCGTTGAAAATACATGTTTCAACAATCAGAACAACATATTGCACATACATGAATTTTCACCTCCAATTAGGGCAACGCGTATGCTTGAAATTTCTACGCCAGTTGGGATAACACAATACAAATTACAAATTATTAATTTTAATTCAAAATGCTTCAGAATGAATAATCGATTAATTAACAGTGTTTAATTTTAAATACACACTTTGAAAATAAACAGGATCGTTTGAAATAACCGGTTGAAAATATGTTAAATCTAATCTCATTAGCGTGGGAATAAAACAAACAAGTCTTACTCATTTGGAGTTGGGGAAATGATTTTTGGTGCGAAAGTTAGTTTTGAATTAATAAAAAATTACCGAAATAAATAGTAGCCCGTGGGTTGTTCAAGCTATAATCTATCTCTGTTCTAAATTTCATCTGATTTCATTCCCAGTGATGGATTAACTCATCCGTACATCTAAATGTTCATATTTATAATAGAAGTATAGATATGTGAAAAGAATTAGACTTCATTACTCAAAAAATGGTCCGAGTCATGAACAGTGAGCATAAAACGTATGCTAAGGTTCATGGCATCCCAATTGCTACTATGTTGCATTTCATTAGAGAATATATTCACTCAATATTAATGCATACGATTTCTATCTTTCGCGTTATATGAAAGATTTTATTGACAGGAATATATTATTTACTTCAAAAATAACATAAATTATTCGTTTTCAGGCTTAAGAAAATATATTTATTTTATTATATTTTTGTATACTCTGCTGTACTGGGAAACTCTGGACGTCCGAACTTTGAAAATATTAAAGATTAAATAGAATTCCTTCCATTCGCAAAGACAGAGCAGTGATTTTAGTTCAAAATGGGGGGGGGGATATCGTAATAGAATAGTTCCCCTTTGATGTAAATCGTAAGCATAAATCAAATAACTTTGAAGTCCTTGAAACATTTTGAAATCAGTTTCTGAAAATACTAAATCAATGTTTGCCCTTTTAGATGGTTTTTCACAGCATTTACATTGCTGGAAGAGCAGTCAATACTTTAACTTACACTGAAGGGAAAATTTCATGTCAAAGGGCTCCAACATTCCGTTCAAATTGATTCTTCAAAATGTCTACAATGTCTTCTCTCCCTACATTACACCGAAACAGTCTTCAAAGAGACTTCTCGAAACCTATGAATAATATTTAGGATCATAAATGAACTTTCAGAATCGTAAAATAACTGCACATGGATTTATACAGCCTTTTTAAATCAAAACACATCGACTTTTTTTGAATTTACCATTTTTCTAGTATCGTAAAATATTCAAAGGATCGTATCTATGTTTGAATTTTTTTGAATCGCCAGCAAAATAAAAAAAACTATTAAATTTTTACAAAAAAGAGGGGGAAGGGGAGGTCTGCTAAGTAATTTTGGTGGAACGTTTTTAGTTCATTGCAAGTCATGCCGAAAATTTCTTATTTGAATTTTTTTTCCATATTTGTATGGAAAAAAAAATCTTCACATTTTCTCACAAATCTTCACATGATTTCTAAAGTACCTTTTCTATTTATTTTAAAATCAAAACAAATGCAAAATCATATTTTGTATTAAATTGTTTTGCCTAAGATCTTAACAGCAAAGAGCATTTTTTTTAGGTAAACAAGAAGTAATAAAAGGAAAATAAACGTTTTAAAAGGTGGATTTTTTACGACTCTGTTCCAAATTCAAGATTTTTCCATATTAAAATAAATAAAGAAAACTTTAAACTTCAATAATTACAACTAAATTTGATTAAACTCTTTCGTAAAACCGGTATTACGTTTTAAGAGTTAGTTTTGGGCTTATACTCCAAGTTCCTAATTTTTTTATCTGAGATAAATTGTTCAGTTAGCAGGATTAACCGGTATTCATCTACTTTCACAGTTTAATGTGGATTTTTTTAAACGATTATTCAAGAAAACACGCGCTTTGTTGCCTTGAATTCTAACTAAGAACTTTGGACTGATGCTTTAAGACTTCCGATTGAAAGCAAACAATTAGCATCACAATCAAAAAATATAGGATTAGTTCCAAAAATAGTAATCAGAATATGGCCATCTATTTTCATTCCATTACGAAAATTCACTTTCTCTTTTTCTATGTCTGAATGTACTAAGATATTCAACTATTTATAAATTATGGAATACTGGTCAAGGACAACTATGGACAAGGAAATCAAGAAAAAACAATACATGGTTATATCATATTTAGCTTTAAACCTACTATTGACTTTATACAAATATAACAATTTTTAATTCACTGGAAGGGAAAACTAATCAAAATCCAATGTCAATCAGCATGGAGTCAAACGTCGTATCGAGCCCTCTCAATTTTCCATAATATGAAGCAATTGGAAATTGAGGCTAGATGGCTCATAAATACAGTTGAAATTTTAGTTTAGTTATTAGCGTTTTGTTTTAAACACTAGGTCTATTATAGGATGGATTTCAATGAACCATGGTCCAATGAAAAAGATGACACCTGAGCTGGCGCTCCTTTCTTCAAACTTCCACAAACAATAGTCGGAGGGTATTTGACTCAAACGACGATTATTCAGTGGAAATAGGTCTCAAACCTGACACCCTCCGGGCACGAAACAGAGATCTGACCATCAGGTTACTGCAGCCCTAAAAAGAAGGAATACGAAAAGGAAACAGATTCTTATGTCCATGGAGGAGATGCAGGCCTGAAGCGAAATTTTGTTGAATCTGCACTGAAGAGCCAGAAAAACTGGTGTATCAATCTAATGTGGTGTAGATCCTCCCAGAAGCATGGAGAAGCGCCGCAGCATGGCGTGACTTGTATTCAACTGTTTTATGAAGATATTCTGCATTCAGTTCACACCATGACTCCTCCAAGCAGTGCAGAAAGTCGTGGGTGTGCGAAGGGGTGAAAATCTCCTGCAAAACACCCTAAATGCTCTCAATAATGCCCATGTCAGGGGAATTAGGCAGCCGAGAGAGGGAACGAAATTCAAAAATGAGATCATCAAGCCAGCAACTCGGCAGCTACTGTAGATCGGAGGGGTGGCGCATTATCCTGTTGGAATTGTGCACTTGTCCACGCCCATCTGAAAACACACAGGACCTGAAATTATGCAGGTGCTCAGATAGAATTTAAACGTACCGTTGACCTGCCCTGGTTGAGCATCTATGCATCAAAGGTCTCATTTCAAACCAACTGCACACGTCCCGTACCATCACAGAGCCTCCACTATCTAAGCATGAGGGATCTATGGATTCATAAGAATTTCTTTACACCCTTACGCGTTCATCTGCTCTATACAATTGGAAACGTGACTCGTTAGAACAGAAAACATAACTTCAATCACTAACGATTGTGTTGGCTCAGCAAGGAACAAAACTTTATCCCATTGAGTCAAAAAGAGTACACGATATGTTTTGCGGATACAAAAGCCCATATCACTTAGAGTAATTTACACAGTATTCTCGCTGACAATTTTCATGGGCCTAAATAAATATCTGCAGCAATCTGAGGTAGTATTGAACGTCCATCTCAAGTAGTGATTGTTTTCAGTATTTGATGGTATCCATTCTATCAAGGTATATTTCCGCTCACAACGCTGCCGAAAATTTGAAGTTTTGCCGGATATCTGAAATTTGTGATAAACCTAGAAATAGACGGGCGCGAAAATTCAAATTTCATAGCTACTTTGGAATTGATGTGACCCATCTCTCTTTCACCTGCAATTAGTCCCTGTTGAAAGTCACTTGAATCTTGTAACAGCTAGAGTCATTGTAATAGTCTCCTCAGATGTTTGTTGTCTTATATACGCAATGCATATTGCATCGTGTTTAGCTGGTTGGTTGAACATCTCCCTCATTTGCTATTCCTGCTACAGCTGTTTTCCTGGATCTTCAGTTTGTAATGAAGCAGGCATAACCGTAATGTGCATATGAAACATATGGGATGAAATCAAGAGAATAACTTGATTTATCTAAATGAACAGCTTTTATTTATATCAATTAACGTGAACTAAATATATAACTAAAATAGACATGAAGTAAATAAAATTTTAGAACTCTTGTATTCATGGATTCTGCGGTGAGTAAATGCAAAAGTGCAACAATATATTAACAAAAAAATTCGCATTTAAATTTTGAAATTCTTCATGAAAAGCTTATTTGCTCGAGTACTTGACTAAATTTTTACTGATTTCAATGCTTTAAAGAGAGTTAAAAAGGATTAACCAATGTCATAGATTATAAAGTTCGAAAATATTTTTCGGCATTAGTGGACATTAGTGACTAATCAATCATAGTTAAGCATACTCTATGTATACTATGTACTTAAGTATACTTAAGTACACTCGATATATTCTGTGTAAACCAGTGAGGGGGTAGCCATGGCGTTTCAACATCCACGATAATTCACGATATCGATATCTTTCAAGATGTAACAGTCAGAGATAGGATTTCTGCCCTGAAAAGCCAATCTCATTCAATCCACTTCATTTTATTTTCCATCTTCATAACAATTCTGCAAGGTGCTAAATTTCTGATTATAGTAGATACCCTGAAGCAGAAGGAGGGGAAAAGATACATATACTCGCAATGAGCACTATAGAATTATCATAAAGTGATGCAGAGATGAATTTAGGCAGAAAGGTGAAAAAATTAAAATATCAAATTCATGTTTATGAAAAGAATATTTAAGTGCATATGTATCTGCAAAAAAATGTTTCTCGTTTGCAGTCGTCTTATTTCTCACGCAAGCAGCCGTTTATTACTCCTGGATAAAAGAAATTTTAAAATCGAATGTATAAAAAAATTCGTTTGATTTTTAACACCATTTTAATAGTTTCTGCACATATTTCTCCATAGTATCATTTTTAATGATTGTAGAAAAATATCACATCGTTGAAGAGAGTAAATCATTATCGTTCTAAAGATATATACGCTTTTATTCAACGACTCAATCAAAATTCAATAAACCTGACATAAGTTAATAAATTTAGTTTGGTTAGGGGGGGAACACAAGGGCATAATTCTTAGAAAATATGTATACGTGTATCTTCACCAAGCAAACATTAGTTAATAAAGATTTGATAGAAGTCACCGCTTAAAGCATTTTAAATTATATTTCGTTAAACATAACGTCGGTAATTACTAAGTCTTTTATTTAAAATTTCGATCGTTACATTATTTTTTTTACATTACAACCTGAATAGTCTACAAAAGAAATCCGGCAAGATAAAAACATGACTTTTAAATATGTTAGAACTCTATTGAAAACTTATAGTTAAAAACCAATTGCTTTTGAACAAACAAAAAGATTTAGAGAGACCCACAAAGAAGAATGCGACATTCTATTAGAATATGGAACCAAGATCGAATATTTGCACAAAGTGCATCAAAAGACGATTTTCTCAACAACAAATGTTCATTTGTAAAGTTAAGTGCGGTCAATTCTTCCGCACATTTGAAATGTGCCAAGCACTTCTTTAATCAAATTAAACTGTTAGTGATTTAATATAGCAAAATAAAATTTGCCAGCAAGATTTTGTAATCATTCATTTTTCTACAATCTTTGGATGAGCAACAGAAACTCTAAAAATATCAATCAAAAATTATTCTCTCTATTCCTTTCTCTTCCTAATCAAAGTATAGATTATTCAAAGTGAATTATTAGTTGTCATAGTAATAATTAGCAGGTCACTTACTAACAAGTCTGTCGTAGAGATCGCCACTGCAAAATTATTGAAATAAAACTTATATTTATTTTGAAAGCCAATCGAATCCTCATTCAGTTTATTCGAATTTCAAATTCGGAAATAGAGTCGTGAGGTTAGCTTTACGAAAGAGCTTCCTTTCAATCGGCTCAAAATGATTTTTCTTTTGCTTTTTACAGAAGAATGGAAAATGGTTTGATTCGTATTCTAAACCGGTTTTGCTTAAAGAAACCAAAACTGAAGTCTTCCTTTATGCATGCAACTGATTCGTTGCGAGAAAAGATGAAAATTTATAAGATATTGAGCTTACTGACAGACAATTATTAAATCAAATAGGAATCCTTTTAAAGAAGAGTAAAAAATTCTGAATTGAAAGAAAAGAAATACTTCAAAATTAATCAGAAAAACATTAATCTATTTTTAATGCAATGCAATTAGACCCTAATTTTTTCTTATATTTTATATATAACATGAGAGAATGCTATCAACTAAAAAAATAAAACGCGCTTCTATTATTATATTTAAAAGCCTTTTTGCTTCAATCATTTAGCTCTTTTTGTCTTTAAATTATATTTCATTATTATAAATACTATAAATCCTTAAAATCCTTTCTTATTTAATTTTTCTCCTATAGCAAGAAATTAAAATATAACAAAATAGGTCTATTAAATGCTCATTAAGTTCTTAAGCGTTAATATATACAAGAATGCACAAGTATATACAGAGTTTTAACTCTTTAGCATATAAGAAACTGAAAGCGAATTATAATTTTTTAATTCACTAGCTTCGTTTTTATGAAACAAGGCAAATAAAAGGGCATAAATAGTTTTATATTGAATGCAATATAGTAGCATAACTGATTTTGAAAAAACCGTATTTATTATTTCACTCACAATTCACTTCATTTTCATTATCTTGCTTAGTTCTTATTTCTACTATGTGCTTTTAAATGCACCATGTGTTTTTGCGTACAGTAAATTCGAAGACGCAAACAAATAGAGAAAGAATGAATGCTAAGTATTCCGTAAAAAAAACAAAAAAAAAAAAACGTTCTTTGTTCTGGTATGGTGTTTATTATTCGGGCCATTCCTTCTCTCCTTTCTACCGGACTGCCGAATTTCAGAGAGAGAAAGAAATACGCTCCACGGAATAAGCGAAGGAAGGGTATTTTTATAAAGAAACCTTGAGAAATTATTCACTGCAAAACTGTTTCCGTTATTTTACTTTACTTCGTTTGCTGGAAAAGAAATATACTGAGTTAGGAATGGAAGTAAAGAAGGTGAATATGTACTAAGGCTAAATTTTTTGCAGCAATGACATTAAAATGTGCAGTCATTTCGGCTGTTTGCTTAACACCGATTTTGCATTCATGTCAGAGATTTTAAGAAAACAAATTCACAATTAGTAACATCTTTTACATACGAGTACATTTATATCAGAAATGTGATATTCTAGCGTTCAATACCTCGAATTTCAATATCATTTCTAATAACTGTGAACGCCAGAAAACAAAACTTCCCCATTTTTCTCTTAAAGTTTATTATTGATGTTATATACATATGATTGAATATGAAATATGACATTTATAATAGTGGATTACCTTCCAGGTTATTGCTAGTTAATAACGACTCAGAGCTCCCCTCGGAATTCCTAGAAAACGCGCTCTCTCCACGCGCTCTCTGCGCTGGGTCTCTAACATAACTCGTGGCTTTTCTCCCCGCCGCCTGTTCGCTTCACATCATTTGAGGAGGGCCGTGGCGATTAATGACAGGACATCGTTTATTTTTAGAATGAAATTTAAATACCTTTGGACAAATTTTGGTTTAAACTTAGAAGTTGGACAAAAATAATTCCAAAATGAAACTTACTGTTAGAGTTTTGTCTAATTTAAACAAATATAAAACCGTCTCTACGTCATGATTCTTCCAAAAAAACTTTTGTTAGTTTGCGCGATACTGTAAGTTGTGCTTCAGCGGCAAAATTTAAAATATCTTTTTTATTAATATATCCAACGAAATTACAACATAAATATTTTTTCTTACAAGATCTACACAGAACGTTTTAATACTGTTTGTATCGCTATATTTTAAATAAATCATTGTATTCAAAACTAAATACACTGAAGTGATAAAAGTCATGGGATAGCAATATGCAAATATACAGATGGCAGTAGTATCGCAGCGAAAAAGTATAAATGCGCAGTTCATTTTCCAGAGCTTTCATTTGTGTTCAAGTTATTCATGTGAACAAGTTTTTCGTGATTTATGGCGACACGACGAGAATTAACAGACTTTGAACGTGGAATGTTAGGTGGAGCTAGACGCATGGGTCATTCCATTGCGGATAACGTTAGTGAATTCAACATTCCGAGATCCACAGTACCAAGAGTGTGCCGAGAGTATGAAATTTCAGGCATCACATCCCATCATGGACAGCGCAGTGGGCGACCACCTGCACTTAACGACCGAGACCGCCGACGTCTGTGTAGAATGGTCAATGTTAATAGACACGCAACACTTCGCCAAATAACTGCAAGAATCAATGTGGGACGTACGAGGGACGTGTCCGATAGGACTGTGCGCGAAATTTGTCTTCCCTGGGCTTTGACAGCAGAAGACCGTCTCGAGTGCCTTTACTGACAGCACGACATCACCTCCAGTGACTCTCCTGGGCTCATGAGCATATTGACTGGTTCCTAGACCAGTGGAAAACCATGTCGTGGTCAGATGAGTCACGATTTCAGTTGTTACGAGCTGATGGTAGAGTTCGAATGTGGCGCAGACCCCACGAAGCCATGGACCCAAACTGTCAGCAAGGCACTGTTCAAGCTGGTGGTGGCTGCATAATGGTGTGGGCTGTTTTTACATGGCATGGACTCGGTCCTCTGGTGCAAATGAACCGATCATTGACTGGAAATGGTTATGTTCAGCTGCTTGCAGATCACTTGCAGCCATTCATGGACTTCACGTACCCACACAACGAAGGGATTTTTATGGATGACAATGCGTCATGTCACCGGGCCAGAACTGTTCGCAATTGGTTTGAAGAACATTCCAGACAATTCCAGTCCATGATCTGGCCACGTAGATCGCCCGATATGAATCCCATCGAGCATTTATGAGACATCATCGAAAGGTCCGTTCGTGCCCAAACTCCTGCACCATCCACACTTTCACAATTATGGACGTCTATACAGACAGCATGGCTCAATATTCCTGCAGAAGACTTCCAACGACTTGTGGACTCCATGACACGTCGAGTTGTTTCACTTCGCCGGGCAAAAGGAGGACCGACACGATATTAACAGTCATCCCATGACTTTTGTCACTTCAGTGTATATTGCTGTCTGCAATCAGTGTCAAAAATCGTCTTAGTTCAAGGTTGTATATTAAAGCTGATTTTGTATTTGAAAAAAAATGATAGTAAACTAAAATAACGCTTATATTTAGCTTCTAACAGCTAAACAATATTTCAATCTACGCATACAAAAGGTATTTTTAATAGCACTGAATAGAAATGACCCGAAAACCAAAGGAGAATCTCAAGAGATTCAATCTTTCTATAGCTGATCCCTAAACACGAGGTCAGCGTCATCTCAGGAATGAGACGAATGAACAATTTACTGAATAGTCATTTTGCAGCGAAGTGCCCCGATGAGAATTTCGCTCCAGAACCGTACGTTTAATATTTCCACCCACGATTGACTCTTCCTCAATCTCATAGTTTCAGAGATTCCAGAAAATGAGGAGGTAATTCTCTTCACATGTTTCCCTTGAAAAACTGCATCCATCTTCATATTGATCCCATCAAAAAATGCAAAGATTGAGGAATTTT
Organism: Argiope argentata; assembly: GCA_026289955.1. NCBI lineage: Eukaryota > Metazoa > Arthropoda > Arachnida > Araneae > Araneidae > Argiope > Argiope argentata. The sequence goes on from JAOUZG010021225.1 coordinate 1,087,755, forward strand.
GCATATAAGGTCGTCATTGCTCGTAATTTATAATTGCTCCGTGAAAATATCAATATGTAATATGCGTAAATTTCTTTATTGATTCATTTGGGCTGTGTAAAGATTACGAAAGTTTTCGCCCCTCACCGATGACTGGGAGAACTGCTTTCGTGATTAATTATGACCGATTCTTTTGCGGTAGAAGATTTATTTGGAGAATGCTTGTAATTGCTAGAGAGAAGGTAAAAACTTAACTGCGTAAACATAAACTGCGTATTTTCAGCTTCAGTGTCTTATTCATTAAATAAATCATCGAAAAAATACCTGCGTTTGGTTAATGGATCGTAAATTCCTACGAAGGTAGGAAATGCTTTAATCACTTTTCCGAGAGTCTCATTTATTTCGGTACGTCGAGGAGAGCTCCAGCGAAAAGAATTACGGATTTATTTAAGTATTTGGAGAGGCAATTTATCTTTTTCATCTAGATAACAAATATATAGCAGTTATTTGGAGGCGTATTTGTACGGCAGGTGGGAGTTTGCAAAATTATAGAAATATAACGCTTTGAAGATTTCAAGTGGCTATGTAATTATTTTTCCAATAAACACTTTTTGGCTATGTATTTGATCCTAACATCAAGAAAGATTTGAATGTTGTTCAGAAATATTAAGTTTGCTTGCTTAGTATTTTTTACTGACTTCACGAAGATATTGGCTAATCAGTCATGATTTTTATTTAAATCCTTCGGGCAGAAACAGAATCCTTCAGGCTTTCTATTTAAATCCTTCGGGCAGAAAAACATCAGAAGAGCTTACATGTAATGAAAGCTTTAATTAGGTTTTCATACAATAATGAATTACTGAACTCAGGGTACTAATTCATATATAACTTATTAATTTCTATCATTTATTTGCTACATATAACTTTAAATTGAAATTTAAACAAATCAAATGTTGAATAAAATCAAATTCGTTGTAAGCAAGCCTCTCTTAAATGTGATTTTTTAGTTAAATCTTGATTACAATAACCATAAAGATAATATTACTTGTTACCACACCCCTATAGCACACTGAATGACAGGTTGGCAGCAAAGGAGAATATGGGTATTGTGGTTTCACACAAAATATCCATAATTAGTTTATACACAATCCTCTGGCTGATGCCCTCTGACAATATGTTGATATTGATATGCACTAAACTATAGCTATAGTAGTTGGATATGCGCTAACAAGTTTTAGTTTGGTTATATTAACGTCCCGTTGTAGAGCAACACTACGACTTTTTCAGAGTGGCCTTCGTAATATGCGCTAATCACTAGTATTGTATTCCCAAGGAATGCGAATACAGGTTAACTGAACAGGACCATATCTCAGCTAGGCTTTTGCTTTTTTTCATACCAGGAATTAAACTGGATTAACACAATTTACTTTATTTTTTTAACAAATGTTTGAATTCAAATTTAAAGCTTGAAGCCTTATTGAAGAATTACTTAAGTCAAACAACTAAAAAAACGTTAGAATAATATGAAAATAATTTCATTCATTTGCAATGAATGGCATCACTATTTTAAGTTTACTATTTTAGGCACTGGATTTCTACCATTTTTATTTTCACGTGTATAAAGTATAGAGAAAGTATTGCAATAATCAAAAAATTAGAAACCGAGGTTTTGACAAATGTCCAAGTTTTAGTCTCCTGTCTCCCTGAGCTCAAAAAACGCATTTTAGAAATTTGTCCATCATTTGTGACAATGATAATTCCAAATGTCTTTGAACAGGGCTGAGGAAATTTGGATAGGGTGTCTATCCCAAATTTTTCGATTCCTTTCAAATTTTGGGCAAAATCTATTCAGGGGAATTTTAACTGTCCGTCTGCTGGAATATGAGTTAGCACGTTTACTGCAAAACGAGAAAAGCTAGGAAGAAATTCAATGCATATAATTTAACATCTATATTGCAAATGCCGACAAAAATTTCACCCGAATCCAGTAAGTGGCTGAACATGCTTAGGTCTGTATTTTCTGAGCCATATGAACGCAATGACATCATACGTAGATTTGGTGGGTGATTTTGTGACTTCAATTCGAGTTTCGCGCTGTTTTTGCATCTCAGTCGGTTGAGAAGAAGGGAGACTGAAACGCCTTTGCTAGAGAGTAGGTGAGATCGTTTCGGCTGATTTTTACAGGCGAAAAATCTCGCCCGTTTGTGAACGTTTTTTTTTAAGTTGAGATCTGCCGCATAGCAAAGGAAATGAGACATGAAAGATTTCGAGTTACTACGTTCACTTACACAAGTGGGGACAAACATAATTTCAAAAGAAGCTTCACGGTTTTGTGACTGATACATTTCTAAATCTTCAAAAATCATAGCATCTGTACGTAAAATTTTTCGCAGAGTACAATACTGTATCTGCTCATGTATTCGTTAAGACAAATGTGTCTCATGTCTGTTTCATCCGTAAAATACTCTTTTATAGCAAATGACTTGCTTAACTTGTTAATGATGCAAATATTTCGAGTGAATGTAAAAATTGATTCTTTTTTTTTCTTTCTTTTTTTTGGCAGCACAAACAAACTTTCAAATAGACCAAGATATTATTTTACATAGTTAATAAAAGAGAATGAATCGAGTTTCCCTTCTTCATTTCTGACAACAAAAATCCGGAACCAATGAAGAAGCTGAGAACTATTTTCAATTTTACAACACAATCTATCCCTAGTTAAAAGCAAAGAAAATGAACTTCAAAATGCAGAATGGGAATTAAAGGCGTTTGTTTCTCTAACACTCAAAACTATTAGGATTTAGTAATTTTTATTATTGCAGGAATGCAAGACATTTTCATTAGTTTCTGACATTTTATTAAACCCACATAATAATCTGAAAGTGGAAAAGCGGGAATTTCAAACAAAGAAATGATGTATGAGTTGTTTTTGATCGCAGCGAGAAACGACCGAGTATTTATCACAACAATGAAATAAATCCTTCCAGAACCGAATGAATAGAAAATCCTTTTCAAAAGTAAGTCAATCGTACGCGGTTAATTCAGGAGTTTTACCAAAATCAAAGAAAAAGTTTTTAAATGCTAGAAAAATTAAATAAAATTTTGACCAAGATTAGTTTTTTTTAACTTGTTTAGTTGGAAACTCATTTTTACTGAAATATTTACGCTTTTCAGTGGTATTTTATATATAAGCATATTTTTACTCATATCCCACTCAAAAAAATTTGATTAATAATTTATTTTACAAAATATTTTATTAAAAGAAGAAAATGCAGGAGAGCTATTCAAGTGACTATTTATTCCTCTCAAGCTATCGATAATTATGGTTACCTCTTTAAAAAGAAGCTGGAAAGAGTTACTTTCTTTCTAGATGTTTATCTTTATTATTTTGTAGATACTGAATTCTAAATGGTTTTAACTCTTTCCAAATTTAAATCCATATCTAAAGAATACTAAAATTCCAATAGAATGATAAATAATTGGAAAAGAAAAAAAGATTGCAAATATCTCGATGGTTATTAATAACACTGTCAGTAAAAGAAATAAAAAAAGGGCAGAATTAAACCAAATTTTTATAATAAGAATTTCTAAGAATATTTCATGAAACGGTTTCCAGCGTTTGCAATAAGATTCAATAGCTGTTTTTTTTAAAAAAAATGTGCTCTTACTGCATTATAAATTTAAATGCAGGTATCATTGTATTACCCTCACAAAACAAGGTGGGAGAGGAGAAGACATTAGAAGAACAAACTTTTGGAGGAAATCGCATACTGGATTGAAAGAACCTGAAAAAAAAAGAAGAAGAAAAGCTAGCAAAAGGATTTGCAATTCACTTCTGGAAATCTCCTATTTTGAAATTTAAATAACGTGAACATTTCTCGCATATATCCTTGCCCAAAGAGGATTTTTGAAAAGGGAATTCACAAAATTAAGTTTGTTTTTTAACAATTTCGAAAATAAAAGAATATAGTTGAAGCAGTTTATTGAGCTACGTTGATGAACAAGCAGAAGCCGAATGGCTGGTAAATACACTTTATAGGTGAAAACCATTCTTCTCACAGAAAAGAGGGTATGATAGGATTTAACACCAAATCTGACGGTGGAAGTGAAATATTTGCTGAAGAGACAAATTTCACCTCATAACAAGAAAGTGATCACTATACTGCGCACTTTTTGGGCAGGAGAAGAATATCCAAAATTATAGAGAAACTAAAAATTTCCAGCTTTCTTTGACGATCAGCTTGTTCACCCAGAATATGGTTTTTTCTGGCTTTTAAACTTTTTACACATAATACATTAAGTAAAATTTGACAGCATTATTTAACAAGACTAAAATATGCACAAAATGGAACAGGTCTACAACAAATTACTTCCTACTATTAAAGTGTGAGGTAAACTTAATATTAATGCATTGTCACCAAAGTTAAATTTTTAAGGCAATTTCTCATCAAATATAATCGTGGTAATTTTTATTGCCACCCTGAAATCCATTTGTTAGCATTTCTAGTAGCCATACAAGGTACTGGATATTTGGCAATTTTTTAAACGCTGAATACTATTGGCATGATTTTAACTTGGCGAGAAACCATACATCAATTTTAACTCTTGACAAATCATGTTACCCTTAAAGTGAATAAATCAGTCATTGCACAGAATTCTGCTATTTCATAAAATATCACAATTTAACATAAGTTTTTCTACTTTAACGGAAATCATAGACATTACTGTCTGGCCTTCATTATATTTCGATTTTTTTTCCTTGTTTGTTTTCGATTATTTAGACAATCGTATTTCGTAAAATGTGGTATGCAGAAAGATGAAGGGTTTTTAAGCCGCCTAGCTCCGCGAATATTCTGAGTTCACCTTATTGTTAATTGAAAACTGGTATTTCTTTCATTTCCCTTCTCGCCACCTTCTCGATGAAACAAACATCCTACTGCGCAGGTGTAAAACTTTGGAGTGTTACCGAATCAGAGAAGGAACATCAATCCTATTCATGCTTTGCCATTTGCTTAGAATTTCTCAAAAGTTGTACAAATGTTAAAATTTGGTCATACAAAAAAATTATTTTGGGGAGAAGGGGCGATAGCACAAGGGACCGAAAATGTGAAGAAAAAACATTAAAGAAAGCATTTTTTTATCAGTGAAGGAACAAAAAGAAAGCTATAAACTAATTAAAATTTACAACAGGTTAATTAGTTAAATGAAGATACACAACAGCAGAGCTATTCAATTGCTTTACAGCAGGATATAACACTTAAAACTGCCAACTTTTTTAAATATTTACTTTAAAATATTTAATCAAAGGGTTACTCTTGGAATGCAGTTATTGTCATTATCTGTCTCGTTCCGCACAAATTATAATGACTTATCTTATTCCTATCACTGAATTGTTGAGCCATTACACATTTGGAATCCAATTAAATCTAGTAAACATTTTATTTCATGAATCCTTTCTTTTTACTTAATTCATTGAGAAGCGGCTCCCTGCAGCGACACCTCTCCATTGCATTTCCAACGCTACGTTCTAACTCAAAAATGGTCTCTAAACACATGAACTCCTCTTAGTATTCACAAATGGCCTTCCGGGAAACAAGATGCTTTTCTAGTAAACAATTCAAGGAAGATTTATTTAAATGGATATTTTTATAAATAATCTTGCAGGTAAATCTTAAAAATTCCACGCTATGCAGTTATGACAGTTTATTTAGGTAGAAACACAAAGCGAATTTTTCTGATTTATATTAGAAAACAAACTTTAGAAAACTAATTATGAAGTTATTTTTCAAATAGATTATCCACAATGCTTCAAAAATATTTTGCTGGTTCTGAAACCACTTCGCCGTCGCGTTTGAGAGTAATTAATTGTTTCAATTTTTTTAATATTGAATTCGCTCAGATGACATTTTAAAACTCTCAATGAAATGAAAAATACATCTTTTCAAACATGGAATTCGTGATTCAAATTTTTCATTAATTTTTAAGCAAATTTTCCACCCAAACTGTTACTTAAAAATCGCTGAAAAAGGCATTCAAATAATTACTATCCCTTGATTCATTCTAATTAACGAAATAAATACGAGACGAATTCATTTGAAGATTTCGAATGTTACATTCCAATGACATCTTATCTTATATGGTATCATTTTTAACATAAAACAGGAAGATAATTAATTTTTAGTACTTTAATATTTTAAAAATATCTATTAAATATCTGAATGCGTGTAAACTGCTCGTTGTGAAACGTAGTTAACTTCTTAAAGTATGTATAAAAGTATAATGAAGGAATTTTGCAATCGTAAAGCTTTATCTAAGTTAATATTTAAAGAAATAATTGTCAATTTCAGTGTTTCCAGACACTCTGTGTAATTTATCAGAATTTCTTGTATTAACTTTATATTCAACAAATTATCAGGAAATTATATCTGAATAAGCATTATGCAACTATGCATTTGCTTATAGAAAGTTCCAAATTAGAATTATTATAGAAAAGTTCCAAAAAATTTACAAAAAGTTTTTGCATCTGAATAATAAAAAATTATTAGAGATGTAACAATATTCTCAAGTAAAAATTTCTTTTGTACAAATTTATATTATTTATAATATTAATTCATGCGAAATCACGAATTTAACATTTATTTGTGTATAATCGTCTATGGAGAAAAGATATTTCACTGTGAATATTGTTTGCGTCTAATTTCGATTAAATCTTCAGCCTTTGGTTCCTTTAACTAAATATTTTCAAACATCGAACTGTGATCTACCTTTAATTATATCAAAGTGACATATTCAAATATTATTTTCTATCTAAATAATTTACCTTCTCGCATTGGGTAGTATTTCAGACATAGGATAGCGGTTGGCTCTCCTCATTCTGATAGAGAGGCCAAAAATAGTGTGGTGTGGTGTAAAAATGTACGCCCCAAAAATGGTGTATGGTCAGCAATTATCTACCGCTGAATGGGGTTATGTTGAAGTCAGACGGCTTTGTACCAGCCTAAGCTGTCGTGGTGGCCAGTCATTCCAATTCTCCATGTACCTTCAGGCGGGTTGGAGTAGCTGTTTTAAGTTCCATTCCAGCGGTCTGTGTGTGTCTTGATACAGGCACACTTTCCACTCTTTTCCTTCTCTTGTTTTCTTCTGTGGTTCTTTAATGTCTGCTCATTTTTCTGATAATTTGGGGAAAGCTCTTAATTGCCCTTCAAAGGCAGAAGTAGTTCTACAATGGGACAGATGATAGATTTACCCCCAAATCCATAAAGGCAACAGGCCGTCGGAACGAGGCTTTAGATTAATTTTCTTTAATTAATTTCTCTCTAAAGTTTCTCTTAAGATTGCTGTTTATGGTTAATAGTTAATATTTTCTCTAATTTATTGTGTAAATGAGCTTCCTCAAAAGTTCTAAGAGAGCCGTACCTACAGGCAAGCATAAATCCACAAGATTAGGATATGGTAATTTTAATAATTTAAAAAAAAGTCCGGTTCCTTGTAGTATAAAAATAATTAAGAATTTTTTCACGATTATATGAACACTGTTGTTGTTGTTTCTAATGGAATTTTCCATTTACAAGCTAGCTGAGGTAGTCAGCGATTTAAGCATAATCAGAGATTCCAGTTTTGCAGTAGTGCCAAATAGGATCACGAATAAGCGAAAGTAATGAATAGTTGGTACTCATTCATCACATTTGCTTGCACAGTCCCTTTTTACAGGAGGGAAGCACATTCCCATACCTTACAGATATAACACAGAAAACCAACCATCTCGAAACCGGGGCACCCAGATTACGGGGAAGAGGGAATACTCCGGTGCCAGGACGACGGTAATATGAACACTTCTTATAGTTTGTTGGTTAGATTGAAATAATTAAACAATGGAATTAAAGATTAGCCAATGTAAT
>JAOUZG010021225.1:1100631-1115384 GCA_026289955.1 Argiope argentata
TTGATGCAAACCGGCGAACAACAACACGTGAGATCGGTGAGAGTTTATATTTATTGAATTCAACTGTTTATGACCACCTGAAAGGCCTGGGTTTAACCTCGAAGCTCAATATTTGAGTTCTCCATGTCCTCACGGAGAGAAATTTGTGTTGTCGCATTGAAGTCTGTGATTCGCTCCTCAAATGTCACAAAAATGATCCACTCCACCATATTATCCAGATCTGGTTCCTTCAGATTATTATTTGTTCCGGTCAATGCAAAAATTTTTGGACGGTAAAACCTTAGTCTCAAATGAAGACGTCAAAAATCACCTTGGATTAGTTTTTTGCCAGCAAATACCAAAAATTTTATGAGCGTGGAATCATGCCTCTACCAGAAAGATGGCAAAAGGTTTTGATCAGAATGGGCGATATATAATTTAATAAAATAATTATCCATTATACGAGGATCGTCTTTCATTTTCACCAAAAAAAAACGAAATGACTTTTCGAACAACCCAATAGTTTTGATTCAGGAAATATTTACTTTAAATTTAATTTCATTATTATTGCTTTTATTTAGTTGATAGTTTCTTTTTAATTATGAATTAATTTTTATGAATGAATTGGTTTTTTTTTATTTTTGCTGATACCCCTTAGGTGTGTCATCAAGAGACGTCTCTCCCCTCCACCTCCAACATTCGAGAGATATTGTCCATAACAAAAATTGGTTTTCCAAAGAAGTATTTTTTACTATGGTTTGAAATAAGTACTTCTAATTTCCAGCATTAAAATTTCGCGTGGTGTTTCTACAACTCATTTGTGAGAAGCCCTAGCATAACATCTGCGATCATTAAATCTAACTGTAAGATTTTCATTATCTTACGACCACGTCAAAGAAATCAGTTTGGAAATCATAATTATTTTCTGGATTAAATGATTATAAATTTGTATTTCCAATAATCTCTAATTTTTTTAGAAAACCACTGCATTTAATTACGCATTTGCAAAAATTATTCTTATAAATTTTACTGATTAACAATGTTTTGTTTCCTGAAACAATTAGTATGTTTCAGAATACAATTTACTATATTGAATACAAATATGCAAACAAAAGTAATTTGAGCCACAATTAAACAATGAAATTTTATTCAACAGTCAAATTATGGAATCGTTTTATTCACAATTACAGGTTATGTTTGTAGAACAATGTTTTAAACTGGGCATTCATAAAAGTAGTAGTTTAGGCAGAAGGATGGGTGGTAACAATTATTATTATTATTGTTATTTAAATATATAATTGACTACTTTAGCAAAATCAGGCTTCCTCCGACGCTAAAGAAACCAAAATTAATACACATAAACTTTTCAATGGTCCAAGAATAATTTGCTGATAACGGTAATTAAAAACTGTTTTATTAGAAAGAATTTTCAACAAACTATATTCATTCGTGATTAAAACTTATTTGCTGTATGAGTTGAATATTTCGGAACAGTTATAGAAACCGGGATTTTCTCAACAACGAAAATTGTCGAAATTTCCTTTGTGTAAAAAATTAAACTTTTCCGCAAGTAATCTTTAAATGCGATAGAAAATGTAGAATAAATAGAACGAATGTTTTATTTTAACAATAAAACAGATTAATATTTATATCCTAACATTTTTGTTTTAATGGTTCGATAACTTTCAAGTTCTCAACCACAAAATCGTTATTCTAAGAAAAAATAATAATAAGTAAAATCCCTCTAAAATTAGTATAATATATGAACATAGGTTTAAAAATTATCGTTTACATTTAAAAATACTGACAAGAAAATTACAAAAAATAATCAAGGTTTTCAAAATCCTAAAAAAAGGACAATGTGTGTGTTTTTTGATAAATAGTCTTTAAAAATTATTATTAATGCACAGAAAAAATATATAAACACACTTAACAATGCTTAATGCTTGTAAATATTATTGTGTTAGGTTTCTGATGTGTAATTAATGAAAAAAAAGAAATACAAAATTTGATGACAAAACGAAAACAAGACAGTTTTTCACTTAATATTGAATTTTGTACTTCTACCAGTATTATTCTGATCAGGGAATATATTATGTGAACTAATTTATCTGTTTTGTTTGATGAATGTACAAATTTCTACGAATCCTTAATCCTTCTGGAGTAATTAGGTTTATAAAGGTGCAGATTGGAATTAGATCCGATAGTAGAAGATTATTTATTTCTGAGGCTTCGAGACTATTCCAATGATCGGAGAAAATCGAATGATTCCCTGCACGAATTTATTTCATCAAGTAGCTGCTCTAAGAAGAGAAAATGAGTGATTCATTGTGAGAAATTATTCTCATTATTAACGCATCGTGAATAAAGGAGAAGGAAAATATTTTATATAAAAATCTTAACATGGCGATATTCGAAATATTAATCGGAAAAATCATTTAATCAGCGCAGATTTATTTATATAATATTGAAATATGGATATTTCAGTGCATTAAACATTTGTTTCTTTCTGATATATTTGAATACTTGTTGATTTTTAACAGATCTTAAATACATTCTGTTTTAGCCATGAGTGCAGACGATGCATGTAATTTCAGATGCTTTATATTTTTATGATGAATTCGTTTTTAACTATATAAACCTTTTTTTTAATCAAGAATCCTTTTATAAGATGAAGAAATAGTATAATTTTCATCATCTGACTCTTTTACTTCTATAAAGGTGCTACAAAGAACTGCTTTTTCCAAGAGAATATTATAGACCAAAATCAAATATTCTAATATTGGAAATAAAAAAGAATATGGAAAATGAAAAAAAATTCATTAAGTAACCTCCACCATTTATGATAAAATTTAACTATTTTTTTGTAAAAACATTTTTTAACTGAAATTCCAAAAATTAAATTCAGTAAACATTTTTTATGCTTTATAAAAGATAAATAAGGGCACTAAACGTGCAGTTAAAATAATCAGACGATCTTAAAAGAAAAAAGAAATTAAATATTAAAAATATTACAAATGTATATAAAATAAAAAGACTGCTTTGATAGCATTCGGCGTTTACGATAAAAAATATTCTTTTGGGGGGTATTTTTAATTTGAATTCAAATTTAAATTCCGTAACCGGTTTTTATACTTTACGTGATTAAAGGCGTCAGACTATCCAAAAAGAAAATAGAAATTCTTGAAAGAAGCCACATTGCAAAATCTAGAAAAATAAATAAAATAGTAAATACTTTCTGATACAATACGTAAAGCTCTGAAGAATTTCCGTAAAGTAGATTTTTCTCATCGATAGGCAGAATATTCTTTTCAGAGAAAAGACAGTAGATATCTCTTAGACTCGTATAAACAGAACAGTCCCGAAAGAGTTTGAAAAATAGTAAAAATAAGTTAAAGCAGTTTCTAGATTCATTCTGATATTTGTGAGCTAGCAGAAGCAAAGTACAGACATTTGTGAAGAAAATGCATAAGACAATATCATTTATTTCAAAGAATAGACTGCACAGTAGAATAAGAAGGTCGGATGAGAAAACGAACAGTTATTGAAACGGCAAGAGTAATGTAAAGTCCTTAAAAAATAAATTTTGGCTGTGCTGGTAGTATAGCCTAGCAACGTAGCCTAATGTACTAAAATGGATTAGATATAAAAACAAAGAAATTATGGTATAAAACTTTATATCAATTTCACTCATAATAAAATAATTCTAAATGACACCTAAAAAAATCACAGCATTAAAACGCAAGTGATTTCTTTTAAGGATAAGAATAGGAGCTGAAATTTCAACTTCGTTTTTAAACAATAAGTTTAGGGGATGTTAGTAATATAGCGATGCACCTGATGAGCCGAAAGAGATTAGAGAAAGAAATTATCCATCGATTTCACACAAAATAAAATAATTACTAGTTAATCTTTTGATACTTAACAATCTCACAATTTTAAGACGCATGAGCTTTCTTTTTTGTTTTTGAAGAATACAAGGAATGTTCCCTAAGAAATCGATGCACAAAATAAAGCATATCGTTATAGATCTCTATTAGAGAAATTATTACGTGGGTATGTGCTTGTCTTTTCCTTCAGAAAGAATCACTTTAACAAATAAAATGTGTACCAAATGCCTTCATTAAATTATCGTCATAATCTCTAGCTTTAGTTGTTTTGACAAACACATGAAAGGGCAAAATACTTGTTTTTAAGACACGAAACGTAGTATATGTATTAAAGTCGTGAAGAAAATCGATCCCCTCGCTTCCATTCCATGAATCTGAAAAGCACTTAGTTGGCATTATGTCTCCGAAAAAGAATTGCCTAATTTAAGTCTCATATCACCCCCCCCCCGTAACTTCATTCTGAAAATTATTGTTTCCTGATACGAATCCACTTTTATTTCTTTATTATTTCTGAAACGTGACCTAAAAAACTTACTGCGATTTCTCACTCGCCGAACGAAGGTATAAAAATCCCTAACATTTGCATATTTTTTTCAAAGGTACCTAATATTCCTTTTTCTACGTCAACACGTATCATAAAAATCCCATCAGATTAACTTAGAAAAAGATTCAGGGGAAAGTTACTGTCACTTTTCTCTTTATATCACAATGCAAACAAACGTGTATTTCTTATAGTCGTCTCCTCCCCGTACAAATAAATTGAATTTTATTTCAAAAGTTTATAATTTTCGGCCATACGTCCCCAAATTATGTTTACACACACACATATATACATGCATGCGCGCGCGCGCGCGCGCGTGTGTGTGTGTGTGAGAGAGAGAGAGAGAGTGAGTAAGTGAGATGGATGGCAGAGAAATAGCTTGTATTGCTTATTGCCTTGAGAACAATTAAATACAAACAAACCATAATACGAAATTCAGACTACACATCATATGAAGGCCTTTAGAGCGGCATTGAATTTAATGATTTAAGTAATTAATGGCATTGGAAATATTATCAGAAATGTTCTGGATAAAATTCACTCAGTTAGCAAAAGATATAGTCAGTCAGAGGGAAAAAAATATATAAGGAATCTAGAAAACGGTTTCAAACAGGAAGTTTAACTTACCGGAAATTTAGATTTAAAAATCGTCAAAAGTTTACTTTTGCACATTGTTTATTAAAAATTGCTGATTTAAATTAATATTCCTATCTTCCGTACTAATTTTCTTACAAAAATTAAATCATGTTTATTTATTTTAACAAAAAAATACCTTTTAAATGGCATCCGTTTCCGAAAATGTTTTCTTTATTTTAATAGCTGATCGTTAATACAGTTTTATATTACTTTTAAATCCTTGATATTTTTTATTCAGTAATATACGTATTATTCTAATTTACAATATTCAATTAAATTCGTGTTGTTGTTGTCTTGCCGCGTCAGACGACCAGGGGAATTTCTGAAACACGCGTTTCTATTTAATATCATAAAAAAATCAATGCTCTCCGCCAACAGCTCACCGGAGGCAGCTCCTCCTTCCGTCTCTTTAAATCATTCCACAAAATCGGCCGATCTCTGCGCCGCCCGACAGAAACCTGCTTCCATTTCCGCCATCAGTATTGAATTTGGAAACTAGACCTGGAATGATCCAATCAGAACTATCAAAAATGTAATCAGAGAAACGATGGATTAGCTCAATAGAAAAGGAATTCCTGAATGTTTAACGGTAGAGCATTGAATGTTCTTTGGATAGAGACAACAATCCAAGAACCATACAAGCCAATGCATTTATAGTTAACAGGGAAATGAATCCAGAGAAAACAAATGCATAAAATCCCTAAATCTACAACTGAATAATTTGGAAACCTTGGCCGATTTCTCTAAAACAGTTTTATGAATGGATTCAAAGCGCGTTTCTAGCCTCAGGGTTCACTTTCAATTCAAGTGTCATTGATTGTTTTAGGTGAAATAAGAATAATTATAGAAATGAATTGCGTAAAATAATGTTAAAAGAAAAGTAAAACTTCAGGTAAGAATTACATACTGATTTAAAAGAAATAGGAACGAAATTGAAATACTTTCAATTCAACTCTGAAAAATTCGTACTGTGAAATTCAAATAAAATGAACTCACCTCATGCTGTTGTGTCAAGAGATAAAAATGATAGACAATGCGAAAATGAAGACGCCATTTTAATTAACTGTAAACTTTAACAAATAATATAGTTAACTGATTGGAATGTACTTAAAGTTTTGCTGATATGTTACATGAATCAGCGGAAAGGAAAACGTATGGATAAGCCAAACGTGTGAGAAATGTGATAATCTGAGACAGAAAAGTATACAAATTTGACATGTGTTTGGGACAATTATTGGTATGACTGGAGTGGCACCAGGTCTTCAGGTAAAAAGAAAATCTTGGTCAAGCCTAAAGACGCTGATTTTAAGTTAGTTCATTACGTAAAGCCAGTTGAAATATCACAATAAAAAAGGAACCTTAATATAATACAATTTAAACTAAATTTACTGAGAATACAAACAATTAAAAGACAATGCCAGCTGTCGCATTTCAAACGAGAATCCCGTAATTGTATGAAGTGACCTTCACCTTCTGTTAAAGTTAAATATCTAAAAGGAGAAAATTTAAAAAATCAACTCATTCGATTTGTAGTATTTTTAATGAAAAAAAAATATTCCCTGTAAATAATATCTTGCAAACATCTGAAATTCCTCATTTAAAAAATGCGAAGCATTCCTGATAAATAAAAAGGTATTTAAAAAACTTCAAACACGTTTATCGAGAGAAACTTGGAAAATAAAATTATTTTAATCAACAGGTATCGATTTTCAATTTTATTTTCATAGAGTAATTAATTTTTATGGGATTTATTTGAACAATTTTTTAAAGATATTGCTCTATTTGCGAAAAAGAAACATTGCAGTTCAAAGTGGATTTTCATTTCACTTTTTACTTTCGCGTATCATAAACAGCTGTAGAAAAAATTATTTTAATTATTTAAATTTTTAATGAAAATTCAAACTCGTTGTTTGGAGGAATCTCCATGTTTCAGCTCTCTCTGAGTTCTCAAAACATATTTTTGAAAAATGTCTCCCTGCTTACCGAATTTTTAGATCTCTGCAAAATTTCGAGCAAAATCTATCGAAAAGAAATGTATTTGTCGCACTGTTCAAATGTAAGACAGCGCGACAATTTCTGTACGAAGAGAGGATAAAATTCGGTAACATTTTAACATCCATAAAGGTGGCGTGTATTACGTTTCTGGCTGAATTCAGGAACGTCTGTCCATTTGTACTATCAGAAATATCAAGTCAAGAATCAAATTCGGTATGTTATTTTATGGTTAATTGTATTTCTGTATAAAATTTCAATTTCAATATTGTTGGAAAAAACGCGCCTGAAACTCAAATTCACCTTTTTTGGAGATTATGCGTGAAACTTTGAGGGAATCCATTTCCGCTGCTCTCATTAACTGGCGCGTTCTTGAAACTTTTATAATTCCTTCATATCACTGCCTTTCCGAGTCTGAAAAATCGCCTTGAGTCTGTCCATTTTCGAATTCACGTTGGACAGGGAGTAGGCGCATGAAATATATTAATCTCGAACAGGTCTTCCACGGAATCCGCATTGAAGAGGTGCTGTTTTAAAGCATTCAGATGAAAATAAACTAAGACTGAATGCATTTCGGAAACGTATGTGAATATTAGAGGAACGTTCTTCTATTTTTTATTGCAGAAAAATAATCAATTATCGATGAAATACTCAAAGTATATTTTGTATATGGGTCATGTATAGATAAGTTATTGAAATTTAACCTTCTCTTTCCTAAAATAATTTTATTCTGGTTGCTTTAGAATGCTAGAATGTTTGAGTTTCGCTTTCAAAATTAAAAATTCTTCGCCCACTTTTCAAAAAACCACAAAGGCAACCTATATTTTAAAAGAAAAGTTATAAAGAAAAGTTTTCCACTTAGATGATAACCTTTAAGCAAATGTAGGTTTAGATGTCCTTTAAGCATTCTCAGAAAGTCTTCTTGTTGCCAAATTCCATCCAGCCTAGCGTCTGCAACGAACGAAGCACTCTCCACAGGTATCCTATCAATCACGCGCGTCAAATGGGGGATAAATTTCGAGCTGATATCCGAGTGACTCGATAAAATTAGTACAAATCCTCTAGAACGTACTTTCTGGTATATCAACCCAGCATAACAAACCCTATTCATTACTCGCCATGAGAATCTGAATCCCTGAAATCAAGCCTTGAAGCAGGGAAAATCCTGCGAATTAGCCATTTAACAAAAAAAAAGTGGAAACAATATATGATAAATATCTGAGCGTTTTTATAAGCATTTGATGCACGTGAAATGTCTTATTACCTTTAATTTTAATCAAGATGTTACATTAAAATCGTCACTATAAAATCTATTTTACATTAAGTGAGCCTCACAAAAATGTATGTGAAATTGAGCACGAACATATACACTCACCTATACTTTTATAATAAACAATCGATGTTTAAGTTTTTGAAGTCCAAATTTACTTAATCAGAATCTTGTTTGTGCTATGAATTTAATCAGTACTTTCTCCGAAAAATCTAATTTAGATAATCATTGAAAGATGTATTTTCACTAAAATGAAGAGCGAGCTGCTCTTCTAAGGTAAGCTATTGGAATTACAATTTTTATTCTTTCCTCTCAGTCTAAGTGAAATGCATACCGTTTTGAATTACTTTTCAATCTAATTTATGTAAATCCTTTCCAATCCAATTTAGATCACAGCATTAAAGTTTTTAATTGGTTTTATATAAAAAGTATGAATGATAATTATTGAAAATCAAGAATTGTTAAAATCAAGAAAATGTTTATTTTGTAAGTTTGAATTGAATTGTCTTAAAATTGCTCTTACATTTTGCAAAATCTCGCCTTATAATCAAAAGATTTTTTTTCTTAATTGATGTGATATTCTTTAAGAATTGATTTTTCTTCACGAAGAATTCACCTTTCATAAGTTTTTCTTAATTTGCTTCACATTTGTAAAAGAGTTTTACGCTCAATATTTCAATCAATTCCTAATTATCTTGAATTGTGAAACCTCGTATGCTTTTGAGTTCTTGATGCGAATATGCTAATTCCTAATTTTTGGAAATATAATTAATTTATCACTTTATCTAATTCAATTATCCATCCATATTTTCAACGCCCTGTTCCCCTGAATTTGAGAAAAAAATTAAAACTGAAAAAATCATTACTTTTATAATAATAAATTATAATTTAAATCTTAAAAATATAAAAACATTTATAAAAAAATTATTAATAAAACATCTTTTTTAACATAGTAATTTAAAGGAATGTTTAGCAAAATTATTTTCAATGAGTTAATTCACTTTTAATTCCATTAGCTAGATTTAAATTCTTTATAGTTTAATTCCAAAATTTTTATTAATGTCCTATTCTTTAAATCTTTAAATTTCACTAATCATTTTGCCTTCTTTTTTTTTTTTTTGAAACCCTAGATACATAACTAATTGATTTTTTTTGTAATGAAGCAATTTAAGAAATTTTTTCTACATTTTATTAGAACGTATAATTAGTGTTTCTAAATTATAAATGTTTGAGCTAATTATTTTTGTTACACTGGCAATTGAAAATTCTTCACTAATAAAGAAACAGATTTAGAAAAAGTTTGTATTTATTCGTATGCTGGCTTATAAAATTTGATTCTGAAATGAATAAGGACTGTAAATGAAAAGAGGAGGAGAGGGGTCTTTATTCTATTATTATTATTTGGGAGTCTTCTTGGCAAAAAAATGTGATGCCGGAGCATCGTCCTGGTGCCGTTTGCGTAATCACTCAAAAGCCGATACGAAACTGTCTCATTCCCGCCCATAGAACTCTGTGAAAAGCATTCGTCGACGTCAAACCGCCCGGCCGTCCATCGAATTCGTGAAATTCGTTTGTTGTCGTGTAGCGTGCAATACCGAATTCCAGCGATAGCTTTATTCGGTTTCTTCACACCGAACTGATCCCTGTCAAATTCAGAGCATAACGTCAGTATCACGGACATTCGTTCTGGCCATCGATGGGACCCAATTCCCTTGACACTTTGTTATCGTAGTAGGCTTTTTTTGTGTCCGGTCGCAATCTAGAATTTAAAACGCGTTTTTTCTCGAACCAATGAAATTAAAATTTGATGCAGAATTGCAACTATTGATAAAAAAATTTACTTATAAAATTTGATATATTTCAGTCGATGCGTTTTTGAGCCATCGCATATATATGTTTATGAAATTGCAAATTGACTGATGTTCAATCTCTTTTTGGATTTAACTAAAACTTTTAAAGTTTTCTACACGATAGAAGTTAAAACTTGCGCACCGAATTTTATCCGTCTTCTCTCTTCGTTTTATATTTATCGGGTTAACTTGTGTACGAACAACCAGACTGATAGACTTCCTCTTAATAAATGTTGCACAGATTGGTAGAAATAAATCAAATTCGTTGATAGAAATCTGCAAATTATGTAAGGACTTTGTACCAAATCATCTGTTAAGCGTTAAACTTTTTTGAGTCATCTTTTCACATATAGACGGACAAACAAGCATACATAATGCCAAAATTGCTATAGAGTAATTATCAAGTTCCTTTGTTCATCCGTAAGACCAGACAGCCAGATTTTCTTTGAATGGGTTTCTTCAGAATATGGTAGAAATCTACAAATCCTGCCCAAAATCCATTTAAAAAAATTTTTCATAACAACTCTGAGTTAAGCTCACAGAATGCTAAAAATGGGCATTTCGAACACACGGACGTCTGAAACATGCAAACTTGACAAAGTCTCATTTTCTGATTTCTTGGCAATTAAAATACTTTCTCTTCATTTCGTACAGCAGAGAATAAAAACATCAAAATATACTATAGAAATATTTTACTCCGAAATTAGCTTGGAAAATGGAAGTTATAGAGCTCTGGAAACCTAAAGGATAGCAGAAAATAAAGACACTTAATACTTCAGAATGAAATCTTTTTGATCTTTCACGAACATATAGGTTATAAAAAAATAAATGTGTATACTAATATGAAAGTGTAGTGAAATTCGCACAATCTCAAATATGAACTTTTACCTTTTTTTCAGTTTTAATCTAATTTCATAAATTTCAGTTTATGCAAAAAATGCTAGGAAATACAGAGAGTTTTACTGTTGTTGTGTTGTTGTTACTTATGGCACTTGCCTATGGACAAGTCCTCCGCTCATACAGCAACAGATTTTAAGCCGAAAGGGGCGTCTCTTGTTTTTTGAAGTAGCGCCAACTATGTTCAAGAGTACGACTTAGCTACACACTCACCACATTTGCTTGCACAGCCCCTTTTTACAAGTGGGCACAGTCATACATCTCACAAATGAGAAATTTACTTCTTTTACATAGACAATTATCACGCTAAATAATTGCTACTTTCCGTTTTGATTTCATGTAAAAAAAAGTATTTCATTTTTTATTTAATCAGTAAGGAAGTTATACTAATGCGATTATAAAAAATGAAATCAAATGTGAAATCAAAATTAGTTTCATGAGTGGAGTTTACACTTAAGCTAATTTACGGTTTTAACAATATCAATAAAAGGTTCTTTGCTGTTAAAAATGATTCAAAGCAAGTAGTAGTAAAAAGACGAGACAAATTTTTTAAGAAAAATTTGTAGATTATAACCGCCGTCTAAGCACATTAAAAGGAAGAAAAAAAATATCTTAAATGTTTCATCTCAAAAAGCATAAAATTACCTACGTAAATAAAAGTGGGTAAGAAATTGCATATTTGAAGCCGAAAATACACATTCAGAATCAAAAAAATGTATAAATTTATAATGAAGTAATTATTATTAGAAGAAAGTGATATTATAATCCTTAGATATTTAATAAACAATTTTCTTTATTCTAAAATACAACTTTTTGATACGACTGTACCTTTCAATATCAGCTGTTTTTTTTAAACAAAAATATTTTCATGTACATTTAAATTAAATCTTAAAAATATTTGAATTATAAAATCTTGAAAAGAAAAATTCTATAAAAACTCGCCTTTGTTTAATGTGTGTCTGAAGACTGACTAAAAGTCCGCAATCCAATTGGATTTATTGCAACACAGTTCAAGTACTTGCCACCTTTTGGAGTAACTTGGCTTCTATTATTAAGAGAATTAATAATTAAACTAGATATAACTAAGCTGTTTGCTTTAGGATCTTAACCCTTCCACCAAATTTATCAATCTTCGAATGAAGTGACGTAAATTGGGACAAGTTCTGACGCACTTTTCAATAAGACAGAAACTTATGTGCTTCAGCTGCTTAGTTATTAACAAACCAAATGAATTGATTAATCAAATTATATTTATGTAATAAGTTAAATGAATCGCTTTCTTTAAGTCAATCTCAAAAATATTTTAATATACCTTGACTAGAAAAAAAATGGCTCTTTAAAGGGTTAAGTCAAGTTTTAATAAGTCTTGTGCATTAATATCATTTATGTCAGTTGAGTAAAAGGATGTAATCAATGTATTTCTTTTGGAATTCTTTAAATGAAATTTCCGGCTTCAAAAATATCATTGGAATGCATTTCTGGAAATTCTAAATAATTCTTAATTAAGAAAACAGATATAAGTTAGCATTATTTTTATTTTGTGTCTTAACAGTTTTGATATTTTTTCAATTTTGAATGATTGTTGTTTCATTTTAAAGTTCAAGACTAAGAGTGTTGTATAAAAATCGGGCATTCCAATATTTTTAGCATTAATGTTCTTCTCTTTAATTAGATTAAGATATTATTTGTGCATATTTAAAATTCTTGCGATAAATGTAAGTAATATTTTCAATTCTACGATCTTTCAATTTGCATACATGGAGTTTTTAAGCATAACGCGCATACTGAATAAATAATTTTTAATTAAATTTACCGTATGGGTAGATTAATTAAATGAATTTTTTTAATATATATTCGGAAATCTGTGTGTGTTTGTTAAAATAAATTCCCTTCTACTGAATTGAATTATTTATGCAACCCGTTGATCATGTGCTACAATGCTTGCTATTTTCAAATGTAAAAATTAGAATAATAAAATATTTCAATTCAAAATAATTATGGAATTTTTTGAAAAATATGTGATTAAATCTCAAAAGACGTAACACAAAATGAGTATTAATTAATAAACTACATCAACGAAGTCTTGCCTCAGTAAAATCTTTTTAACTGTGGCTTTTCAGAAGAAGAATAAATATAAAATTGTGTATTTTTCCATGTCTACATATTTACAATTATTACTATATTGATGCATTATCAGTTCTAAATCAACCGAAGCTGTCTCTTCAAAATTTTCTCGCATATTATCTAATAAATGCGAATTTGTGTTTTATGTTTAAAGATTTATATTTGTTTCAAAATTATGAAGAAGGTTTAGTTTATGAGATTTCTTATTAAAAAATTCTACAAAATTTAAAAATTTGTGAAAGTAACATTTAAAGGTGGGAAATAGCATTAAAATGCATATAAATGCAAAAGTGCATTTATATGCATTTTAATGCATTTATATGCAGCAAAATATTAGTGCAACCTTCTAAAAATAGATTTTAATCAAATGCTTTTAAAAGTAGAATGGCTCAAATGTTAAAAATATTAAATTTTTAAAAAATCTTAATTTTTCAAAAACTTACGCCTAATTAATTTAAGCTGTTAGAAAACTGCAATTCCAACAGAGCTAAAAAGTAATTAATTTAATATTTAACATTTTATATAAAAAAGTCTGATTGAAACTGATTAAAGTGAATTAGAAACGGAACTCGAAAGGCTCAACTTGTGTACCGATAAAAAAAATACTAACATCAAAATAAAAGAGAAGCGTTATTTTTCATTATTAAAAAGGGCTACAAAAATGGAAGGGAAAACTACAACCTTAATTACCATTTTCCATTCTTATGTTCAAAACTCCTCCTTTTAACATTTTCAGGAAATCGAAAATTTTGATCCATGACAAGATGAGTGCTTTCTTTGAGCATAATTGAATACGATTACTTTCAGAAACTCTTTTTGAATCAGCTCCTTTCCCTAAGAAAAAGTTTCAGATTTTTTTCGCATTTTGAAACTGTATCAGTTAACAAGTAACATAAAAAATAGTTTTTTAATATCAATTCCTACTTAAGTTATTTAAAAAAAATTACTTTACTTTACTTTTGTTAAATAATTATAATTGTTGTTCTCGTTTTCCCCTTTACAACAGAAGGCGGAGTGCAGGAGCTTCTAAGAATATGGTACCCTGAGCATCCAAGGGCAGAAATCTGATTTCTAGCTCACATGCGTCACAAGCCCTTTTTACGTGGCGGACTTCATTAAAGCATCCCTTCATTCATCCACAGATTGTAATTTAGATCTGAAACAGAATGATCACCTCTGACTTAGGAACCCCAATGGTATCACTCTCCATATAGAGAATTTGTGACCACGGCAGATTTAACGTCCAACTCACATAGAGAGCTTTTGGCTGGCAAGTTCAAACTTGCAACCCAAAAAATGCAAATCCAAAATCCTACCAAAGAGGCTATTCCGGCATAACAACCACAATTACTATAAATAATTGATCAAAAAAATTTATTAGCGAGAAAGTTGGTTTTTAATTAATTAATAAAAAATTAATGAATTAATATTTGAAAAAACTGTATTAACGTCAAATATCATCCACTACAAGTTTTAAAAAATTTACTTGAACTTGTTTGGATGAATAAACTTATTTATTAACGATTAAAAATTAGCGATTAAAAGTATTTTATTGACGATTAAAAATTTAAACT
>JAOUZG010021225.1:1123145-1134988 GCA_026289955.1 Argiope argentata
TAAATTGCTTTATTTAATTAAATTTTATAAATCAGAATAATACTTAAAAACTCAGCTGTGATACTGCCGAGGGGAGGCATTTGTTGGGAATTTCTCCTATTTATATCGGCAGCATCTGAAGTTGGGTTCAAATTTTTCGAACCCAATTAATTCGATGCTGTCGCACAAATTTTAAAATGATATGCTGATAACTTTATTTGCATATCATTGAAGAAGAATTTTTTAAATCTTTTTATTATCGTCGTACATATAAATACGAAGTGAAATGTTTAATAAAGTGAGAGATCGACTGAACTTTTGTTTTTGATGTGTTGTTGTCGTTGTGTGCAGATGTACGTCATTCAAGTATGTATTTTATTTCATTCTGGTTACAAGGGGTAACCACCTTAAATAAAATTTTTATGTTATTTCCTAATCGTCATTGCGTGGTTCTTTTTCTTAAGTGATAAATACAATTTATTAAATTAGGCCAAATTTATCTTAAAGATCAGCACCGACGATATTAATTCCGTTGCCACAATAGATAACTGGGCATCTGCCTCTTCTTGCCACAAATCTGCGCAGGGCCAATAAAAATGTGTCAGTGGACATAGCTCAAGATGTACAGCTCTGTACACCGCGCATTTGAAAAGACAAACCCAAGTGTTTTTCTCATATTTCAAGTACAATGGGCCAGCTAAGTCTACACCTACAATTTCGAAAAGCAGCGTCTCTGATTCGATCTTTAGTGATTGGGACTGGATCTGCATCTAAATGTTTTTCAGAATGCCTCTTGCAGATATCACATTTTGAGATAATAGTTCGCATAGTTTTTCGGCCATCTAAGATCCAAAATTGCCCTCTTAATAGGTTAAGTTACATTTGAATCCTCACATGGCCATATCTTTTGTGAAAAGTAACTATTAAAAGTTTCATAACATGGTGTTGAGAAGGAAGAACTACAAGTCTTCGAAAAGAATGGCTGTTTTCGCGATTCTCAATTTTTGTTATCAATTTGATGATGCCTTTCCCAGCTTTGAAAACACATAAAGTTTTCAATTTCTCATTTTTCTCGTTAACAAATGCTTCACTTTGAAGGAGCTTTATTACTATATCCTCCGCTTCTATAAAATCTTCTGCATCCAAAATATCACATATTCTTAACTCTTTTGGTTTTTTACAAATTTTTAAAAATTCTTAGCAACCAGCCGATCATACGTACAATTTTCTCATATCGCGAAAAGTAACGATAATATCAATCAGGCTCTTCTACATTCACGTTTTCAATGGCATGAACACTTAAACATGCAGTCGGAGTAGACACCAAAGTTTTCTTTGGTTCCTTCAGCACTTCATCTTCATTGACAATTACATCTTTGTAATTGTCTTTACAGCCAATTAGGGCCCTCCCATCATTTGGACTGCGCTAGTTTCTTTGCAGAACAACCTTTACTTTGCAGATCAGCAAGGTTAAACGAGCCCGGCACTTGTCTCCAATTTTCTTTGAAAGTCAAAGCTCTGCTTTCAGTAACATGGTTTTGTACGAAGGCTCTCCAAACATCTTCTCTTTTTATCCAAGTTATCGCTGTCGTTGAGTCAGACCACAAATAGATTTCTTCATGGGGGATCTCTCTTGTGATAGATGAAGCTAGGCGTGCAGTGATTGTAGACGCCAACAACTCTAGTCTTGCAATAGTGTTCTTCTTCTTTCTCGTTGGGGAAACTCTGGCTTTAGCACTTAATAACTTAACTTTGACATACTCCCTCGTCTCAACTCGAAGAAAAGCTACAGCTGCATAAGCATACATGCTCACATCACTGAAAAAATGTAAGGAACATTTCTCATCCACCGCACCAGTTTTTAAGTATCAAGGAACTTGCACCTTTTCGAGATGAAATATGTTTCTCATCTTCTCTAGTATTAGAGTCCCCTTATTCCTCCCAATTTAATTTTCGTTCCCAAGTTTTTTGTAAGAGCAGTTTTGGAAACAATGCAACAGGACAAGTTGCACCAATACGATCGAAGATACGATGAGCGGCGGAAAGAATAGTTTTCTTCGTCACACTCTCCACACAAAGCTCTTTCAGGCTGTTCATATTGATACCTAAAGTATAGAGACCTTTGTCCCACTGCAATCCTAAAACATTCGTAACAGGATTGCTCATATCCATAAAATCTGAGCTTTCCCAGCCTCTTAATTCAAAACATCTCTAAGCCATGACCTTGATTGCAACCTCAATAAAGAGTTCAAGCTCTTTCTCGTTTGGCACAATTGCCACACAGTTATCCGCATAAAAACTCTGCATTAATAATTTTACCGTTCTCTCTGGATATTTCTTATCTTGATTGTCTAAAAAATCTTGCAAGTGGCGCAGAATAGCAATCCCAAGCAGAAAGGGACTGCATGACACACCAAAAACTACATGATTATGTTTAAAGTACTTAAATTTACCTTCTTCTCCAATCCACAGAAAACGCAAAAAAAAAAATCTTTATCAGAAGATGACAGGCAAACTTTCAAAAATGCCTTGCGAATATCAGCAATAACTCCAATTTTTTCCAAGCGAAAACGATATGAAATATTTGGTATCAATTCTATCAAATTAACTTAAGTTTCTAAACAGTCATTGAAACTAGGGGCACCTTTCTGTCTGGCAGAACCATCGAATACAGGTCTGATTTTGGTTGTACTATTTTTTTTCAAAATAGGACGATGTGGTAAATAATGAACAGGGATATCTATCTCGTTTTTAGCAGCTTCTATGATATTTTCTTCTAACCACTCTTTAAATACTCCTCCACAAGCTTCGAATTCTCTTTACAACTTTATGTAATCTCTTCAAAGAAAATTCAAAATTGTCAGGAAGTGGAAGATGGTCCTCAATCCAAGGTAAACTCACAACATATCTATTGTTTTCCATTTAACTGTATCTAAGAAATGCTGCATCTCTGCTTCTTGTAATTCAACTGTTGTCTTATTTTCAGATAGATCTGTGATACCAAAAGAGTCAAGAGTCCACAAATCTGTTATGCAAGTGCTTGTCGTGAGCATTGAAGTAATTAATAAGCTTGTATTTCTACTATTGACAAGTTCAATAACCGTCTATCATAGCTTTGTCTCAATTGCAGTGATTCCATTCTTTAATTGGAGATGCTTTCCGGTAATCAGCTTTCCTGCAACATCAGCACCTATAAGAATTTCAATTGGACCATCCAAATCTTCTGCCAAATGAATGTTATAGCCTTTAAGTTCTTTAAAATATGACCCTTGTTTTCTAGATGATATTGAGTCACAAATCACTTCCTGTCTAAGTACTTCAAAATGTTAGTTATACTCTTCTGAAACACTTAACAAATATATCATAAAAACATCATGTTGACAGGTTGAGGAACAATGAGTGTAGTAAATACTGTTTCCTTTTGGCCTTGTAATTCATTTCTTCAGCTGTTGTTTTTAGAATATACGAGAGCTGGGACCCATAATCAATGATGGCTCGGGCTTTACGTTTAGTTTCTCCTCTCACAAGAATGGTCAAAGTTTGTAAAAAAACATGGGAAGATTGAAGCAAGTTAGCCAGGGTTTCGTCGCGTTGCATCATTGACTCTCGAACTTTAACATCTGTATGGTCGAAGGAAGAATTAGGTTCTGGTGACAATGTTCTACACAAGAATAAATGGTGTTTCTTCCCACATAATTGGCAGTTGAATTTGGAACGGCACCTTTTCACTCCATGTCCCTCTCTCAAAAGCAAGAAACAACAACGGGCTTTCTCTGCAGCACTTTGCTTTTCCAAGCAAAGTTAGTTTAGAAGCTTTTTACAATCTCATGAATTATGTTCCTCAGTACAAAAAATACAGAGCTTCTTCTTGTTGAGATTAGATGCCAAAAGATCAGTTGCCGATGATACTCTGGTTTGAAATTTCTTCTCGTTAGACTCTCGACGGTTATTGGAGAAGCTTGATTTTTTAGATTGATCAAAACTCTGGGTAGCAAGCAAAATTCTTTCTTCTTCTTCCACTTCTTCCTGGAGAAAGTTTAAAGGCCGATATAGATCATTACTTGGCATTTTCTTACTTGAAGAGTTATCTTCGTCCTCAGTTGTTAATTTATACGTAACTTCCTTCCTCACTTGTCTATCTGCAGTTCGAAATCGCCCCCATGCCTTGAAAGTCTCGTCAGGAAAAGAAGATTCAACTAGAGGGAACAACATTGCTGCATTTTTATTCTTGGTCACTCCCAAAATTTCTAAAGCTTTTAGTTTTGTTTCTAACTGATCATACAATTTACGTATCGAATTTTTGCAACTTTTGTTTTAATAGCACAATAGATAACAGATCCCTCACGTAAACCTCAATGAGCAACTCCTCTCTCTCTCTTATCGTAGCCTTAACTGCTTAACTGCTTTCATAATTTTCGCCGCCAGGGGGGGACTTTTAATCAACTCCATAGCCTGTGCTAAATAAGCATATTTATCATGATTATTGAATCATTATCATGATTGTCCCCAAAAACACAACCAGTTCTTTATATTTCCATCAAAGGTGGGTAAATTGATTTTCGGGTGATGCAATATATTGTTCGGTGTAGTACTGACCACTCCGGAAACAGTAGAAGCCGAAGAATATTCTTTTTTCTCATTCAAAAGATCATGTAACTTATTTTCTAAAACTCTCCACTTATCAATATAACTCTCTGAAATTTCGATTTCATTATTTATGTTTTCATCAGTCTCTTCGGAAGCAAATAATAGTTCTCGAAATTCGTACTCACACGCTAACATCAGTTTCGCTTTATCTTCTACAATTTTTAATTTTAGAATTTTATCATCAGTAGTCAACTCATATTCGTAGCTCAAAAAGTCACTATGAGCCATCGTAAGTAGTCTCCGATACTGTTTTTGGGAATTTTTCACTTTCTCCATTACGAAAATATAACAAGTTCAAAAATTATGACTTACTCAAATCGTAGCAGATGTCCTGTAGCGGACGCCAGATGTTGGATACCAATCTCAAAACTCTATAATGGATCAATATTCCTAATTCTCAATACTCTTCAAAAATTTATTAAATATATTAAATTCAATATAAAACTCAAAACACTTCAAAAACTTATTAAAGCTTTTAATTTACTTTAACAACATCTAATTACATTAACGAACATCTGAAACTACGACGCACACAAAACATTACATCAAAATTTTAAAAATTCTTAGAACTCTAAACAAGTTGCCAGGTACAAAAAGGATACGATAAAGTTTTAAAAATAATTTCGTAATCAGTCAGTCTTTAACAATTATCGATCAGGTGAAATTAGCACAGAAAAAACTTGTGTTAAGTAAAGTCAAAGTAACGCTCGTTAATCTCAAGTTTTTATTCAAGAAACTAAATCTTACATCTGTTTTTATCCACAAGAGAAGAAATAGCTCAAATCTTCGAGATTTAGAACGATACAGAAATTATAAGAGCATTCTAGAACAAATCAGAAGTAACATAAAGTAAATCAATAACAAAACAATTTTTAAGCAACTTGCCTTCACTCGAACGCGAACATGTCAACTGTTTTTTTTTTCAGTCCTAACATTCTGCCATTGAGCCTTTCAGTCCACGCCAAGTTCGAACAAGTTTCTTCATAATATTTTTTTAAAGTTAGATTTCAAAGTGTTAAGTTTGTTGTCAGTATACAACATCAAATTTGAATGTTTTAAAAGTAGTTCCAATGGGATTTTGTTTTTAACATAGTTAGATTGCAAGAGCGTTTGAAATCCTAAATAAATGAATATTACAAATATCGGTTATTATCAAGAAATTATTTCAAAATCAAAAGTAAACTCAGAGAACGGGAAAATAAAATCAGTTCTGAAAGTCCAAAATGGCAAATTAATATCTTATCATTCCAGAACTTAGTACAAAGGCGATTAAAACACGGTTCGCCTCATTCTCAGATTGCTATTTCTAATCATTTTCTTTCATTATTTCCCATATTATTTACTTTGTTCAGCTTATCATTGAAGGAGAAACCTGTACCTTCCGAAAATGCAATTTATTCTTATATTTGAAAAAAAATTACTGAAACATGAAAAAATAAAGAATTTTTTTCTTCTTTTTGCTGCAAACTCTTCGAGACAAGAAAAAATAAATGCGCGAGGTTTTTTCCCCCTTAATAGATTTTTTTTTTTTTTACTATGTTAAAAGAAGAGGTGACAGAAATATCCAAGAAAAACAATCTATCTATAAAAATAGCTTCAGGGAAAGAATAGTCTTTAACTTATCAGTACAATTGAATATTTACTTAATAGAATGCAAGTAGAACTAATATAACTCTGGTTGTTTTGTGACCTGAAATAAAACATTTTTCTAAAAATGATGCGTACTAATGTTCCTTGTTTATTCAAAATTTTAAAGTGAAGAAAATTCTACGGAAGATATAAATAGTTTATGAACGCAATTGAAGTATTTCAAAAAATTCATCATTTTCAAAAATTTTAACATGAATGGAGCGTTATATATTTATAAGAAAAATGGCGTTATATGGTAGCATTATGTATGTTACTTTGGACGGTATTAGATTTAAATACTAAGGGTATAATAGTTGGTATGGCATTAGAGAATCGATTCACAAAAGGAAAAGTACGGCAAATCTATTTTAATTTCAAGCCTCTTTTTGACACATGTCTCAAAATGAAATCAATTTTATAATTAGTAACTATATGTCATTATAAAATAAAAGCACTAGTAAACTCAAATAAAAGTGTTATTTTATATCCTTATGGTGATAAATTGCATGAAAATTGGGCATTCATAATTAATGTCGCAATTTTATTTGAACTTTTTCACCCATGGTTTTTAAAACTCCTCGAACAGATAATCTATATGGAATAAAACACCCTCAAGCACTTATTTTTTTAGCTGTAGTAAGAAATATTATTAGGCAAAATACGATTTTAACTATGTTTAAAACTATTAGATATAAAAACAAATAATCGGTTATTTTTACTTATTTTCCACAAGTTGAATCAATTGTAGAACTTAGAGAGTTCTGCCTATTTATTAAAATAGTCTTTTTATTTCCTGTTGAAACTGAGAATCTGTTAGAAATTTTAGAATTTATTATATAATGTATTTTTATTTATTCCTTGATCTAAAGAAAGGAAGCAAAAAGAATTTTGTAAATATTGTGGTCATTTATTTAATAGAAAGTATGAGATGTCTGTCTCATCACGCCCCATTAGTTAATATCTGAACCGGTGACGATAAACATAACTCCCATCGAAAAAAAACACACACCCTATGTAACGAGAAGAATTGCATTTTAAGTGGTTTGAAAAAATAAATGAATTTTTGAAAATATGAATTTTAACTTTCTATAACAATCCTCAGTTTTATTAGTCATATTTAGTAAAACATTCCAGACTTTCTGACATTTCAACAAGAACGAAATTAAACAATTTTGCGACAGAAATCAGCCGAGTTTTGGAGTTTTGAATTTTAAGACACCCAGTGGCAAGCTGAATTAGTTTACGTCAGTTATATTTACGTTTTATTTTAAAACAGTATTGTGTTTGTTTTAGAGGAACTCAGAAATGTCGAACGGTGAGCAGATGACGAGACCGATGAGTTGATGTTGGGAAGACATTTGACTTCGACTGCTCAAACGTTGCGTCGGAAAAATCGAGTCTCGAACAACAGTCCGTTTGCTGTTCGCCACATCTTTCTCCAAGTTTCCATTGAAATGATGTGAAAAATAATTTTTCACTAATGTAAGTAATGATTCTTCATAAAATTCATTAATTTTAATCTCAAAAAATTTTGGATTTCTAATATTAAAATTTTATATGCCTCTATAATTTTATAAGAAACTAAGAGGATACTACTTCTGAAATCGCATTATTTACAAAAGTACAGTTGTTCTTTCAAATAACATAAAATGTAATGTTTTATGTCACTGAATGTATTTTACCATTTGAAAGTATATCCCTTACCTTTTATCCTTTAACATTATAGATTGGGCTGATATTAGAAAGCATACGATATCGATAATATATAAAATCAAAAAAATTGTATATCATCGCATGTTTCATAAGAAAGTAAGAAATACCTGCTATATTTACATATTTAACGTAGAGTCCAATGCTTGGAAGAGAACTTGCATATTCTAAAAGAAGACAAATACTTTCCCTATAAAGTATAGGGAATAAAATTAATCGAAAAACATATTTTAAATTATAATAAACGTCAACTAAAACAGTATATGAAGCAGAAATAAGTAGAATGGCGAGGGATTTCGAATAGTAGTGGACAGGCTTTCATTAGATTTGACAACCTTACTTCGCATCTCACTATAACACAAAAGGGTGACTAAATTATAAATAAATAAGCAAGGTACTTGTTATTCTTTAGTATACTTAAACTTCTTGCAATGGCATCGATATAAATATGTTTATATAAAAAATTATTGTTAGTTTGCGTAAAACATCTAATCAAAGGAAGGAGAATAGTAACAGGAAATTTGTACAAGACATTTTGTGTTTATTTCAATGACTATTTCAAACTTTTACTAAACTAATGAATTTTTTTTAAAAAAAATTATATAAGAAAAATTTATTCGAACTTGGATGTTTTCGTACATTCTTTTGTGTGTGTTTAACTCGGACTAATTCTTATGCATACATATTTGATATTCTTTCTATAAAACCAGACATTACATTTGGGTTGACAGCTCTTCAATTGTTAGTCGACATTTGTACTTTTTCATTAAATTTTAAAAGTCCTTGATAAACGAGCCTCGCTCCAAGAAGACTTGAGAATAAAAAAAAGATAAAATATAGTTTTCACTCTCGGGCTCAGGAGCATCAAAAAGAAGAGAAAGCCATTTTAGATTTTAACCATCCAATGAAGGAGCTTCTGTTATCACTACAGCAATGATGAGAGGGGGGATATAAAAGTTCTTGAATCCGTGTTTAGTGATCCAAAACAAGAAGGTAAAAAGAAGAAATTTGCTTTGCATTTGGTCGAGAGCTCAGACGACAGGGAAGACAATAAAAACAATAATGGAAGAAATTGTATCGAAAAATTGTTTTATAACGTTTCAATTGTTCTATTTTAAGTGCTGAAACTCCAATCAGGAAGAGGTTTACCAACGAATGTATCGTATACTCCCGGACGTTACGTCATGATTTCATATATCATTTTGGAAACTTATTTTGAGAAGCAACAGAAAATATCAAGACGTTACTTTGTCAATCGAAATTTCAAGCGAAGCGTGTGTTTCTGGATATTGATTTATTCGAGGCAATCCTCTTAATGGCACAGGTTTTAAAAAATACCGCAGCATAAATAAAACATTCCTGACATTAAATATCCAAAAGGCTTTTAGACGAAGATTTCGCAAAGAATATTGATCATGGAAATGGATTTCGATTAGAATGTGAATAATATGTGAATTTGGGTTAGATAAGAAGTGACACGAAAGATCTCTAAAAAGACTTTCATATCAATTTTTCAATTGATTATTAGTTATTAGATATTTCAGTATTATTATTTAGGTTCTTTTAATATTAAGTAAATTTCACTTTGTATGAAAGACATTCTTTTAAAAAATCTAGTAGAATTTGTTGTTATTTTTAACTGACTTTGACACTGGTCAAATATATGAAAGAATTTTTTTTTAATTGCCTTTTCATTACACCTTTATCAGAAGAAGTTTCCATTATTTTATTTATTTTGAAAGAAATTTAACAAAAGCAATAAAGACTGACACGAACTATGAATTTTCTTGCAGAGGACATAAATTTGCGTTTATAAAAATTCAAAATTTAATTTTTACTTTAAAGCTGAATTATCAAATATCTTTATTTTGAAAAATACACTTCATTCTATATTTTTGTTTTATTTGCGAATGATTTCATTGAAAATATTTATTTCTCAATGATGAATTTCAAAAAATATGAAATAGTAAAATTGTGAATTTAAATACAATTTATTTATTATTTTTAACTTATTAAAAAAACAGGAAAGGAAGAAATAAATTGAATTCCTTTTTTTTAACAACTCCCTTAAATATTTTCCCCTTAATATTCCAAAAGGAGTTCTTTAAAAGGAAT
Source organism: Argiope argentata (assembly GCA_026289955.1). Lineage (NCBI taxonomy): Eukaryota > Metazoa > Arthropoda > Arachnida > Araneae > Araneidae > Argiope > Argiope argentata. The sequence continues at coordinate 1,133,226 of JAOUZG010021225.1, forward strand.
TAGAAATTTAACAAAAATTGTTTTTGTGACACCCATTCGTTAGAACATTAAGCAATAAATATATTTTTTAATTATTTTCTTTATCGTAATATTAATTATGTTTGTATTTTCTTGTTTCTAATACCATGAAGTATTAAAATTAAATTCATAAACTTACTATCAAGTGCTGTTATTTGTACGGAATTTGATCACGTCTGTTCATAAGATTAAGATCAAGTTCTGAAAGTAATATAATATCAACAGTACGAAGCATGCAAAATATTAAAATTCAAGCAGAAAGAGAGTGAAAATATTCCATTCAAAATATAAATTCTGCGCGCAGGGCAATCCCAAGTATCAGGCCTAATGTGGCTGACGGATTGCAACAAAACCAGTTCTATGAACTTATTTTTTCGCCAACCAATACCAGTTTTTATACCAAACGTATTACGTATTTTCACACTTCCTACTGGGTACCAAGCCCTCCATTTCTCTCAAGCCATGTAGACCCAGTCAATCATTGAAACAACAATTGCCGCTAACATGTAAGATAAAATAGGAAACTTTGTTCTGGTAATTTATTTATTTTTATATACTGCGCTGCACATTTGAATAATTTATTAGAGAAGTAAGGTTAAGTTTATAATTCGAAATTTAATATAAATTCTGCAATTCCTAACTTAAAAGTAGCAAACAAATAAAACGTTAAAGTAAATCATGGACCGATTTCTTAAGAAAATGGACGAGAAATGATTTCGCTTTTCCCTGACAAATGAATGCACAGACACGAAAATGTAACCCTAAAATAAGAGTGAAAACCGGAAACGTACCGGATATTCGGGAGGGTGCTATACACTACCCACCAAAAAGCAATTAAACACTTATGACAAAAAAGATAAACAATTCATTCATATTCAGTAGTTGCTGTAGCTTCCGAAGTCCTTGCAGCCCACCTCCGTCTCAAATGACAAGGGTATTTTCTTCCACATGAGCTGGTTTAAAACATGCAAATTTGTTTCAACGATTTCGGACGGTTTCTGAACCCCTTAATTTGGCGATCCCATTCGTCTCCGAAATTCTCTATTGAATTCAAGCCTGGACTCTGATTCATCCTCTCAGTTCGCCCTGTTATCCTCGTAACAGTGCGTGATGGACATAGCAGCGTGACAAGAGGCGTTGTCATCCTGGAAATGATAATGATCCTTCTCTAGACTAGTATAGTAGGAGTCGGCATTGACCTTGCCATGACTCGGGGGGAGAGGGAGTAAAAGATCGCAATCCATTAAAAGAGAAACAAGCCCAGACCATAACTCCACCTCCGCCAAACTTTAATGTAAGCAGAATGCGTTCTGGGAAAAAAAAGTTCACGCATACGGCAAACAAAAATTCTGCCAACCGACCGGTAGAGATTAAGCCTTTAGTCAAAACTCCAGAGAACCATTTCCACTTATCTAGGGTTCAATTTCGTGCACCACCTCAAAAAAAAAGAAGAAAGCATGGGCGAAACCATGATGATGAAAATTAAGCAAAAGTATTTGTTTGTGAATTGGTGGTTTCTTGTGATACATTTCGAAGAAACAGTCCTGGATGCTTTGTAAAACTCTGGAATAAGTAGACCATTGGTTTATAGCGATTTTTCCAAATTTCTTTGGATAGAAGCCATCGGTATCTATCTTTAAGTTTCGTGAATCTGCCAGGTCAAAGCACATTTCGACCATCACCACTCACCTTCCACTTCTTAATCATAAAAGCCACTGTCGAGTTTGGAATACTTCACTCGCTAT
>JAOUZG010021225.1:1163233-1198991 GCA_026289955.1 Argiope argentata
TATATATATATATATATATATATATATATATATATATATATATATATTTGCATAATAGAAAATTAATCATAAAACAAAATTTATTGTTTTCATTGCTAAACAGAAAGTATTTAAGCTGTATTTTCTTGAATTCCTTGTGTAACATTATTTATATATAGTTTTTCTATTTATGAATATTAATATTTTATAAAAGGAATAATTTACTTACTGTAATGAGTATTCAAATGTTAACAGCAAGTTGAAATTAATTGTCAAAGTATGCCATTCCCTGCATTCCCTATTTATCGTAACTTTGTTACTGGCAAGGGGGTAATGTAACGGCAATTATAATATCAAAATATTAATTATTATTTTAATAATATCAAAATATTGTTTCATTTGTATATATATATTCCTCTCACATCTGTATAAATTTCTTGTTGAAAACTGTCTCGTTACTCCATTGTTACTGGGGAAGGAGTGATGTAGCAGCTATATCTGTGTATTTGTAGCAGCTATATTTGTATTATTATCTTTGTTTTCACAAGTTTGTTCTTAAAGAATTGGCAACGCTAGTTGCTTGTTGATGGAATAAAAATGATGTTGACATGATAGAGCTTCGCTTCTTTTTAATATGAAATATAATCTGCATTAATCATTCTGAAATAATAATAATGTTATTATAACTTATCTTTATGAACTGAATATAACAGCACCACACATCTACCATCTACACTGATAACGGTTCTAATTTTCATGGATCCAATCAAGCTTTGAGATGAGTGGATTGGCAAAAAATTAAAGGTGATACATCTGTATCAAGAATACAGTGGAAGTTCATTCCGTCCAGCTCACCGTGATAGGGTGGATTCTGGGAAAGAATGATTGGTCTAATGAAAAACATCTTAAGAAAAGTCATCGACAAGGCTTGCTTAAAGTATGAAGAGCTTTCAACAATCCTTTGCGATTGTGAGAATGTCATAAATTCCAGACCAATAACTTATGTTTCAGAAGACCTGGAACTACAACCGCTGACTCGGGCGATGTTTCTGAGAGACCTCAAAGAGAGTGGAGTTCCAGATATGGATCAAATTGAATCTTCAAGTTTACAAGAAAGATATCTTTATAGATTGAAACTTCATGAAGATCTAAGAAAAAGGTTTCGGTCGGAATAACTTGGTCAGCTTAGAAGTTATGCGAAAAAATCGCAAAACGGCTACTTCTTTTCCATAGGAGATATAATTTTATTTGAAACCAAGGCTAAAAGAATCAGTTGGCCTCTTGGAAGGGTTATAGAATTAATCAAAGTAAGAGATGGAATAGTTCGTCTAGTCAAAGTTCGCATCAAACAAGGAGACTTACTTCGACCTATTCAGCGCCTCTATCCTCCTGAAGTAGGTTCACCCATCGACAGAGATCTTCGCAAAAGAATTGAAGAACCCACTATTTGCGACGAAGGAGAAGATCATAACCCCAGTGATTCCTCATCACTAGTGCCTGTCTCTGAGGAAGAACCAGTGCCCGTATCTCAGGAAGAAACATCGTCAGTGCCCTACCTCTCCGGAAGAACTGTTACATGCTTTTCAACCTCGGTGAATCAACCGCTATGGTCGAACTGTACGTGCTCCTAATCGTTTGGATCTCTAGAACCTTTCCTTGAGTATTGAGTTCCAATGTGGTGAAACTCAAGGTGGGTTGTAGCTAGTGGAGGTCGCGGTACGAACCTGCGACGTTTGAGCCAGTAACCGAGCGATATACCGTTCGAGCAAAAGGGACCCTTCAGCTCGAAGGATCTTATCTTGCCTATAAGGCTGACGCTACAGGGTAATATATCACGAAAAGCACTTCCACTTCTACTGAGACAACTAAACTCCTGGAATTCTTAAGAACGAAATCGGAACTTTTAGGCTCCAAAAAATCATTGGGACGATGTTTGATGAAAAACTCCATCGTATATGTATCAATAATAATCCTGTATATAATTATGTAAATATTTAAACTAATTAAACGTAAAAGTATTATTTAGATAGGCTCTCTTCAATGTTATAGTCTAATTATGTCAATTCGTTCGATGTGACTTCATTCCGGGGCGGAAAGAGCGATCACCGGCAAGGTGAGTAATGCATTTTCATTGCTCATCAATTTTCCGATTGCTACAAATTCCCCCGTCGAAGAAAATTTTTCTAAACATTTGCATCTTTTTTCTTTTTTTTTTTTTTGTCCAATATTAGACTCTTTATAAACTTAACGCCGGAAACTGCAAATCTAGCGACAAAAGGCCATAATAGCTACAAGTCCCAGCAACTGAAACCACATCAATAAATAAATAAACGTCGGTGAACTATTCGCTGAAATTGACTCCTAGTAGCAAGTCGAAATTTTGGCATGCTTCCAAAAGTGAAGGAGTTGACCTATAACGTCAATATCACGTGGCAATCATTCTGTTTTTGACCGCGCCATTTCAATCGTATTCATTTCTTTGGCCGGAGATGAAGGCAGCTTCACTGATTATCACTCTCAGCTACTAATTCTCGGTGAAGAAACACGTAAAGGTCTATTTTCTTATTTAATATCTTTAAGAAAATGTATATGATATTGTTTATAAATTTTTCATTTACTTAAAGCTATTGTTTTTAGGAGTAAATGAGGAGTTTTATAGTGTTTTTTGATATTTTTTATTATGAAGAAGTGTTTCTGAATTTGATTGCATAGCCTTATGTATTTATTTATTATTTATCAAATTTTTTTGCTTAATTATAGGGTTAAATAAGGAGAAGAATTTTACTGGGACTTTTATTTTATTTGCAGTTTTTTATTTTACTTTCTATGGCATTAAAAAAAATCAAGAAATAAATTTCTTTATTACATATGTATAGAATCGTTTTTCAGTTACTTTAATATCTTATTGCTGTTGAATGTCTGTCATTGATGTGGTAGCGAATAGAATTTGGAAATATCTCAGTATTGTATTGACTGTTTCTATTTGATCTTAAGTTAGCTTATTAGTATGCATATTATTCAGATATTTATCACTTTTAACCAATTTTTATAAAAAAATCATTTAGAATATTTGTCTTACAATGAATATTCTTTTGATTGTTGATTAAATGCTTGAAAGTAATTTATCTGTAGATTTGCAAATTATATTTTACGGAAATGCAGCTATTGAGATGTTAACTAGTGGAATTTCAACAATACAGAAAACTATGATTGGATTTTAGTTCATGTTGACACCAATAACATATTAGTTGATAGTGTACAAATAATACTTCAAAAGTATAGGTCATCAGCTATTGAGCTTTTACAAATCAAACCTATGGCAAGAATTATTTTCTCTAGTATCATTCCTTGAGATTTTAGTTACTTTGGAAATGATTACTAGAAAACTGATCTACACATAAAAATCTTAAACCTCAAAATTGAATCTTAATTAAAGCATTAGAAAAGACATGTTTTAATGAAGATTCGGATCAGATTTACTTACCGGTCACCCTTGGCGAATTTTTCAAAAGTTGGCGATAAATAATTTTTTTGGCAACCTGCCGAAAAATTGAATTTCCCCATTTTGTATTTCCGTGATATATGGTGAGGTCGATATTGTTTTACGGCAACGTCGTGATGTTTCGGAGTTCCGCGGTGTGACAAAGTAGTCACGAGCACCTCCACATCATAATTTTGAATAATACTTTAATTTGTAAGTTGGGGGTACATTAAAATTAATTGAACTAGTTTAGACGAGCGCAATAAAGCTCTAACGTCAAAGATGGTAATTAACATTTTTTTTCATTGGTAAATAATTAAGATAATTAAAATAATTGGTTTATACTATTTATGGGACTATTGAGAAATTTAATAGAGTTACGTTGCACGTGCCTTCTAATTCTGGGTTGGGTTATTTTGCTTAGTTTAGAAAAAATACATAATTCCAGGAAATATCGCGTGTAGTTCATCGTAGCTATCTAAGGCCTAAACAGGTATAATTTTGAAAATTTAAAACGCCAGATTGGTAACAGAGTAAGTTGATTCTCAGCTTTTTAACGGCTGGAAAGTTGACGTAGATATTATCTATCGCCGCTCTAGGCCTCTTGCGAGAGCTAGGCTTTGCAGGATCGTATGGGATCGTTACGAATCTGGGGTATTTTTTCGAAGAACTTAATTGATGTTCTTTTGATAAATTCCGAAACAGGAACAATTTGGAGGTCGTCATGAATAATTTTGATTGTTTTAGCTCCCTCGTTCTTTGGATTTTATGCTCTGTTTTCATTGGTTCTCGCTTCGAAGTCGCCAGAATGGCGACATTTGGCGGGATTTTGAAAAATTCGCTAAGGGTGACCGTACAGTAAATTTCTACCGAAGATTCTTTTTATCTTTTGCAGTTCCAACAAGCCATCTTGGTGTGGTTTCCTTTGTAAAAATGGTTTACATCCTGATAAAAGTGGCAATATTCGTTTTGCCAATGATTTTTCTGGGTTTTTAAAGAAATGCATTTTTTAAATAATACATCTCAAAGAGTAAGTATAAATATTATTTGTATGTAATTTGTAATGATGTATATTTTTAAATACCAATGCAAGTTTGAAAAGTATTATTTATTTTGGTTTTTGTTTTACTTTTGTAGAGGAAAAATTGCCAATCGATCACACCAGAATATATGTACACAACTGATCATTTTCATAAATTTGAAGAAAGTAATTTTATAATTCTAATATTTTAAGTAAAAAATTAACTCCAAACATATTTTCTACTTATGAAAGTTGTAGCTTAAAGGACGCAAAATGTAAAAAGCTCTGTTTGGAAGTATTAGAATTAATAAAAATTTCTTAGATTAAAGAAATCACATTAAATGATGTAGTTAGTTGATTGAATAATTTAGTAAGCTAAATGAATTGATTATGGATACATTTAATTTTGTATTTGAAGATTCATACATTACAAAGCTAAAGAATCTTTAAGCTGGCTTTTGATTTTTAATTAAAAGAACAGTCTTCTATTATCTTGGATTTAAAAAATTATAATTTGAATTATAGCAGATGGGGAAAAAATAAAATATTTGAATATTTTCGCTTACTTTGTAATAAGCAATTTAAGGTTACCTTGACTTTATAAACCATTGGTGTGTAATATAAAATAATTTGCTCAATTCAAATAGCCACTGGAAGATTGTTTTACCATCTCATGTAAGTCATAGAATACTGTCCGACCCAACAAAAAGGATTAATCATAGAAACTGAATGATCGGACCGCTGCAACAGCAATTAGCGGGAACTGTGGTTGAGTTCTAATGGCTATCACTGGCCTTCCTTTGGGGAGTCCCCACCTATTAGTGTATTCACCTCACATAAAACAAATTCTTAATTTTGGTGTCTATATTAGCTACTATGTGTATCAAAAATTAAATAATTTATCATTGACTGAGAATTTTGATAAATTGCTTTTAGAGCATTGATGTTTGAACAAATTACTACAGGCTTAAATTTTTAAAAGCTAAATTTCTTTTGAATGTACATATTTTTAGTATTATAGGTTTACTATATGTAATTAGAAAAAATGTGGATTAAACTGTACTCCATAAATATTTTAAACTTTAAATTAATAAAATTTCCAATGGCTGGGTTTATGTGATTGTCTAAATATTTTTAGCTCTTATTTTGAAGTTTTAGAATAATTCTTTGTTTATTTTTTTTTTCTGTAAGAATCAAGTGCACATTATTGGTACTGCTTTGATGCGAGGATGGAAAACCTGACTTCCTATTCCTACTATGGAATTTAAATCTATATTATAAATTAAAAGATTAATGTGAATTCTAGGTATTGAAATGTATACTTTTTCATATGCTTTTAAAGTATTGAAAAGAATTAGTAAGTATTCATGTTCCTGCTTGCATTTTTAAAAACGTCCTTTTATTAATTTTGTCATCTAATAAAGGAATAATATTCCCAATGGTTGGGTTTGAGTGATTGTCTAGATATTTTCTAGCTTTTGCTTAAGCTTTTAACTTTTAGGAAAGTTCCTTTAAATATTTTAGATTCAACTGAAGTAATCAGCTCTATTGATTTTGGAATAGAGAACTAATTTTCAAGAATGCTAAGAACCTTTATAAATGTGGAAAGCTTATTTAATGTAAGTTCAAGTGTACAAGTTTTTTTGAGTATTAGAAAATGAAAATTCAATTAAAGTATTTTTCATTTACATGTGATAAAGATCTCTCATAGGAATTGAAAATGTAATAATTTTTTATTAAATATTTTCCATTTTCTTATTACTTAAACTTATTTATAAACGGATAACTTAAAAGCTCTATTCACTTTCTTTATTTTTTTATTATAATCTTTGAATATTATTGTGAAAAAAGTTTTTAATTAGTTTTTTAATTTGTGTGTTAATAATATATTTATACACACAAATGACATTTAATATGCACAAATGCATTATGGCTTGTATGGGGAAAAAGTCTTTCAAAGTTTTTCTATCATGCTAACAAAAGCTCAAATTAATAAATTAATTCTTATAATGAAACTAAACTAGGAAAAATGCCATTCTTAATATATGTCTATGAAATAAAATAAGAAACATATTTTTTAGAAAAACCTATGCAGGAATAGGGTTTCTGTAACTTTAAATATCTTTTATTTATTCGATAGTTACAATCAGCTCAATACTTTTTGATTTTCTTGAATATAATTATGTTTCTGATTGCAATATGAACATTTACTGATATATATAAACAGATTTTATGATTTGAAATGTAAATGTTAGTTTTTATTAATAAAAATATTGTTTAATATTTTTATTTTTTTTAGTGTTAATATTTTATTTTTTGAAAAAATTATAAATCGAAGGATTTGAAGATGAGGTTTTCAAACATTAATATATAATAAAAATTTGATCATTGTAAAATCAAGCATATTTCAATAAAATATAAATTCCAAAAGCTGTGATTTTGTTCATCAAACTTTAATATAAAAATATAGTTTTTAAAAATCAGGTTAGACTTTAAAATTATCAACTTCATTAGATGTTTTTGATGGTATTACTGATTTGTCAAGATGTTAGTTGTATTTATTTGCAATTATGTCCCAAATTTTATACTGTAGGTCAAATGGTGTAACCTATATTCAGTCAAGACACTATATTCATCCTTATTGTTATTATAATTGATTATCCTTCAGAAAATAGATCAAAAGTGGTTAATCTTGCCTTTCCTTTTTTAAAAATCAAAGCAGAAGTTAAAAATATTAGATATTTTTGTTTAAAAATTGACATTCAATTTATTTTTTTTACGGCCTATGCCTTTTTTTTGCATGTTTTGTTTATTAATTTTTTAAGGTATTATAATGTATACCAAAGAAGGAATTTATTTGCATTAAATAGTTAAAGTTAATTGACTGTGAGTAATTTTATTGTTTGAATTTGATTTGATTATAAATAAAATTAGAATAAGCAGAGTATCAAAATTTCTATTTTGAATTATATAATATATATCTTCGAATTATATATCTTCTCCCCTGGTTGTAAAATTTCTATTTATTCTGACATTCCAAATATTCTTTTTTAAAAGAAAAAAAATCATTATTCATTATAATATCAATCATCCAATTGGCTTAACTAACGTTGTTTTCATCTAATTAATTCTTCATTTTCTTGTTGTTGTTCTTTTTCTTGAATTTGAATTAGCAAGAAATAAGGTGTTGGGATTTATAGCAACAATGGCTGTTACCCCCCTGTTTCAAATACTCTTTTTACAAGTTATCATTGAATACACTAACCCTAAATCCTAACGCATGCGCTGAAAAGAGGCCCCGGAGTCGTGCAGATACCGATTGCTTTGTTTACTATTTGCCGATAACCCGTAGCGCCACCCCTCGAGTCTCTTCGCTACCTAGGACAAGACACGAAGCTGAAGTTCATTGAGAGATGAATAAATAAATTGTCTTATTTGATCTATGTTCCGTGAACATTAAATTAATATGGCGTTTTTAGCGGTATTGACAGCTGATGGTGGCGTACCCATTTTCACTCGAAATTCCGGGGAAGTTGTATCGGTAAAATAATTTGGTAAAACTAAAGAACACAGTATGCATTTTTCGCCAAGCTTTGCCAAATCGTTCCAAACAATCGAAAACTTGTCAAATATTAACTAAATGACATGGTTAAGTTATCATATTTGGTAATTTATCACTTTAAAAAAATTAGTTTGTTTGCTGTACTGCATTCTTTAGTTTAACCAATAATTTTTATCCAAGCGAAGGGATTATTGCAGCGGATTTTTTTCTTCTTATTTACGTTTAAGTGCTTAGTGAACATGTTTTTATTTTTTACAGAAGCTTCCTTTTGCATCTATTGGTTCTTTAAATGGTGTTCATATGTTTACTCGTTTAAGGAATAGTGAATTAAAGAGAGCAGTTACACCTGAAGAGAAAATTATTTGGCGAGAATACCATAAAAGGTAAATAAATGTCTGTCTTGTAGATGGATTCTGAAACTATAAAGTAACGAAATTAAAACAAATTAAGTTATGCATAGTTACTGTTTCAAATTTTTTTCAAAAAGTGCAATATCTATATTAATATTTTTAATAAGTTTTTCAAGTCTAAAAAATGTACTACTTTCATTTTTTGTGGTCATATTACAACTTATGTGCATTATTTAAGAATGTAATTCCCTTCATTTCTGTGATATAATGACAACATTCAGTTTAATAACAGTGTTCTTGCTTGGCATTCACTTATGTTCTATTATATTGAAATTAATGTTAGTAAGGCTTGTTCTATGTTATTTAGATAATATAGGTATTTTGAATTTTGAAATAACTTAAAATGAATAGGAAACAAAACTGTGCATTTCAAAGAGATTTTAGTTTTCATTATTACTCTTAGCAAGTGAAATTTAATAACAATAGCATGCAGAATTTAAATAAACCTTTGACAGCCTAATGTGGCAAATATTATATTAAAACATAATTTTTTAATAAAAAAGATTATTATTTATAAATAAAGTTGTTTATGAAATATATTTTCTGAATTTCTCTTCTAACAGATTGGTTTTGATATTGATTACAAAAAATGATGCTTGCAGTGACTGTCACATGTCAAATTTACTAGACAATATTTTTGCTGGAATGGCCATGCTCATTGGGCTAGATCAGCTGTTGAAGCCTGGGGAAGTCATGAAGCTTCAGAAGTCTTTAGTGGTATGTAAGTGATTTTCTTATGTGTTGGTTTTTTCTGAATAGTGCAATCGGAAAATTAAAAATAATTTTACTTCTTGCCAAAAACATGCCCTTTGAGATGTAGTAGTATGTCATTTGTTGAATATAAAATTCAGCACTCATATATTAACTGTCTTATTAGGTGATTAATCATCAAAAATAATTGTCAATATCATGTTTATTGAATTTAGCAAAAGTATCAAAGATGAATAGTTTATTTACTATGTTCATCAATGGTATGCATTTAAGAGTGCAATATGCAGAGAAAGAAATCCGATGTTGATGAAAGCACCTCCTATTGATGGGTATAAGGCTGTGACCAATCTAACAAAGGAAAAGGCTTAATTATTTTAATTGATAAGCTGAATAACACCCAACAAGGAAAATCCCCAGGAGATATTTTTCCCACCTAAATATTCAAAGGATTGAAGATTAGTAGAATTTCTAATCTTCATTATACTCAATACAGCAGATTTTTTAATCTTCAATATACTTAATATAGCAGATTTTCTTTTCTTTCAACTAAAGATAGTTTTTATTTTCAATAAATTTATTCATCAATATAAATCTCTGTTTGAAGGTAAATTTCATACTTAAACTATAAAAAAAAAAACTGCCAGATTTAGATTAATCATATCTTGCAAGTATATGGAATGTATATTAAATCTTATAATGGTATTTTTTATCTAAAGAAATGCCTGATATATAAATTAATGACAGTTGTCTCTTTTAAGGAATTTATATACAAAATGTATATTAAAATTCTAAAAAAATAGTGTAATATATAAATATATACATTGAAACTGACAAAAGATGAATGGAAATATTTAGTAATTTCAAAAAATGAACATATTTCATTCAAAAATATTTTGAATGAAATATGAGGAATTTTTATCAAACTCTTCAAACTAATGCAGCTATTAAAAGTTTTTCTCTCTCTCTCTTTCTCTCTTCCAGTTGGAATGAGTTTTGAACAATTAAAAAAGATCGAATCTCAATACTCCAATTGCTCCAGTTACTGTAAAATTTAATATAAAGGCTAATCTTGTTCAAATTCTTCTTGAAAATGATATGTTGGCAGAAAAACCATTCATTCATTGGTAAAGTACTCATTTATTTGATAATTAATAGGTATATAAATATAATTACAATATAAAATCTCACTAATGTTTTAATTATCCATTTATCATATTATTATTACACTGAATAAGATGTTTCACTCATTTATGATATTTTTTCCCTTCATTTTTTTTTCATTGTGAAAAATTGCCCATTTTAACTTTAATGTACCCAGAAAATTCATTACTTAGGATATAAAAATAAATGGTTCCCTTTCTTACATACATAGTACAATTGGAAATTATCATGACAATAACAATTTACGACTGGACATTTGGCAATATTTTTTTTAATTATTTATTTTCGAAAACGTAATTTGCTGTAAGATTTTTATTTTAAAAAATTCTCAGTTTTCAAAGAAAACAACAACGAATGGTTGTTGCTCATGACACATTGAAGTTACAAAATCCATGAGATAGTAGTAATATTGTTACAAGCTGGCGAACGCTATGGAAGGAGAGAGCGGTTGACGAAGAGCTTGGCGCCAGCCGGGTTGCATATAAACTCTCCTTACGTTGATAAGAACTTTACGAAAATTTAAGCCCTCTGATTGGTTGCGATCATCCTACGTCATGAAATGTGATGTATTAGCGCAGCGCTTCTTTTGTCTTAGACATATAAATTTAATGCAGTTTCTTTTTCTCAGTCTTTATGAAATTTTTTCTGTGTTTGGAGACAAAACTTCCGACTTCATTTACCACAAACCAAATTGTGTGATGCAGCAATGTGAAAAATTTAGAAGAATGCTACGCATGGATAGCGAAATTAGGAATGCTGATGTAGACGAACGGGAATTCAAAATAAACAAGAAATTGTGAACAAAAAATTACTTTGCATTAATTAAAATATGTTTCTTCGTATCATTTATTTTATTCATGTGTAAACATTTCTAATTGTCCGATTTTTGAAAACGAATTAAAATAACACAATGGCGTCCTCTATTATAAAAATTAGCTTACAAAAATCAACCTTTTTTGCATAAATTTAAAAAAAATTCTAATTAAAACATTTTAATAGCAGACTATTATAAGCTTCAGATTGTGCTACTTTCTATCTGTTCTATATTCTTGAGCTATATCTACAGAAAACATATAACAGAATTTATATTATTTTCCCCAATTAAACGCTTATGTTTCAAGTTTGATCTAAAAAAAATTATTTCAGAAAGAAAAAGAAAAAATAGAATTCATTAAAAAAAATCCTTGAAATTTTTCTGAAAGAAGATAAGAAATTTAGGTAAATGAAAAATGGCTATTTTTTCGACTTCCTTATTTCAGAAAAAGAGAATGGTTTTTAAAAGTTTGGCACCAGAATTTTTTCATTTGAAAAATAATATAATTTTTTAATTGCTTAGTTCTCCAAAAAAAATGTTGAAAAAATTATTTTGAATCTTCCATGAAGAAATATTCATTGTGAGAATCATGGGAATTTACTATTATATTATTTTGTCTCTTAAAAATGTACTCATTTATACTGATTTATGGAAAAGTGGATATTAAATATCATTTTTCAATTGTGGATAACCTTATAATAATTTTTTTTAATAAAATAATCTATATAATTAGGTAAAAAACATTAAAAACATATTATTACAATTCGTTTTGAAATGTGTCATCTGGGACAAAAATTAATCATGAAGGCATTTTCATAAATTTATTATCCTTCATATTAAAATAAAAATAAGAAAAATGTTTACGACATTTTATAATCTACTTTTAAAGGCTTACATTCTTTTCTCAAAAAATGAAGGTTCCTGTTGATATTTATAGTTATTATGTGGAAATATATATGATATTTATAGTTATATTTATAGTGTTTTTGATATTTATAGTTATATATTTCCTCTAAAAATAAATTCTTAACGCTAAGATAAATGCCTTATACTGACTTATAATAATTTGATAATTTAAAGGAATGGTAATAGCTGAAATATATGAAGAAAAGTAAAATTTGATTATATGCATTTTCATTAAAAAATATATATACATTTAAAATGCATATAATTTCACGTATTTCAAAATCATAAATTTAAGTAAAATCACTAAATATCTATTATTTATTTATCAGAAGTTTTGTCTCCGAAAACACAGACATTTCAAAAAGAATGAAAAAATAACTTTTATTATGTTGTGTCAAAAAAAGAATAAAGGATCGCTATTAGCAAACAAATATAACAGTTGACATCACAGGTCCTGACGTAGGATGAGTCCAACCAATCAGCGGACTTAAATTTTTGTAAGGTTCCTATCAATGTAAGGAGAGTTTATATATGCAGCCGAGCTGGTTTGGCGAGAGTCTGGTAACCGCTGGATCGTTCACGAAGTTCCTCGTGTTTCTGGGCGTCCGCTCGCTCGGCTATATAAGGGACTAAAGCCGTTCGTTTGGATATTATTTCTAATACCGAATTTTTCATTGATTGCAGTTAGGATTTTGTTGTAATTTTTTACATATTTTAGCATTATGGGGGGGATTTGCAGTTCGATTAATTTCAGATGAGTTATCATCATTAGAATCCATTTGGACATCATTAAGGGCATCAAAGCGATTTTGTAAGGTTACCGGATTAGAAGGTGGGGTTAGATCTTTATTTTTAGATGGTTTTCTTTTAGAGGATAGTTTAAAGTTGTCTTCCTGACTATTACCACAGCCAGCAGAGAAAGCAGAATCAATCTCACCCAGACATCTTGCAAGTTCTTCTCAGTGTTCATGGAGGAACTCCTCGGCTGTATCGTTAGCTCCGTGCGAGATTTTTTACATGCCGCGCCATTAAAACTGCACCATGTAAATACCTGTAAATAAATGTGTATGTGCTGTCCTCAAGTAAAGTCCATTCAATCCGAACCCGCTACGCTAAAAACGTAACAATATCGATAGTAGTAGTAGTGCGGAGTGTAGAAATATGCAGTGCATTGGTAGGGTTCCCATTTGTATTCAGTGATTCATGTAAAATGGTTACTGATGCGATTATGGCCGCACGATGAGATTAATACATTTTAAACGCGAAGTGGTTGTTTGAGCTAGCCGCATAAACATTCTATTTCAGAAATGGTTACGGAACTCAACCTTCAGTGATACACAGTATCAAGAATTGGCTAATAATACTTAATTTCAGACATTACCTCCCAACGCAAACAATGCAGTGGCTTCTTCTTCTTTTTTCTCTCGTTTAATGATTGAGGCCAGCCACGTACGCATATAACTGACGGTATCAATAGGTAAGCAACTCTGTGTGAAATTTCTGGAATCCGTGTGAGATATAATGTAGTCACAGAAACGGAGAAATTTAGCTTTAACGGGCTATGGCAGCAGAACACTGACGTGGTTGCCTTTATTAACAGAACGACATCGCCTGCAGTACATTTCCTGGGCTCATGATCATTTCGAATGAAACTTAGGCTACTAGAAAACCGTAGTTTCGTTTAGCCGTAATCCAATGACGTGCGTCTGCAGACATGACACAATTCTGTCCAATTTACTGACAATTTGCAGGACACTCCGAATTGCGTCCATAGACATAAAAGAACCCTGGAAGAGGAGAAAGAGTACTGTCTGTCCATAAGGAGATCTCTGGCCGACAGTCGTCTATGTTTACGGCGGGCGTCATAGAAACAGGTTACTGCAGGAAGAGTCCATTTTGCAGAGGTAGAAATTCATCCAAGTTTCTGACGTTGGCGCGTTTAGCGCCTAATTGGCGGTATCAATATATTGCCTTTAATTTTCGAAAGCAAATTCGGAAAATAATTCACTGGGCTGAAAATCATTTGCGTAGTCGGAATTTTGAAAATATATATTATTCCTGTTAGAATAATATAGAAATTCCTTTCTGATTAGTACAGAAAGAACAACGAAAATCAAATAGAAAAACTGAAGTAGAATCCAGCATGACAAAAAATTAATTTTCATTTTATTTGTTTTAAATTTATGTAACTACTTAAGATCAAATTCTCCGCAGCAAACGCGAAGTAATCTGTCTAATTCAACATAAAAATAATAACATAATAATCGTAATTATTTCATAATTTTTATAAATGGTTGCTGTTGCAAAGTAAAATATCCATTGTTAAATATGCTTAAAACCGCTCCAAAATAAATTTATTTATTTATTTTTGATATATATACTATTTTTCGAAACTAAAAATTAACAATTACATTTTATCAGATTTTATAGATAATCAAATAAGGATAATCAAAAGTATGTTAAGCTGGAACTTTTGATTATCGACATATTGAATAACAGAAAACAAGAGCACATTAATGAAAAAATAGAAAAAAAAAACCAAAAAGGAATCAAATAAATTTCGTAGCTTCAGGAAATAAACTAAATAAAATTCCATATCTTCTATAACTTACGATTAAACTAATTGAAATGAAACAAAAAAAAGCAATTTTAAAATTCACTTTTTATTTATAAAACACATTAATTATTATTAAAAGAGTGCAAAACTAGCAGAGATCGTGTGACAATTCTCTGCTAGTTCAATTATAAGTTCAATTAAAAGAATTCTAAAACACTTTGACAAGATTCCGTTTCTTCTGAATCGGAATCCGATTCAGTACTTCCAATCTGAATTACTAGTTCATCTACTAGTTCTTCTAAAACCCCATCTTTTTCCCAATGCGAATTTTCAGCAAGTTTCAACCAAAATTCTATAACATTATGCACAATTTTACGTGCTTGTGATTTTAAAGTCTCTCCATTCTTAAATCGAAAAGGCATTTTAAAGGCTCAAAATTCAAGAGACGAAAATTATTAAATAATGAAATGCAGTTAATATTAGCCAAAGAAAATATTAATAAAATATGAAAGAAGTAAGCTAAGCAAATATGAAGATACGAGCAACTGCCGTAAAAGCGAGAAGACGAATGACCAATAGTTTTTTATCGCTTCATTTTTTCGCCAAGATAAAGAATACCCCCGCAGACTTCGGTTCGATTCCACCCATTCGAAATGGATCCTCCCTATCGACGCCTGTTTCTATAGCTCCCGCCGTAAACATAGACGACTGTCGGCCAGATTTCTCCTTATGGACAGACAGTACCTTGTCCGCAGATCCATAAGTCTTTGGAATGCGGCTTTTGATGAATTACGATTTAAGTTGCTCAGGAGATGATAAGGTCCGAATGTGGTGCAGATCCCAAGAAGTCATGGACTTAAGGTATCAATAAGGCACTCTGAAAGCTGATGGTGTCTCCATAATTAAGCGCTTATTTATAGGAAAAGTAAATTAAGGAAAAATTTCAAGAATTCTATCATTAATTTCCTAATTTGATTATTAAGATGGAATGAAATTTATTCTACTTGCCTATCACCTTTCATTCATTGCGTATATTGAATTTTTATAACATATCGATTTAGTTAAGCATATTTTTTAGTTCTATGTTGTTGTTTTTTCTGTAACAAATAAATTGATTATGTAATCAAACTAGATTTTGTGCAATAAAACTATCGATACAAATATAGCATTTTCTTCGTGAAAATAAATAAGAATTTATACTAATTTCTGTAAGATTTACGCACAATGGGTGTCGCGTTGATTCTCTACATCTATTAATATTATCTTTGTTTCAGCTTTTGTTTTGTTCCGAGTGGCAACGGTGTAAAAATTAACAAAAATTTGTAGTTCTTATAATTCAATAAAAGAAGTGGTGTGTTTTTTTGAAAATGGCTTTGAGTTTTGAATTTACGCCATAAATATATGCCTTTTTATCTAAGAAACTAAAACAGAGTATTTAATGAATTTATCCGAGTAAGAAACATTATCTGATTCGATGTCAAACGTGACATCTGGCGTCCGCGACAGGACTCGATTGCTTTTTAAGAGTAAGTACGAAACATTTCAGCATTTGTTTTGATTATGGAAACTGTTTTGAAAGATAGGAAGCAGCTGAGAAGACTGTTTACTACAGCATGCAATTCCTTTGACAAGGCAGAAAATCAACTGAGTTGTGCTGATAAAATCAATAAACTAAAGCTAATTGAGGAGAAAGCTTTATTAATGATAGCGTGTGAAGAAAAATTTAAACAGTTGTTGTTTTCCGAGAACACTTCCGATTCTGAAATAGAGAGAGAAGTAGATGAGTCAGAAACTTACATTGATCGCTGGAGATCTTTAAAACAAAAGTTAGAATCATTTGTGATTGAACAGTTATCTCCTAAAAATGAAAGTGTTAATATTGTTACGAATACCTTATTAAATTATCCAAAAATAAAATTACCTACTTTTGACGGTAATGTACGCAATTGGCTATATTTTTGGGGACAATTCCAAAAAATTGATGAGGACATTAATATCGATTCTCACGATAAATTTTCATATTTATCTCAAGCAATGGAACGAGGTAGTCCTGCTGAAGAATTGGTTAAGAGTTTTCCTCCAGGTGGTAATAGCTATGAAAAGGCTTTAAAACAATTAAAATTGCGTTTTGGTAGAGAGGAATTATTAATTCAAGTATACGTTAGAGATTTACTAGCATTAGTTCTTCAAAAACAGAACTATTCAAAAAATTCGTTAAGAAAGTTGTTTGATCAACTCGAGAGTAAACTATGTTCACTTGAGCTATTAGGTGTTACTAGGGAGAAATATCCTGCGATGTTATTTCCTCTAGTTGAGTCATCGCTACCCGAAGAAACTTTGGTTGCTTGGGAGCGTTATAGATCAGCTCATCGTAGAGTTCGTGAAACGAACACGAATGATTCTGATCATAATTCAACTAAAATGGAGAAAAGTGATTTAGAATTTATTTTAGAATTTTTACAAGATGAGGTTGAATCAGAAGAACGTATTCTTCTTGCTTCTAGAAGTTTCAACGCTTCTAAACCGAAAACGGAAGTGAAATATGATAAGTTTCCTGGTGAATAAAAAATGAGTGAAAATAAGACTAGTAATGTAAAGTTTTATGAGGCGCCTAGTGCAACTGATCTTTTGACATCGTCGCAAGTGTCAAAACAGTGCATATTTTGTTCCAATGCACACTATTCTGGAGATTGCTTTAAAGCAAGAAAAATGCCTTTGAAGCAAAGAGAGGCAATTGTTCAACAATCTCATAATTGTTTTTTATGCTTAAAAACTGGACATTCTGTCAGAGATTGTAATATCAGAGCTAGTTGTTTGTGTTGTGGCAAAAAAACACCACATTCTTCTGTGTAGAAAAATGAACCCGATATCTGAGTCTAAAGACAAGGAATCACCTGAAGTTAATAAGAGAACTGATAGTAGCTCTGAAATGGATCAAGCTCTTTCCAACTTGTGTACCACTCCAAACGTAATCCTGCAAACATTTAAAGTTGTAATTAGAGGCAACGGGAAAAAACGTGCAGCAAGAGCTATTGTCGATACTGGTTCACAGCGGTCATATTTACTACGAGCTACAGCTGAAGAAATGAACTATGAACCTAATGGCTGTGAATATTTGCAGCACTCCCTATTTGGTGGCAAGCATACTGGGGTATGTAAACAAGATGTATATACTTTGTATTTATCGAGTGTGCATGAGAATTATAATTGTAATTTTAAAGTTCTTAGTCAACAAATTATTTGCAAAACTGTGCCACCTACTGTGAATGAGGTTTGTGTGAAAGAGTTAGCTGCTTATAATATAAATATTGTGGATAATTGTGAAGATCCTATTGAAATCCTTATTGGAGCTGATGTAGCTGGGAAGCTCATGACAGGCGGTCATCGTGCAATGTCTTGTGGACTTGTAGCAATTGAAACAAAACTTGGGTGGTCTGTTATGGGACGAATAACTGATACAGCGAGAAGTGAATGTTCATCTTTATTAGTTAAGTCCATGTTATCTACAGCAGAGAAAATAACAGATTTATGGTCCTTGGATACTCTTGGCATTACTGACCCATCTGTGAAGAAAAGCCAGATCGAGTTACAAGAAGCTGCTCGAATGCATTTTCTAGATACAGTTCATTTGGTAGATGATCGTTTTGAAGTAGATTTGCCTTGGTTGGAAGATCATCCACCACTTCCAAATTATTTTGATTTAGCAAAGGGAAGACTGAACAAGACTGTTAAACGTCTTAAAACCGAGTCTAATTATGAAGCTTACGAAAATGTTTTTAGGGAATGGCTTGAGGAGGGAGTAATTGAGGAAGCTGCCAAAAATGATCAGGCTCTAGTACATTATCTGCCTCATCGAGAAGTTATCAAGGAGAATAGTACTACAAAAATCCGGCCTGTCTTTGACGCTTCGGCCAGAGCAAAAAGATTTCCTAGTCTCAATGATTATTTAGAGAAGGGTCCGAATCTAATAGAGCAAATTCCGAGTATTTTAACCCGATTTCGAAAAGAGAAGATCGGTGTTATTGCTGACATCCGAAAAGCCTTTCTACAAATAGGTGTTTCACCCACGGATAGAGATTATTTGAGGTTTTTGTGGATTGGCAATGATGGTCAGCTGAAAGAGTACAGACATTGTCGTGTCGTTTTTGGTGTATCGAGTAGCCCCTTTCTTCTAAATTCTACAATTCAGCTTCATTTACAAACTGTTTTGGAAAAAATAGGAACTGTAGAATCTTCATATCCGAAAAGTGTCATTCAAAAACTTGCGCATAGTTTTTGTGTTGACAATTGTGTTAGTTGCGTTAAAAATGGAAAAGAACTGCAGAAATTTATTAACATTTCGACTGAGGTAATGGCCGAGAAAAAATTCGAGCTTAGAGGGTGGGAGTTCAGTGATGTCCATGCTGATACTTTTGCCGATACAAATGTGCTCGGCCTGGTATGGAATAAAAAATCTGACACTCTACGAATTAATACTGCAAGTGTAAAAGAATTATGCTTTGAAAAGATAACTAAGCGATCAATCTTATCTGCAGCTTATAGATTGTTTGATCCTCTAGGTATATGTTGTCCTGTCATCCTAATTCCTAAATTATTGCTTCAAGAAACGTGGAAGCAGAAAATAACATGGGATGAAGAAGTTGATAAAGTTACGAAAAATACATTTTTAAAATGGCTTAAAGATATTGACTGTTTAGAGAAAATCCGTTTTCCAAGATATTTTGGTTTAGAGATTGCAAATGGAGATATTTCAGTACATATTTTCTGTGATGCTAGTAAGCATGCGTATGCTGTTGCTGCTTTCATCCGAATACAGACTGGTGATTCAGTTAAAGTACAACTTATACAAGCCAGGAGTAGAGTTGCACCAACAGGAAAGGGAGAGATTACTATCTCTAGACTTGAGTTACTTGCAGCTACTATCTCATCAAGGCTTTCAACTTCTATTTTGTCAGAGATTCAGAGTGAAGAAGTTTACTTCTGGACTGATTCTTCGACTGTCTTGACATAGATCATGAGAGAAGAGGCCTGTAGTGTCTTTGTCCAGAATAGAGTGAAGGAAATAAGAGCGTTAACAAATAAAAGTTCTTGGAAACATATCCCTGGTTCCATGAATCCTGCTGATCTCCCGAGTAGAGGTTGTTCAGTTCAAACTTTATTGAAATCTAACTGGTGGTTAGGACCAACTTGGCTTTACTTGCCTAAAGAGGATTGGCCAAGAGGAAATCCAGTCTTAAATGAAAATGAGATTGTTCGAGAAAAGAAACAGACCATAGTTTCATCTGTGACAAGAAGTTGGATTTCTACAAGTTTTTTTCCTAAAGATGACTGGTATTACAAATATTTTTCGAAATACCAGAAAATAGTTCATCTTATTGCCTGGATTCTACGGTTTATCTTTAATTGTCGAGCTGAAAAAATTAAGAAAAGACATGGAGACCTTGATTTTCGTGAAATTTTTGAAGCCGAGAAATTATTAATCAAAATGGTTCAAGAGGATTGCTTTGTGGACGAGAGAGATGATAAATTAAAAACTTTAGGAGTATTTAAGGATCAGAGTGGAATCCTCAGACTGAAAACGAAACTTACCTTTCGACAAGATTCAGAAGAGTTTAAAACTCCAGCTGTTATTCCGCCTGATCATGAGGTGGTCAAGAGATTAATACGATATTATCACGAGAAAAATGCACACGCTGGTACCCAAATTTTAATAAATATTCTTCGAGAGAGATTTTGGCTTCTTAACGCTCGAAAAACGGTGAGATCTTTGATTAATAAGTGCACCGTATGTAGAAGATTTTCTGCAAAAATCATGCAAGTTTGCACAGCAACCCTTCCAAACGACAGACTCCGAGAAGCGGCTGTGTTTGAAATTTGTGGCATTGATTTTACTGGTCCTGTGATCTTAAGAGGTAACACCAAATCCTGGATTTGCTTATTCACCTGCGCCGTATACAGGGCAGTACATCTAGAATTGGTTGAGTCCATGTCTACTGAGAGTTTTTTACTAGCCCTTAGAAGATTTATATCCCGCAGAGGAAGAAGTAAAATAATTTACTGTGACAACGGAACTAACCTTGTGGGAGCTTCCAATGCACTACGAGATCTAAATTGGAAGCAGATCACTGATGATACATCTATATTACCAATTCAATGGAAGTTCAATCCACCAACTGCCTCATGGTGGGGAGGTTGGTGGGAGAGGTTAGTAGGTATTCTCAAGAGTTTACTAAGACGAGTACTAGGAAGAGCTTCTTTAACTTCCGAAGAAATGGTCACAATTCTCTGCGATTGTGAGGCAGTGATCAACTCCCGTCCATTGACCTATGTCACTGAAAATGATGCTACTTTGATGCCTTTGAGTCCATCTCTATTTCTTCAAGACATTCAAACAAGTGGTGTTCCTGATCTTGATGATATTGGACACAGAAGTCTGAATAAACGAGTGAAATACAGAGAGAACTTACAAAAGGATCTGCGGAAAAGATTTAGATCCGAATATCTAGGAGCACTTATCCAAAAATCGGATAAGACAAAATCAGTGGAAGTGAATGTCGGTGATATTATGTTGATAGGAAGTGATAACACCAAGCGACTGAATTGGCCACTGGGGAAAATAATAGAGATTATTCCAGGTCGAGACGGAGTAACAAGACTTGTGAGACTTAAAACGGCAAATGGAGAATTACTAAGGCCGATACAGAGATTGTATCCACTAGAAGTCTCTAATGATGATCTAATGTTGAGAACTTTTCAACTAAGAAGTTGGAAACATGTAAAGAGTCTGGCTCTAACGATGTGTATGATGTAAGCTTTGAGCCACAGTTTCAAAAGACTAGAACAGGTCGCACTGTCAAAATACCTAAAAGACTGGACTTGTGAACAATTTAATTTTCTTAATTTTATATATCTTTCTTGCAACTATGTGTAAGTTAAAGTTTTAATGTAAAATGTTAACTTAGGTGGGAGGATGTCGCGTTGATTCTCTACATCTATTAATATTATCTTTGTTTCAGCTTTTGTTTTGTTCCGAGTGGCAACGGTGTAAAAATTAACAAAAATTTGTAGTTCTTATAATTCAATAAAAGAAGTGGTGTGTTTTTTTGAAAATGGCTTTGAGTTTTGAATTTACGCCATAAATATATGCTTTTTATCTAAGAAACTAAAACAGAGTATTTAATGAGAATATCTGAGTAAGAAATATTATCTGATTCGATGTCAAACGTGACAATGGGTGAACACAATGTTTTAATAGTTTAGTTTGATCACAGCTGCTTTATTCCTGCCATTAAACTATCAAGAGATGATTAAATTTAGTTAAAAATAAAAAGTTTATTCTGCTTTTACCATTTTTGTGTCAAAACCATTTAGATTATCTAAATTTTCCTCTCTTTTGGTTTACAAGATTTATCAGATGTTTGTAAAAAAGTGAATTATTAATCAATTTCTCTGATATAATTTTGAAATTTTATTCATTGACCTCTCTATTCTCAATGACAGTACAATTCTCAATATTTACAAAACTAAATTAATAATTAATTACTTGCTTAAATTAAATGTTTTCTACACATTATGGCTTAGAAAATTTGAGGGGGAAAAGTAAGATTTCATAATTTTTATAATGTTAGTTAAGGGTAGAAGGGAAATCGGAGAAAGATTATTATGCTAATAGTTGTTTCTAAAAGCAGTTTTTTAACCTTCTAACTATTATTTACTTATAGATCTGTCATCCATTGGTGGATTGTTTTCTGAAGCAATTGGATAAAGACAAAGGCAATATTGGTGATTTGACTCGGACTAGCGACTGCGTATTAGCGACTGATACGCATAACCTGCAAGTAAGTTAAATTCTTTAAATATCACTGCATTCGAGGGGAATATATTCATTGTTTTGTTTTTATCTGTCATCTATGTAAAAGGACATATGTGAAGAATATTTTAATTTCAGTTAATGTATAAGATGATGATTACAAATAATTGCAATTAACACCAATGCGCAAATCCTGTGGCTGCCCCTTTTTCCACATTTGAAGAGTAGATAGCTTTAGTGCAGAAATTAATAGAGTGTTAATGTATTCAGTCTCCAAGCATTTCCAGCATTTTTTACTCTTCCTTATATGAAGTATAAAAAAAAAAATTGTTATCGTCGAACAGTCCGAATCCAAAGATTTCGACGAATCGCTGCTTCGGATCTCCTCGAGTCCGAAAAACACCTGATGAAATTTATATCTGCAAAAGCGATAATTTCAAAATGTTTTGAGTGAGACGAATAAAATTCGACGTATAATCTCTATGTGGAATTTGTATATTTCTGTCAAATTTTGCTCGAAATTTATTCGGAGAGTGTCTGTCCCACTGCCCGAATAATGCTTAGCACGATTTCTACAAAAAGGAGAAAGCTAGATAGATGAAATTTGATACATCGATTAAACATCTAAAATGTATATAAGTATCAAATTGGAATCAAATCTGTTCAGCAGTTGACAGTCTTTGGTCTATAATTTCTGAAGCATGTAATCGTGGAACTGAAAAACGCATGATTTAAATCTATGAAATCGGATAGTTCAGCAGTAGTTCTAGACCCAGCTTTGATTTTAATCAATAAAAATCAAGAGATTTTCAAAATTAAGTGTGTGCGCGCTAACCGTATTCCAACAGGAATTGGAGAGGGAGGATCAGACTTTAAAAGGCTTTTCGGTAATTGTTCGCCAGTGACATGTGGTTAATAATATAAAAATACTCTCAAATAAATACTAATAACTAGCTCTTACCCGCTACTTCGTACGCGTGGAAATTTTGATGTGTATATGTGAAAACTGACAGTCTAATCACAATGTAAAATGTTATCAAAACCGTATGCATGCATAAATTTTCAGCATCAATTGAAGCAACGCAAAGACATGGATTTTAAGCACCAGTTGGGGCAATGTAATGCAGATTAGAAAATTTTAACTTCAATTCATCCATTTTATTTTTATTCAAAAGCACTTCTGAAGGAATCAAAAGATCTATTAATTAACAATGTTTAATTTTAAATTTATCATACATCATGAAAATAAACAGAATCGTTTGAAATAACAGGTCGAAAACATGTTATGTCTAACATCATTAGCATGGGGGAAAAAACTACTTAAAAGCTATGTACTTGAAACCATAAAGGTACTTTTAAAAATTGAATCGAAAATGATGAAAGTAGGCAAAAGGAATATGTACATCAAGAAAAAAAATCAAGAGAAATGAACAAGAAATATCGAATTATATTAACACAAGAACAGCGTGAGAAAAAAATTAATAAACCTTCCGTTAGAATAGTGAGATAATAATAAAATGTAAAACAGAAACAGAAAAAAAAAAAAAACGATTAGATTTTTTAAAAATTTTTTGTTCTGATGAAAAAGGCTTTCTGTTGGGAAATCCTACAATAAATCACAAAGAATTTCATTAGATAAGATAATATTAAAAGAATACCGGAAATAGAAAAATAAAAACAAATGATTCAAAAAGCTCAGGCACATGTTTTCAGATTTTTATTTTTTGGCTGAAATTTTTTTTAATTAATAAAAAATTAGCCTATGTTCTTCTGTTGACTATAGTCTATCTCTGCGCTAAATTTCATCCAGTTTCCTTCAGCCGTTGAAGGAAACTGGATGAAATTTATAAATGTGAGTTTGGATGGATTGAACCCCATTATCCATCCATCCAAACTCACATTTATAATAGTAGTATAGATTTATTTGAGAACATTCCAGAAACTTTTTGGGCATCAAACCACGAAAGTCGTGATCAAACACAATAGTCTTAAACAACCCCCCCCCTCCCCTCAGCTCCCCTTTTACCATTGATAAAGATCATAGTATCTCATATAGATAACTCTTGAATAGATAACTCTTGATCATATAGATAACTTTTGAAGTAATGAATTTTACTTCATTCTCAGCAATGAAAAGGTAGAAAGCGATTTTAAACCTCACGAATATTGAATTCTCTATCCCTTAAACATAAGGTAATTTTTTTTTCAGGATTTGATTTTTCATTTCATATTTATTAAGTATAATTAAATTATTTTTGAAGGTTTTCATTACTTCTAAAGCTATAGATATTCGTAACTATATATTTCATAAGCAAATGATAATTCTCTATTTTGAAATTTAAAAAAATCTGAGCAGTAAATTTATGCTGTTCATTCATTCGGTATAAATAGATTAATTATATAACTAAAATACCTCATAAATTCAACTATCCACTATCTAAAAAATTCTAACACAATGTCACATTTTAAAAGAGTTTTACTTGTAGAGATATATAAATTTAAATGCTAGAAATTGATATTTAAATAACAAAATATTTGTCGTCAGCATAAATTATAGCATTCTTTTGTAATAAAGCACATAGGATAACCATAGTTTTATTTTTAAAAAATAGTTATAAACAGTATTGAAGAATGTATAATCGAATCCTAGAGTTATTTTTAAAATAATTAATATGTTTTTAAAATTTAATTTAGCATTCCTTAAAATGAAATTTAAACTGATTATTAACTTAGAATTCTTTTTAACATTTAGTTGAAAATTTAAGCGAGATATGTTTCCAAAGCTCACCCATGCTTTATTTTTAAAGAAAAAAATATAATAATGAAACATACGATTATATAAAAATATAATCGTTTGCTTGGAAAAATTTTTCTTCAAGAAATAAATTTATGAAAAATAATTCCGCAACCTCAGTATTGACACTATAAAACATGAATAGGTTACTGATTAAAACCTTCCTTTCAGTGTTCAAAAAAGGCCAAAATATTAACTTTTCATTCAACTTCAATATTTTTTTTTTTATCTTTCTTCTCCTTCTTAAAATTGCATTTTAGGATCAGGAATAATTGCAACATGTTTACTGCAATTATTCTCATTCACTTAAACTGATATCAATTCTAAATAACCTTTTAAATATTTTAAAACAATAATCTTTTTTTAATTGATAAAAATGTTTGATGAATAGAGATAAGAGCTTATTTTTATAAAATTCGGTGTTAGATTTAATCTAAGACCACTGACTCGCTTACTTAGCATCATTTCTGTAGTTAATTGAGCCTTTGCTGCTGAATCGAAAATTTTTTCCAATCATTAAAGACGTGATTGTGTATTTCAGAAACAAAATTTGTGTATGAGGGAAAAATTTTAATTTTTACTTATTTTACTTTTGGAAGATTTTATTGATTTCAGCTAATTTATTCCGCAATTTTGTGCTTTACTGCCAGGACATTTGTCATGCTTGCAACGTCACTGAGCCAGTGTAAGGAGACAAGCAAGCACCTCCCTTAGGTTAGGATGACAATGACAAGCTAAGGAGAATGACACTTTTGATATCTTCTTTGCAGTCAAAAATTCACACGGTTTCTGTGAAACTTCATTGGATAATTTTGAAGAAGGAGAAAAGGTTCTTTTTGGTTTCCATTTAAAGTGGAAGTAGAATGACTTTAGTTTGTAAAATATGATTGTATAGAAAGACTGCATATAAAATAAAATAAACATCATAAATATTTTTTAAAAAACTCCTTTCTTTGTGTGGGATTAAAATATATTTTTTTAATTTTAATTGTTTTATATTTTTTAATCTTCATTTTACAATTTATTAATAAGAATATCACTTATCATGAAATTATTTTTTCTAAAATATATTGCCATGTGACATTATTGGTTTGATATAAAAATTTAATTAAATCAATCGATTAAGTTGTAATAAAATTCTGATATTATTATTGTTGTTGTGTATTGTCAATAAGAAGGTGCATTCATTCAAAAATTGAACCTCTGTCACATCAGTGTAGTTTTTATTCAAATTCCATCGTAAAATGCAACTTTAGAAACATGAATTAAACTGAATTAAACAAAGGTTTGATAAGAGTAACTTTTGATTATACACATTTATTTTTTATTCATGTGGTATTTTTCACATTAGTACACATTTCTATTTTCTTGTTACTGAAAAAATATTTACAGGATTTAATTTAATTACCGTAACTGTAAGTGACATTTTTCTTTTACATGTGAATTAATTAATTGTTAGGCTAATTAAGACAAATATTAAATTATTATTAAACTGTTATTAAATTAGGTTAATTATGATGTTGTCTTACATCAAATAAATGTTAGAATTTTTATTTTTATCAGGAATGTTTAAATCAATTCTTGGATGCTGCTGACAGTTTGTA
Organism: Argiope argentata; assembly: GCA_026289955.1. NCBI lineage: Eukaryota > Metazoa > Arthropoda > Arachnida > Araneae > Araneidae > Argiope > Argiope argentata. The sequence goes on from JAOUZG010021225.1 coordinate 1,190,044, forward strand.
TGGATGCTTACTAATTAAAGGCAAAGTTGTTGTCGCTTCAAAAGAATGGTGGACATTAACCAATCAGGAACAAAATTTGATTTGCTTTTATGTGAATTGTTTACCTAAAGTTTTGTCACGAGAAATTCTTATATATTTACCAACATCTTCACCACAGGTATGTTTGTTTACTCATGATCTCAAATACAAGATCAAAAGATTTGGGACAATTTTAATAATATTTAGAAGTTGTATGTTTAGGTAAATAAAAAATCGTATTATTTAAAGTATTGTTGTAAATAATTTTAATATATTTTAAACCTTCATCATCTGATTATTTTGCATTTTTAGAGAAAAATAAAAGTAAATTCCTTTTTCTGAATAATTCTTGATGACAGCTCTTTTTTTTCCTTCAATATTTTACATAATAAAATGGTGCTTTACTTTTTATAAGGCAAAGTAGTATGGATTGCGTTCTTTATACATAACTGTAGATCAATTTAAAAAAATGACAGATCAGAGTAAAGTTAATTTTATAAAATATTGTACTAAGGTTTTTTACTTATTGGTTATTGCCAAGCGGCACAGTGAAAGTAAATGGTATCTGGACCATCTCCTCCCTTCTCTTACAATCATCATTTGTTTAGCAAGAAAAAAATGATGTTTGGAGGTCCATATTATCCTTTTACACCTTTATCATATTTAGCTTAAAAACCTGGAGAATTATGTTAATATTTCATCTACTTGGTGGCCATAAAACTGATGAACAGAATTTATTTATCCTGCTCTAATTCCTGTATTTGAAACTGTTTTGCAACTAAGCAGTAGAAATAGTAAGATTTACATATAGATGTGTAATCAACCTATATTGGTAATTTGTACTAAATAATATATATTACCAGATGCATTTGTTTATTTTCAAATACAATTTTAAATTCTAAGATACAGGATGTGAATTTGAAACAAGAGGATTTCAATAATATTTAGTTTGAGGATTTCTTCTTTTGATGAATAAATTAAATTCTTTTATGTACTGTGTTATATCACCTTCTTTTTCTACAGACATTAAACTTGTATGTAATTCTTCTCTTGTGCAATACAAAATAGCACCTAGCATTTAAATTTGGTAATGACTATGTTCCCTTTAACTTAATAGTTAACTTTTAAAGAAAAGATTGTAAAATTATGTTGTAAGTATCAATATCTTTGAAACATTGACAAATAATTTCTTTTTATATTAAATGAAAGAAAATAAAGTATATGAACCAAAATTAAATCAAAATATTTTACAAAATAGTGTAGAATGACATTATCTGACCATGCATTTCAGTTATGTATAATTATATCTTGCTAGTTGCTGTCACAAAGGGAGTTAACAACCTTCTTTATCAGATGATTAGATTTAATTAAAATTGAAACATTGTGAAACTTTCTCTTTTCTCTATAGTTAATTTTTTATTGTCTTTTCTGTTTTATAACCTTTTGCTATTTAAATGAATTTTAGATTAAATGTTTATATAATGTAAGAATATATAAATATTTCAATTATTTTTTATTATACCCATGAGCATTATTATTTATTATACCCATTGCATTGTTTCTTAATTTTATTAATTTTAAATTTTGCTTTCTTTATTACTGACTGGCCGCCTTTGGCGACCAGTCAGCTCGCCAATATTAATGGCGACTAAAGGGTTTAATAATTTTTTTTAAATATAACTTGGTCTCAGAATTAGTTTTTCAGCAAAATATTTTTAATCTTCAAATTTCGATAGTTATATAATTCACTTACACTATTATGTACGCTTTAAGCAGTCCTATCTTTGAACGCGTCTCTCCCTGATTTTCTATCAGTGCATGTAAAATTCAGTTTTAAATTAAAGTGGAAATGATTAATATTCAATTAATATAAAGACCTCTTTACTCAATCCAAGCATGTCTTTAAATAAAACTAAGAACTGAAAACAGAGTAGTCCGACATTGAAGTTATATGTTCACCACAGAAATTGAAATGTTATAATTTTATTTATAATTTATAATATCGCAAGGAATTGTACAGCAAACATTTCACGTATTAAATGAAACATTCAGTTTTTAATTTTATTTTTAGATGTATATAAAGGCTCTCAATAATAATATTTTATTTATTTATTTATTGGTTCATAAATATATTTCAAAAAATCATGGTTTAAATTTCTTTTGTCTTATAGATTTATATTCTGTAAAATATTCTTAATATTTCAATGTCAAAATGAATAAATAAACATTTCTATCATCTGCAATCAAATATGGCTGATTTATTCAGTTCTGAATATTGCAGGTTTAGAGTAATCATTATTTTCATAATCCAGGCCAATTATTCTAGAGAAACCCAGATTGGCTTCTTTGAAGTCTTGATGAAGTGATATCAAATTGCCAGTTTTTACCGAATAGTTATATTGAAATTTTCATAGATCGATCAGCTTTGATGATTGATTTAGTTTATTGGAGTGCCACTTTTTTTATTTTAAAGACTTATTGTCTCTAGAATTTTTTGTTAAATATGATTCACATAGCAGGTAATATATGTAAAAATTTAATTCATCAGCATATTTTCCCTCAATCTACTAATTATATATTTGTTAAGAGATTTATGTCTCTCCCCAAAAAATTAAGAAATTAGATGTTGGGCTCCGATTACAGAAGATGACTTGTAGATGTTAAACCATATTTGCCTTAAATAAAACTGTGTAATTGGGTTTAGTAATATATGTATAATAAAATATCATAGAAAACGTTTCCATTCATTTATTTTCCAAAAATATGTTTCATATTTGTTTCATTTTTTGCAGACACGTGCCAAAAATGACATTTTTATATGTTTAATTTGGAATGATAGTTGATTTATTTTTTTCTCATGTGAGAACATGATATTGTTTTGGTTAGAAAATTTTGATGTCTTTGAAATATGCGGGTAAAAAATAGTTTTATAGGCTTTTACAAATTTTGCATTGTTAATAATTACGTATGCTTGTGTGAAAAAAGATGCGTTTTCAAATAGCTGACCTACTTTTACCAGTATAGCTTTAATATTACGTATGCTTCGTTGAAAGCAGATGTGTTTTTATTTCGCATGATTCATTAAAATGCGGAGATAAATTACAATTATGAAGGCGAACTCTTTGATTTGCACAGTATATCTTCTTCACATAAGTAAAAGTAACAATTCAAAACATGTCTTATTGTTTTAAAAACTTTAAAAAAAAACACGAATGGAAAAATATTTTACTTCTACTGATTATCAGTTGCTTTTTGTTCGTCGTTTCTTTGAAATGACGTCATTTTCAAAGTTCGTTTAAGATTTCTTGCTTGAAATATATAAGGTATTGGGATTTATAGCTACAATGGCTTTTATTCCCGGTTTCCAGGAGTTAATATTTAAAAAGATTTCTTGCTTTTAAATAATTAATCTCGCTTTCAGAAGATTATCGTTTGGTGCTTTTCTAAAAATTCTTTTACATTTTTAACTGTCGCACTTTTGTTATATATTTTTATTTTGTATTTTTATTTACTTTAATTCTTTAATGGAATTGTAAATTTTGATATTGCAAACGATCAAGAAAAATTTTCTCTTGCATTTATTGTTTAAAAAATATTACATTTCCTATTTGTTTCATTTCATATAATCACGTGATGAAAATTGTATTTTTCTGTTTTATTTTTGGTAGTAATTAACTTTTTTAAAAAAAATTAGAACTTCTGAAAATGTGATGGCAACATATTAATAAAAGCTGATTTTTTTGAGATCCTTGAGAAGATAAAATTTCATTTTTTTATGCGAAATAAATTGTTGAAAAATGCGATTAAATTAAATGTTTAAAAGCTCATTAAAAATAGAGTTTTAATTTATAGATCAAAACATTAGTATTATTGAAAAGCTAATTTTTTTATCTTTAACTTGATGCAAAAATCACTTTTGTGCTGTAAAATTTTCGGAAGTTATAGCGAAGAAACGTCAAAATTTGGCTTATTTTTTAATTAATTAAAACTTTAATTATAAATTCAAAAAAGGGCTCCGAGGTGCACATTCCTATCACCCAAGGTATACATATACCAAATTTGGTAGCTGTAGGTCGAACGGTCTGGCCTATACATCGCCAACAGACACACACACGTTGTGCTTTATTAAAAGTAAAGATAAAGATGAAAGCAAATATCTATGTGAGTCTATTGGCACTCTTAAGGCAGTCTATTTCCTCCTAAAATTAAATTTGGAAAAAATATTCTTTAATGTAATGAACTTTTCTTCGATTTTTTTATTGTTTATAGAATGAATGAAATTTTGATGTTTCTTGGTAATAACTTCTTAAAATGTTATAACACTAAAATCATTTTTACGCCTTTTATTTTCTTAAATATTAAGAACTATTTATTTATTTCACTATAAAATTTAAAATCTATTCAATAATAGAAATTAAGTTATCCTGTACTTTTTTATCCTAGCATTATTAGATTCTTAAATGTACTATTTTATAGATTTACTATTATTGTAATAAAAAATTTAAAATTGTTTTGTCATTTTAAATTGTATATTAAGAAAGATCATTGTATCTGAAATATCTTTATTACTTTTACAATAAAGATAGTTATATGTTATTATTTATAATAATAACATATAACAATATTTAATATAGTTTTATGTTATTTATTTATGTTTTTATATATTGTTATATGTTGTATTTTCTATATAGTTTTATGTATTATGGACATTTTTATATTATAGGTGTTAATATTTTTTGTGTTCAGTAATTTTTATTCCTGGATTAGATTTATCTTTTGATTTATTTTATGTACATCAATTGATTTCCAAAGGTGACTGGTATAATAAAAATTATTTGTTTCTCTGATTTAACTGCTTGGTTATTAATTATACAAATATTCTAATATTTTTTTATGTTATTTGATAAAAATTATACTTTGATATTCATATATTTAATGTTATTTTTTTTCATTTTAGAATTCAAATAGATTAATAACTTTGAATTTATTGAGAGATGTTGAAGTGTGTGTGTTGTGCTCAAGTGAACCACCTTTGGGAGTTTTAGAAGAAGAAGTAAGAGTTTAATGTTTTATAATAATTTATTGAACTTTTTTCATGCTATAAAAATGGAATTTTATAATATATTTTTCAAGCATTACTGAATTTGAAATTTTGTGCACTTATGTATCTTTGATGACAATACACTGTTTTAATATTAGAATTTAAGTACTAATTATTTGAATATTAAACTTTTTGTTTCATTCAAATGGCATCTTCTGGTAGTGAATTTGAGAAGAAATAAGTTTCAATGCACTATTATAATTAATTACAGATGGCATTTAAAAACCAAAACAAATAATTAAAATAAAATAAATCTACATTTTAATATACTTATAAAAGTATATTTTTAGAAATTGTTTTATAAAGTTAATATTATTGATGAAATTAAAATTTATTGTGTGTTCATATGACAAAGCATTTTGTTATTGTATCTAATCTCAATTAATGTGTTTATGAATAGAACATGGAGTAGTGACATCCTATTTTTCATTTTAAGTGAAAAGGTGATTAAGAATGATTCCTTAATGTTTTAGAGGATTCATCGTTAAATAATGCTTTAGGATTGATTTATCTATCACCTTTATATTATTTTTACAATGCAATCTTAATAATGGCATCAATAATATGCTCAAAAATGTATTTAATATTTTTGCAATATTCTTGAGCTTGAACCTAGTTATTAAAAATTCTAATATGTACTTAAAAAATATTATGAATAATTTATTATAACTAGAGAAAGTATATTTAAATAAATTAATTTCACCCAAAAGCTAATTTTTTTATTAAAAAAAATTTAAGTTAGTAAAAAAAAAGTCCATTGTGGAAAAATTTTGTTAAATTTTTAACCGTGCAATTAAAATTTTGGGAAAACCCTTTTATAGTGAGTGCCTCCTAAACAAAAAGTGATTACTTTTCTATTTTGGTGACTCTAGATTCAATTATTAAAATTGTAAAATGATTTACACTATTTCTGAATCAATTATGCTACATGTACTTGTCTATAAATGTTATTTTAAATTTTTTTTTTCATAAAGAATTTGTCTTAAAAGACAGAAAAGTGGTACTCATCTTTATTTATTTATTATTATTATGGTGAAGAGGACTCTAATCATTGATTTGCTAGTATGGGTGAAACAATTAGCATTCAGTGATAAGTAATAACAAAGTTTTTGAAAGTGATTGTGCCACTCTTGGAAAGTCTTAGAGCTTATTATGACTTCAAAAGCCTTCTTATAATCGAATTTTGATGGAATATGTACTGACATTCTTTATGTGATTCTCATATGTGATTTTATGTAATTCTTTATGTGATTCTCGTGTCTTTGATTCTTTTAATAAGCACTCAAAGAGCATGGGCTCATTTGTGACAAAGGAGTATTAGATATTAACTTTTTTTTAGCTGAAGCTATCTACTCCTTTCCTACCTAAGGTGGTTGTAAGCATTATACATAAACGGACTTAGTTAAAGTAATTTTTTTTATTATTATAGTATTATAATACAAATATATCCTCACAAATATTATATTATATATCCTCACAATATTATATTATATATCCTCACAATATTACATTATATATTCTCACAAAATTTCTTTATCTCTTTTATGTTTATTTACTACTAGTTGTATCCAGTAATCTTCAAATATATATGAATTACCCAACATGAAATCGATTGACGTCTTTTGCTTGAGTTGTTTTCAAATGCACATTTCATGATCCTGATTTAATCAAGTTATTTCTGCTCAACCATGATTAATAGCTGTTGTTTAGTTGCTAATACTCCCTTCTAATGTTTACTGTTTTTACTACAATCATTGTTTTTTCACCCTTGAATTCAGAACATTTGAAAAAAAATCATGCCTTTTTAAATCATTATTACATTTCAGTACATATAAATTAGTTTGTTATCAAATGTTAGTTTAATTATACTATATTTACATATTTCAAGCAGAAAAGTGGTTATTATTATTATTGTCTCTTGGATATTTATTAGCTGGTATCTTTGCTCTGAATAATAATTCTTACAAGTTCAATAATTACTTAATTTTATTTGCTACTTTAACTTTAAAACAAAATCTAAAAAGCAAAATTAGCAAATAAAATAAATTAGCGGTCTTGCAATTAGTAGTAACCTTGCAAATTAAATAACTTATTAGTCAAAGTATTTAACTTTTATATGTGATTGACAGGTTGTGTATATTTAAAATGATGCAAGAAGGTGCAAATAATTAAAGTATATTTTAAAAATTCAGTCAAAACTATTTCTCAAAAAAGGAAAATTTTTATAAAAATCAGTGCTTATTTAAGTAAAAGAGTGTGTGTGTGCTTGGGCATGTTTGTATTTGCATGTGGGTGTGAGTATATTTGTTTTTGCATGTGTGTGCACACTTTTTAATTTTCATTAATCATTTTCTTTCAACCTAAAACATTTTAATTCATTAGGATTCATAGAAACAAAGCTATCATCTAATTTTTGGTACAATATGCTGTTAATGCATCCATATTGTATTAACAATATTTTGCAAAGTTAAACTATACACTACAGTTCTGGATTATTCAGAATACTAATATTTTTAAAATGGAAATGCAAAAGAAGTATGAAACGTGTCTACTTTACATGGAAAAATAAAATAGTATTGTGTTCTTTTTTTAATACAAAACTTTAATGTACATCTATGAACTTAAAATTATCAACCAAGCAATGATTTCAATTATTACAATTCAAGGATTAACAACTGAACATCTAGTTGATTAATAATGAAAAATTTAAATTATTTGTAGTCTGATGCTATCTAATTATTTTATTCTAAATACAGAATATATCATATTACCATCGTAATATCATATTAATTTAGTTATTACAATGTATTTGTATTCAATTTTTGATTGCATTTCAGATTCCTACTGCTTATCAAAATTTATATTTTTGTTTTTAATATATAATCATTAAAATAATTTATTTATACTGAGAATACAGAATCAATATAAGCTGCTTAGATTCGTAACGGTAGCTTATTATAGAAATATTTAAATTGTTTATTAAACTTTTATGCAAATGAAGGCATTGTTTTATGCAATTATTTATTTAACAATCTGTGTTAAATATTTTCCCTATATTAATTTTAAGATTTTTAAATAAATATAATGTTAATCATATTTGTTCCAATGAATTAACTATTATACAATCCTACTGTAATAAATATAATGAATGATTCTACAGAACACTTAATAAATAAGAGGGAGGCATAAGAAATATTTCATAAGAAAAAGCTTCATTAAATGCAAAGGTTACTGTTCCCGATGAATTATTAATATGAAATATTGCTGATACATTCATCAAAGACATTTTGCCAAAAGAAAGAGGGGGAGGGTTGAGGATGCTTATTGTTTTGATAAATTCATTAAAAAGAAGAAATTCTTTTTAAAAAGTAAAAAACTCTTCATTTGTTAAGATAGATTTAAATGCAGCTTTAAAAAAATGTGCACATGTTAAATTTATCTTAACTACTGAAAAATTACTTTTCTTTGAAATAAAAATTATATATCTTCAAATCACAAATTCAAATTAAATTTGATTGAAAATTAAAACATTTTATAATTTCTGTTGCACATGCAACATAATTAATTACAAATTTCAAGGTATGTATGTGTGCTTGCATGCTTAAATTAACTAAGCTATTTTTATTGAAAATCATATTTCTACTAATAAAGGAAAATATGTATAAGTTCTCTTTCTACTAGGAAGACTATTTTATACAGCGCTACCAAATATGGCCCAGATATACTTTGAAGGATAGGAATGGGCACTTTTGAGAGATTATTTTTTCGACATTTTACTTAGTTAAAAATTATACCAGATTTTGGTGGGTTTTGACCTATATATATATAT
>JAOUZG010021225.1:1199091-1228170 GCA_026289955.1 Argiope argentata
TTACAATCATATTTAAAATCAAAAGTATATTTCTTTCAGTAATTTCAGGATAACATTATGCTGATTGATTATCTGTGCAGTTTACGTGAGGATTTAGAAAATGAAATTACATTACCATAAAGAACACTAATTATAGTGTTTGAAGAAACCCCCAAACAACCAAAATATTTTTGTTGTGATTAAGAAACTCATGATTCAAAAGCAGTTGGTGAATATTGCCACTAGAAAGTTATCTATTGAAAGAAATTTTTTTCTAGGCACCCAAAATTTGGAAATGTTGCTTCGAAACATTAAAAGTTACATCTAGTTTATACCCTAGAAACTTTCCATCTTCAATTGAATTGGACCCCAACATCATTTGGTAAGTGGATCTTAAACAATTTTACATTTTCAGGAAAAAGGTTTTAATAATTGTTTTATTTCTAAAGGAAGAGAGCTATACTGAAATAATAGTGCTCTAGAGTTTGACTTTAAAGTAATTTTCAATTTCGATTATTTCCAGAGATGTCAATGAAATAAAGTATGTGAAATCCTTCAAGGAATTGTCCAAACATTTCTTATTTCTCCTAATCTACAAATTAAAGTCAAGTAAACTGTGTCATTTTAATTGGTGATGCACCTTCTTGAAATGTATGTAAATTGCTCTTACTTAAGGAAATATTTTCCTATTTGCTTTTATTTCATCTTTTATTTTTTTACCTTAAAAAATTTTAATAGTAAGAAGCCTCTGAATATGAAATGTTGTGTATTTTCATGCAGAATGATTGGAGATATATACTTAAAATGCTGTTCGATGTTATTTTGTATATTATGAGTATGTATAAACTAAGCTCCATTAAAAAATTGACAAAAAGGAAAATTATTATTAGAAAAATATTTTTATTGCATAAGGAAATGAATATCCAAGATATTTTTCAACTTAGTTGCCTTCATGGCTGAATCTAACTTAGCAGGGAATGGGCTTTAGAATAACCCTTGTCATGTCGCTTACATTAATGAAAAAGTGGATGGGGAATGTCGTATTAATAATTCTTTGACTCTCCTTGATCCTTTTTTCAAGATCTTCGTCATCATCGATAATTAGAGACCCCTGTCCACTTTTTTCTTCATTGTGAACATTTTCATGACCTCATTGAAACTTCGTGTTCATCTCCCTACTATTAAATCTCTCCTCGCTTTGTGCCCTCTAATTTTACAAATTTCTCTGGGGTTTTGTGGTTCTAACATTAAAAGAGCAGATGGCTGAACGTATCTCGCATGTGGCATGGTATTCAATTTTTTTAAAGCAGTAGAAATTTGTGACCGGGCTGGTCAGCCCGTAGTCGACTCTCTTTTAATTCCAGAAGTTCATCGATCAGATGAGATCTTATGTGAAGGATTACTCATTCTTAAAGGTGAATTCAGAGGTGAGGGTACTGGACCTTAATTCCATATACTATATTTAAAAGATGCCCATACACTACATGAGAAGTATTACTGAAGGATTAAAAACAACTACTGTAGGGAATTATAAATTGCCTAATTCTCATTATAAATTTAAGGTATGAAAGCTGTATATTAGAGAAAATCACACTCTCTATTACGCCACATCCTTTCTTTCCCACCTTGCATCGATCGAGTGATCGACCGAAAGTGAATTTTCTCTCAATTTCGAAGATCAGCATTTTAATAACAAGCGCAATCAATGATTGATTTTGCACTGATATTATCAATGGGCTATAACTTCATTGCACAGTAACTTTATTAACTTTATTCTAAATGAATTAAATTGCCTTTTTGATTAAGTTTGAATAATTTAATTATTTAATTAAAATAGTTAGATATCTAACTTAATGAAGATAGCTTTTTAATTCTAGAGAGTTCTAAATTTGTAAATGGCGATTAAAAATTGGTCTTCAAAATGTATTTTCAAAATTATTTTTCTTGCTGGTATCTATTTTAGATTCACAGATTTTACCAACTGAAAAAATAATGAAATCTGAGGTCATTCACATCTTAATGTAAATAGGTTTGAAAGGAAATAATTCTTATTTATTATTTGTTGCAATTATTTTCAGTTATTATAAATTTTTCCTCCATTTTTTTTAGTTTTATTTTTAAGCAGTGATTTCACAATGAAAAAATGCAGAAAATCTGCACATCACCATTCTCAAAGTGATCATTTCCCTTTAAACCATTTGATTGGAAAACAATATTACTTTTTATGCACAGTAGAAAAAAATCTGGGATGCAGATGAATGTAGTCCATTAAAATATTGCCTTTTTATGCAAAGAAAGGTATTTCCTGAGACTGAGAGCACAGAAAGGAAAAAGGCATTAAATTGTTAATGTGATTAAATCCAAAGATTAAGCCTTGACACTCCGAAAAATAATTAGATGCAGGATTATTCACCTAATACAAAGATTTGTTTATAGCTATGAAAAATAAATATACATAATTCTTTTAAGTCCAATTTCTTTGATTAATCTACATCTCTTAATCATTATGTAGGCGCTTGTAACAATTACACTGTAAAAATAAATAAATAAAGCGTCAAAAGGACTCACAATCTTGAATGGTGAGTCGGGGGGGGGCATCGGTGTGCGAAGGGTTAAAGGAAGGTTGGTGGAGCTACGGTTCCACAATGCCTGGACGCAAAGCTCCCGTGCTTATAATAATTTTAAAAAAGGATGAAAGACGGAACATTCGTTTTCTCCCTAAACCAGCAGTTAAACAGTAGTTTATAGGTCTAAGTTAAGTTTGTTGCTTTCTTTAGCAATCAAGAATATGATAACGAAGAATGTGGTAAAGGTGGGCTATTTTGCCTTTCAGATATCCTCTGGGGGGCACCTCAGATATGGGGTTGAAAAGTTTCGTTATGGTGGTTGGTTCTTGATACCTTGATAAACATAGAAATGATGGTTGTTAGCTGTTATCTACCGATGACGGAACATGCCCTTGACAGGAGGGATTGAGTCTAAGGGTCATCAACATAGTCGCAGATAGTCATTAGACTCAAACTTAGTTACAGTATACTCATACAGATTTATTCTTGTTTCTTCGAACAGATTGGAGTAGCTGTTTAAAGTTGCCTACCAGACACTGCTGTAAAAGAAGAAGAAAAAAACTCAGAAAATTTAATTTATTCTGTCATTTATGTTTGACTCATTTTGAAAATGGTTATTCTAATCTTTCTTTTTGATATACTTTTATGTAACGAGACTCATTTCATGTTCGTATTTGTGGAATGTTTCATTCATTTCTTCATAGGTTTGAGGATTCGGTTAAAGTTTGGCATTTTGCACATATGTATGTTCACATTCAGATTATACTATTTCGTCGCTTCCTGGACAATATCATTCATTTCTAATCTTTCAAAGATTTTTTATAATTTTTGTAAACCAATGCAATTATTGGATTTTATTTCTAATGGAAGATCATGTACAATTTCGAATCTATACCAAATGTGGAAAAAATAATTTTAAAAAAAGGATGAAGGGGTTATTGTTGGCAAAAAGTGCCGTCTTCCTGTCACTATTTCTTTTCCCCTTCCTCCCACTCTTTTGTAAAATTTGGAAAAGTCAAGTAGGTAGGATTATTTACTAGGCGATGATTTTAATATTTTCAGAAGTGAATTAATTTATTTTACTAAATTTTGATTCAATATGGGTGGTATCACATTGAAGTGAATTTAAAAAAACTGATTCCAAGATCTCATAATATTTATAGAGGCGAATTATTAGTTAAGCACTAAAAAAATAAGTATTAAGAGAATTGTATTTGTTAAATCTATTTAAGAATTACTTATATTATTCTTGCTTCATTTCAGTTGCTTTTTTGTTATTTAGTTTGCTGCTGATCAATTCTGAAACAAATCAATCACTGTGCAGTTCACTGACATCTACTTTTACTGCTCAAAAATCTACATCAGCACTTGAAATGCAGAGACAACAAGAAGCTTTAAGGACTTTATATAAACTTATAGTTGGAACATATTTCAAAAACAAAGATTCTGAGATGGACAAAAAATTATTGGCAGATAATATATGTATGTTTATATGTTTACTCTGCTTATAGTAAGGAATTTCGTGATGTTTTTATAAAATAATATCCTAATGTATGTATATACATTTTAGTCAGGTTATTCAAAAAATATTTATTTAAATAATTTTTTTTCTAATTTTTTTTATTATTCATGTTAAGCTAAAAATTATTTAAGCAAATTAGATTTTGTAAATGTAAATTAGCTACAAACTGAAAATGAAAAATATTGATATGGCGTTTCAATTGTTCAAAACAAATGCTTATGAAAATAATTCTTATTAAAACAAATTATTTGGCTTAAATTCTCTTTATAGATTTTTTTCACATTTGTTTAATACAATCCTTAATTAATTTAAATAATTTTCATTTTCAGTTTGTAGCTAATTTATATTTATATATATATATATATATATATATATATATACATACAAAAAGTTAATTTCATTTTTAATGTTTAGTTGTCTTTTCATTTAAAATACCAAAATTTTAAAATCTATCCTTTTTTTTTTACAATTTAAAAGGTTATTTGAAGAGTATTACAATAGTTGAAAAATGCATTAAGTTTTATTTAATATGAAAAGAGAAATAAAATTATTTTTAAAATGTATCAAATAATTGAATATAAATTGATAAAAAAATTAAAAAAAAATATTGAATGGTTGCATCCCATTTCATGGAATTTTCATAAGTTGTTAGAAATAATTTTTTAAGAACTTATCTTTTTATGTAAAAATAAAGAAAAAGTTTGTACGTAATAGAAATCTGAACAACTGGATAAATTTTCTTCATCATGAATATTAGAAAGCACAGGAAATTTTTGGAACTTACATGGTAATGAATTAATTAATAATTTTTAGTATCTAAAAATTGTTTTTATGTATCGAAAGTCATGTTTTATGTTTTGTTATATTTTTGCTGAATTAAAATGTTTTAACTATGTAAATAAAAGTCAATATTCATAAATAGAATCATACCTCGCTTAACAAGCATCACTGATAATGGGTGATTTGTATGTAAAACTTTAAAAGTGAACCTCTTAAGGCCGTATCACGCGGCAAAATACCGTCTGCACTTACGTTTACAGTCTTCGATGTGAGCCCGCAGCCAACCATTAAAAGCAAGATTTTCGTCATCGTGAGCTTTTTAGACCAGCTTGAAAACGTAGGCGGTAGTGACGGAAATATCGTTAGCAAACGAAATTCAGCCAATCATGTGACACTCTGACATTGACGTACTGAGCCAAGAATGGCGCGATTGATGCCAACTAAATAGGAGCAATGATTAAAGAGCGATAAATATACCACGTCGTTTTTTAGGTTTACCAGACAGCCAATGCTCGAGTGACAGTATTTTGCCGTGTGATAAGGCCTTCAATGATCAACGTTTCGTAGAGTGAGTAACCAGGAGGCACGCAGGATCGGGTTCTAGTCTGCGTTGAACGCTTGTTTGACAAGATTTCCTTATTTTCTGCCCAGCAGATGCTTTGGCCGGAGAGCGTTGCAAAACCTGACCCTGAGGTATTTGAGCAAGTATATGTGAAATCTCTGTCCACGACGCTGTGTGTCTGTCCCGGATTTTGGGGCTAGAGATGGAGAGCAAAGATATCCATCGGCTGGTGGAAGAACATAGCCAGAATTATCGAAGAGCTGCCTTCTGCGTCACAGGGGGAAAGAGATGCGGATCTTTATCCTGATAAGAGAAAGAAGAAGGGGCTCGCCAGAACAACAACATTCCAGTGAAATAAGGAAGATGTTGAAAGCATTGGAGCACACTGAGAATCTTTGCTGCTATATGCCATTCTCACTAAATTCAGAAGCATAGCTGAGAATAAATACATGTCTTTACAACTTTCTTTAAAATAAAACAAATAATTATAAATTGCATAATTATAAATACAAATAAATTACATAATTACAAATTTGTTTGGATATTTCTTTTGAGATGAATTAATTTCTTTTGGGACATTGTCCTATTTCGCATGAATTCATATGGAAATATTATATTTCACATAATGAGTAAAATTCGGGAAGGAATTGCATTCATTACATAAAGTTCCACTGTAATTTAAATCCCATTGTAATTCGAACTACCTGATAGATCCATAAATGTTGTTCACAAATATAAGGCAGAAATAGTAAGGTTTTATTAAAGGTTTCATGAATGTTACTTGTTTTATTAAGTAAAAGCTTAGCTTCTATGCACACCAAAAGAATATCTAATTTTTAGTGTTCCCATTCTTATAGAAGAAAATGTAAATATTTTGAATCAGTTTATGTATTTGCATTTAAATTACCACTCACAATGCTTAACTACATTGGGCGTCATTCTTTAAAAAATTGTTGTTAACATAAATAGTAACTGTATTTGCCTTTTTCTAAAAATAATTTTCCCCAGTAATTATTCTTATTCCAACTAATAGAATTACACACAATAGGATGGTTTGTTTAATATTATTTGACGTAATAGTAATTTTCCTACATTAAAATTACATAATATTCCTATTGATATTCAATTAAATGCTAATAAAAAACATTTTTTTAAAAAAAATTTGCATACTTACATATGATGTTTATAATTGTAACTGTCATTAGCTTAATTCAGTTTACAATAAATGTAAATTTTGATAATAAATTAAAATAGTAATAACAATATCTTATTATTATTATTCTCCATTGTGCCTATGTCGAATTTTTCTCACAAATAGACAGAACATGGGAATCAAAAATAAGCACAAGAAAGGTTTATTGGAAATTTTGTTATAAGGAACTAAATATTTTTCTTTCTATATATAAAGAGCATGAAAATATTTTTTTCTTCTTTGACATAAAATATATACATTGTAAAAATATCCTAAAAAGTTTTTTAAAAATAAATAAGTTATTGTATATTTTACAAGGGGCAAAAATTTTACATTTTGAATGTATTAAGTTGAACATCTGAATTAGTATTCAAATAAACAACTCTGAGCTTTGCTGTACATTTTTGTTATTATTAATTTACTTGCTATAGTTTTCTAAATAGTAATTATAAATAGTAAGTCATAAATTAGTTTCTCTGAATATTTTATAGGTCCCTTATTTGACTATGGAGGCGTTGATTATGGGAACTGCCAACCTCTTGAATATTACATATTTTTAGAAGAACACAAATGCTATGTGATTAATGAGCAACCATTTCAGATTTATCTTGTATACAACGAAATGATATCAAATTATGCTCTAAGGTATTTATCTCTAGTCTGTTTTCTTTTATTAATGTAATTCACCTTCCTTTTTCAATTCCGGCTATTAGCCCATACATTCCATATATATATATATATATATATAATGTTCAAATTTTCAATCGTTAATCGTTTTTCTATTCAGATTCTCACTATACAGTTAAAAATTGCAATTACTGTTAAAAATTAGGGTTTTACTTCTAATGCCTAAAATTCATTTTTATTTTTTCTTATGCATTATTATTTGTTCTCTAAGCAGTTGTCTTTCAATCTTTTGGAAAATAAAAACATTAATATATATATATATATATATTTCCTTTGCAGATCTGTATCTCATAAAACATTGAAACTATTGACTGAAAAAAATTTATTCCCTGAGGTATGAAAATCCGATTGCAAAAGTTTCGTTGGGAGCGGAAAAAATTCGATGTTTGTATTCCTTTCTTATGACAAGAATATATCTTATTTTTCATATTCCAGCCAGTTATACTGTGAATCATGTGTTTGTTATGCATGTTTACATCTTTTCATCTGTATAAATAAAAATGAGATTTCATAAATAGTCGCTTTTGTAGCAATCCAAGTAACCAATTTTCTGCGTGTTTTCACATAGAAATATTGTGTAGTAGAAGGAGGATTTCATATTTAACTAATCGCTTTTTTTTCCTTAGAAATCACGTTTTTCTTAATTTGTTATGGAAATTCGTAATTTTTGCTATAAACAGAAGCTTTACAATTTTAGTGAATGTAAGCTCATAAATTTCAAATGCTGTAAAAAATATTGATGAGAAAATGGCGATTAAAAAAACAATAAACCCTTTAAGTACCAATAAATTTTTAATTTCAAAATTATACATGAAATTTGTTTCATTTCAAGCATGTGAAATAAATAACCAGTCTATGATATAAATTCCTTGCATTTTTATAACTAGTAAATTTATGTAAATGTTGAAGTGATAATTCCCTTACACACTTCTGTCTTTGCTCTGTTAGCAAGATAATGCACGTCCAAAAATGAATATTAAATCGCCTGCAAAGTTCATAGTTTTTTATGTATGATAATTTATCCTACCTTAAAAAATTTCATATGCATAATTTTTTTTAAAAAACTATTTATACACTTTTTTATTGTGGAGTAAACCCTAAAAATAAAAAAAAAATAATATAAACCCGATGCGAAAGGCCCAGCAGTGAAACTCAAAAGACCAATCAGAAAATGCAGTAAAAAGATAAGAAAACAGAGCAAAAAATAAAAACACAGATTGGACGCGCTTTAAGGCGATTAAGATCGAATAGTAATTCGAATTCAAAGCTTTTCTTTTGCTCTTTGAGTACAACACTCGGTTCCAGGCGATTTGGGTGTCCAATATCCTCGACTTACGCTTTTCTAGCTTCTTGATTCATTTCATTTTGTATTGATTTTTCAGTTTTTATTGCTTTTTTTTTTTTTTTTTTTTTTTCGTTATCAGTGAACCCTCAGAAGGAGGAGACAACCAAAGTTGGTTTGAAAACTTAAATGCGACATTTAAAAATCATTTTGACGAGTCGCCAACAACAGCGTCAAGAAGAGAAAAAAAAAGCATCTAAAAATAATGATAAATAAATAATGATGAAGTACTAAATAATAAGCATAGAATACCAAAAAAAAAAAAAGAGATCTAAATAATAAAAACAGCGAATACAAACTAGAAGCGATTGAAGAGCAGGAAGCTTTGCTTGTACTTTCAACTTGACTCCGGCATTCATGTCTAAATTCAACAGGTTTCCAAAAGAGACATCGGGATGAGTCGGATCCAAATCTGGAATTTCTTTGAAGACTCGAATTATCCGGACAAATAATATATGTGTGTGTGTGTGTGTTATTTTTTCTTCCTCATGGATAGTTCAAAAATGCAACAATGAATACTATCTATGAAGGTATTTATTAATAAGAAACGTATTAGTTTTTAATTTGCTGAAGAAAACACCTCCTTTCCTTGTTTCGTCATTTTGTTATATTCTAAAACTTACCTATGTGAAAGTATCTGTGATTTCTTTTAATGGCTATTTTCTTTGATGGCTATTTCTGTGATTCTTTAATGGTTATTATTTTTCTTTCTGGTGGAGAAGATGATACGTGTTCACATTAACCGATTTGATAAGCGGCATGCGTACTGAACTAAGATAAGACCAGTACAGTAAAAAAAAAAATTATTGCTTCTGGATTTTTGTGATGTTTGTGTGAAAGTTATTTCCGCCTGCTCTCAGTTATAAAGTGTTTAGAAATAAAAATGCTTGAATAAAATTAAGAAGCAAATTATACTAACGTTAAAGAAAATATTTTGGCTTGATTTTCTAATAAAAATATTGAAAAATATTTTCAAACAAATGAATTAAATTCTTTGTCTTTATCAGCATAAATAAAAATAAAAGTTTTATAGGCAAAGCATATTAAAAGAAGTGACCGTATAAATGATCTGAAGACTTAAGCACTCTTAGTTTGCTTGTCATAGAAGATAGTGCCTTTTGACATCGATTTATTAAAAATGATATTGAATCAATCGTCGCTGCACAGTTTACCCGCACTGTGATAAATATAAGGCTTGAAATTAAATTTCCAGCCAAATTTAAAGTCTAGTAAGTAAGTGTTGAAATTACAAAAATAATTTATCACGACTTATCAAATATGGTTGCTCTGCTGAGATGGGAAGGACTTAATTTGCATGTCAGAAGGTTCTCTCTTGTAAACCGACACAAAATGCATTAATATTGAATGGTATTTAGCCTCCCATGTCTCAAACAAAGCTTGAACATCGGCATAAAATTATAATTTTGTAACTATCGACCATTGGAATTATATTCACAAATGTGCAAAAACATTGAAAGTAATCTAGTAATTGTAGTTTCGAAATCTGAACGCTTATCTGTGACGCGATTGGTTGAAAATAAAAAATACTTCCCCAGATTGCAAAATGAATGTGTACTTGGAAAATATGCGGCCCAAAACGGTGATTGGCAATGAATTATCTTTATCTTTACTTATAATAAACCACAATGTGTGTGTGTGTGTGTTGGCACTCTACAGACAAGACCGTTTTACCTACAGCTACCAAATTTGGTACATGTATACCTTGGGTGCCGGGAATGTGCACCTCGGAGACTTTTTTTTAAATTTTTAATTAAAATTTTAATTAATTAAAAAATAAGCCAAATTTTGACGTTTTTTCGCTATAATTTCCGAAAATATTAAAGCACAAAATTAATTTTTGCATCAAGTTAAAGCTAAAAAAAATTAGCTTTTCAATTATACTAATGTTTTGACCTATAAATTAAAACTCCATTTTTAATGAATTTTTAAACATTTAATTTAATCGTTTTTTTTTCAACAATTTATTTCGCACAAAATAAAAATAAAATTTTATCTTCTCGAGGATCTCAAAAAAATCAAATTTTAATAAAATGTTGCCTTTACATTTTCAGAAGTTCTGATTTTAAAAAAGTTAATTACTACCAAAAATAAAACGGAAAAATATAATTTTAATCACGTGATTATATGAGATGAAATAAATAGGAAATATATTTTTTAAACAATAAATGCAAGAGAAAATTTTTCTTGATCGTTTGCAATATCAAAATTATTAATTCAATTAAATAACTAAAATAAATAAAAATACAAAGTAAAAATATATTACAAAAGTGCGACAGTGAAAACTGAAAAAAGAATTTTTAGAAAAGCACCAAACGATAATCTTCTGAGAGCGAGATTAATTATTTAAAAGCAAGAAATCTTAAACGAACTTGAAAATGACGTCATTTCAAAGAAACGACGAACAAAAAGCAATTGATAATCAGAAGTAAAATATTTTTCCACTCGTGTTTTTTTTTAAAGTTTTTAAAACAATAAGGCATGTTTTGAATTGTTACTTTTACTTATGTGAAGAAGATATACTGTGCAAATCAAAGAGTTCGCCTTCATAATTGTAATTTATCTCCGCATTTTAATGAATCATGCGAAATAAAAACACATCTGCTTTCAACGAAGCATACGTAATATTAAAGCTATACTGGTAAAAGCACATCAGCTATTTCAAAACACATCTTCTTTCAAACAAGCATACGTAATAATTAACAATGCAAAATTTGTAAAAGCATATAAAACTATTTTTTACCCGCATATTTCAAAGACATCAAAATTTTCTAACCAAACAATATCATGTACTCACATGAGAAAAAAATAAATCAACTATCATTCCAAATTAAACATATAAAAATGTCATTTTTGGCACGTGTCTGCATAAAATGAAACAAATATGAAACATGATATTTTTGGAAAATAAATGGATGGAAACTATGATATTTTACTATACATATATTACTAATCCAATTAAACAGTTTTATATAAGACAAATATGGCTTAATATCTACAAGTCATCTTCTGTAATCGGAGCCCAACATCTAATTTCTTTTTTTTTGGGGGGGGACATAAATCTCTTAACAAATGGTGTAAGTGAAATATATAATTAGTAGATTGAGGGAAAAAATGCTGATGAATTAAATTTTTACATATATCATCTGCTCTGTGAATAATATTTAACAAAATATTCTAGAGACTATAAGTCCTTAAAATAAAAATAAAAAAGTGGCACTCCAATTAACTAAATCCATCATCAAAGCTGATCGATCCATGGAAATTTCAATATAACTATTCGATAAAAATTGGCGGTTTTAGATCACTTTATCAAGATCTCAAAGAAGCTAATCAGGGTTACTCTAAAATAATTGGCCTAGATTATGAAAATAATAATCTTCAAATATTCAGAATTGAATAAATCACCCAGAATTGAAGAAAGAAATGTTTGTTTATTTATTTAGAAGTTGAAATATTAAGAATATTTTACAAAATGAATCTATCAGACCAAAGGAATTTAAAATCTGTGAAATGTTTGCGGTATAATTCCTCGAGATATTATAAATTATAAAAAGAATATAATGTTTCAAATTCTGTATTGAACATAAAACTTCAATGTCGGCCTACTCTGCTTTCAGTTCTTTGTTTTATTTAAAGACATGCTTGGATTGAGTAAAGAGATCTTTATATTAATTGGTTTCGTCATTTCCATTTTAATTTAAAACTGAATTTTACATGCACTGATAGAAATTAAGAGAGAGATGTGGAGTTCAAAGATAGGACTGCTTAAGACCTACGTAATAGTATAAGTGAATTATATGACTATCAAAATTTGAAGCTAAAAATATTTTGCTGAAAAACTTATGATACCAAGTTATATATATATAAAAATTCATTGAACTCTTTAGTCGGAATTAATATTGGCGAACCGGCTGGTCGCCAAAGGCGGCTAGTTAAGAATAAAGCAAAGAAATCAATGTAGTGCTAGGATGAGTATTAGAGCTTTATGAGTAACTAATTTTAAGGATTCTGAGACATCTTTACTATCACTGAGGACTATATAATGAAACATTTCCTGGGACTGAACTCACTCGATTTCACTGCTATACACTGTATTTAATTGTAATCAAAATAAATTTTCACATTAAGAAAAGAAGGAACTAAATACTCTAGATGCAAATTGTACTGTCTATTTTTCTCCAGTTCGTCGCTTTTGGTGACCAGTTTGTTCGTCTTCGTTTATAAAGATTAGTGTGCCTGTGCCGTTTGTCCTGAAAAATGGCACAAAAATAATTTGGTGAATAAACATGTGAACCTCGAAGTGATTTTTTTTTAATTATTAGAATTTTAATTAATAAAAAATTAAACGAAATTGTAAAGTTTTTTTAATTACATTTTCTGGGAATTTTTGCTGCACAAAAAGGATTTCCGTATCCTAAAATTCGAAAGATGACCTTTTTAATTCTATTAATCTGGTAGACCTGCCTGTGTATCGACAGTTTTTTTAAGATATCTGTTTGCTCCATTTTCAACAGTAGATTTCATTGTTGCCCTGAAATGCAAACCGTGTTTATAGTTTCGTCCAATTTTGAATCGCGTGATTTTCTCTCTTCAAAAGCAAAAGAAAAAGGATCTTATTAATTGTCTATAGAGTTTACTGGATGGAAGTTGCGAGATCGCGAAATTAAAAGATGAATGAACTGAATATTTACGTAAAAATCAATAGAACTCACTAAACGGGACATGTACATGACAATTAAAACAAACGGCTTTATAATTTGAGGAAGTCATTGCTATGAAATTGTGTATAAAAGATTTAACTGGAATGGAATGTAACCGATATTCCTGTCAAGCCATTTGGTTACCAAAAATGTCTAGTCGTGAATATTTTTTAATCGATACGTTGTTCTGCAGAATCATCAGATTTTTATCATGGAAATTGCTTTTAAATGCAATTAAACTACAAAAGAGCTATCATTACTATCATACTATTACTAAAACTATCATTACTGTCACTAGATTTCATGAAAAGGAATGATAGAACTGCGAATACACATTTTAAAATTAATTTTTACGATAAAATATAAAATTAGCATCCGTGTACCATTCTAAAGTGAAAACATATTGAAGATTTTGATACGTTGCTATAGTGCATAGGGAAAAAAGAATATTATAGCAGAAAAGTGTTACATTCAGAATAGGTGATAATGTCCGCATGTTACTTCACTTGGTCAAAAAATGAAGTCAATTTGCATCTCACTGATTTACCGAGGGAAAGCACCTGCTTTTATATTCTCTGCTTACGGAAATGCTCCCTTATCAATTCCAGTTCTCGGACGGACAATTCTAAGCGAGATTCCGATTGAGCAGTTGGAAATTTGATTTGACACAAAAATTAATTGTATTTTCACTTCTTCGAAAGTTGACGTCCCAGAGCTTTCACCGTTGTCTTTTTTTTTCCTCCATACGAGGAAAAAATGCTAACTTTAAGGCAGAAGTAGGGCCTAAAATTTTAAATTTCCTTGTAAAGCTTCATACTCATGGATCCTGTCGCAAAATATTTTCTAAAAAATTCAATTCGATAGAATTTAAACAGTGTTATTTTATTGTCTTGTTCGGTAAATTGTGCACATGAAGCTTCCTTTTACTGAGCTCCTCATGCCAATGGGCAGTGGATCCCAGCAATAAATTCATGGACCTTAAATGTGAGAAACAGTCGTCAACAAGGTAATCGTCCGGAATCGTAGCACGAAAGCGGGCATCCGACCCGTAATTTCTATAGGGCATTTGGAATGGATGCTGCGGATCCGCTGCAGTTGTGTGGGACTGCCGTGAATGCGAAACGTTGGATTTCGCTCTCACGAGACGTGTGTCTGAGTGTACAATGATGTAGGCTTCCCGAGAAATCAGAGAAGTAGAGAGTAAAAGCGGAAATTGCTTGGCATGGAGGGATCATAAACGACTGATCTAATTTGTCTTGCAGTAGGTTAGTCAGATTAAAGCATACTGAGAAAAGCATACTTAAAAGAAGGATTCAATATATGGGATATATTTTCCAATAAATCTACTATCGGGATTTGTTTATAAATTAAGTAAAACATATATTCTTTGATTGTGAAATAAGTCGAGAAAGAGAGAGTGTTGATAAAGGTACAGCAGGAGAATATAAACACGTCAATCGGCTTTTATTCCTAAAAAGAGGAAGAAAACCATGCTATTAAAATATTTGTAGAAACCGTAGTGGGACAGATGCGTACATTCTGTTTGCGCACCAGTCGTAAAACTGTCAATCAACGGTCTTGTTTCCAAGGCGGTTTTGTTACTGTAAAGGATCACTTCTAGAAGAGGTTGCAACATTTTAAACGTTATCTTAAAAGTGTCAGATTTGGCGAAAGTTAGCATGATGTTTAACTCAATTTGGAATACTTAATGACTTATTGTTTAATACAGTTTCGTGCATTTTAAAACAATCTGAATAGTTTCCGTTTAATTTTCTATGAAACATGAATTGCCTTTAGATGATTTTATTCAAAAATGTATGATAAAAATCAATGAATTTCTTCTCATATGAATACTGCATCCACTTTAAAAAATAATCTAGATTTTAGAAAATACATTGCTTTACATAAATATAACGATTTGCATTAAACGAAAGAGCTTTTTTTCCCATTAGTTTTGATTTTGCTTCTTCTTGATTCATTTGTTTAGTTCAACAAGTTCGAACACTGAAATCTATGTTATTTAAATATAAATTGTTTATTAAGTTTCAATTATAAATAAATGAGGTTAGTATTATTGAAATGATTTGTAAGAAGGAATTAAATACAAAAGCAATTCTTGAAATGCCGTAAGTTGTAAAAAAAGCTTTCATCCACGGATTTTAAATTTCCATGTTATATAAGTTTTTAAAAAACCAGCTTCACAGTGGAAACACCATTACAAATTTAAAATTTTCTATTTGTCATCGTAGATTAAAAAATTATTAAAAAAAACATTGAACCGATATAGATTTTAAGATTTTAATTTACACATCAGAGTAAGAATTTTTTTCCAGCTTTTCCCAATTTTTCAGACAATTCTTTTTGTTCTACCAGATTTATTCGATTTCTTTTTAATTTTTAATTTGAGGAGTACATTTCTTTGTTACATTTTTTTGGACTAATCACTTTTTTTGAGATTTGTCATATTTAAGTACTTCTTTATCCAACTAGGATATTATGTTTACTTATCTGCATATGCATTTAGCGATTAATAGTTATTATAAGTATTCTTCATATGCTTCCTATGCATTCTACTTTCACAGCATCAATGGAAAATCAAGAGAATATAGGTTTTCCAATTAAATGTCATGAAAGACTATAGAAATCTCACTCAGAATATTTTAAAATAATATTCAGTACACTGCAATGCTATAAAAATGAAATAAATAGTAAATGGATAAATTTAAAAAAATAGTAAAAAAATGGCTTTCTAACATGTTATTACACCATTTTCAATAGAAATATTCCATAAAGATATCTCTAATTTCAATTTTAATTCATAAAATAAAATAAAAACTGTTTTAGGAACTTAAATAACAAACTTCCAGATAACGCACGCACACACACGAGAGAGGGAGAAATGGATTTTTAACACGGGAGCTTATGCTTTAAATTTGACAATTATCTTCAAATTCTTCGTTTAAAATTATTCAAAAATTAAAGTGTAGAATATTCTGACTTTAATCTAAACATTTTAATTCACAAAATAATACTTTCTTCCAAAAATAAAAGTGAATAGTATATATATGCGTCTATCTGTCTATTTAAAACATGGACCATTGAACGTAGAGATAATAAATTTAACACAAAGGTATTTATGAGAAAATGCACTTCAGTGACACATTTTTAGAATTGCGTTTTGTTATTTTAGATTTTTTTTAAAAAGTTCATTGATTTTTATTTCAGAACTATGTTTAGTATAGTTTGACGTTGAATGAATAATGCTGATAACTGATATGATTTGCAAGCTTTCTTAATATATTTAGTCGCATATTTTATACTCTCCACCTTTATCCATCCTGTTAGTAAGGTATGATTAATGATTGATGAAAATTTCAATTGTCCCTCCCACAAAACGTTCTTAAACTTTAAATTTTGATATATATATTAAGTATGAAAAAAATAATACGGTAAAAATTTATTATCATTAAATATTTTAAAATGTTGTAAAAATTATTTTTATTGTAAAATTTTAGAAAGGTATCATGGAAAAAAGTCAATATTTCTGTTAATTTTTCGTTAGCTAAAATTTCAAAAACTTTTTTTTTCTGGTCTGATTTGTACAGAGTCATTATTTGCACACAAATACAAAAGTTTTTTTCTTTGTGTTTAAGCCTCAAAATTCAGTTAAAAGGCCAATATTTTTTCTCGCCAAATACTCTTGTCAACAAACAACATATGTTTTAACAAACCTACACTAATAACTCCCTTCCCCCATTTTTACAAAGATGCATGATTTATTGGAATTTTACGACCTGTACGCGTTCGGTCCGTACGCATCTGTCATACAACCGTAAAAAAAACGAAAAAAAGTTAAAATTTTGTTGTAAATTGAACAGAATTTTTTTTCTTTTAACTTTCAAAATTATGGGAAAATGATTGTATATTTAAATCAGAATTACTGAAAAATATTTTTTTAAAGAAAATATCATGATAATGTAAAATTTACTCTTGTGTAATAATGTTTTTGGAAATTATGAAGTAAATAAGCCATAAAGATTGCTCCATTTTCAGTTAAATAAATTTAAAATAAAAAAAAACACCTTGAAATGCACTTCCCCTTCCAAAGTGTAATTCTATCTAACATGGCATCTAGATCGAAAGGTCTAATGCATAGAAGCTGCATAAAATGGCGTTTAATGCATATATTAAAACAGCGCCCTGTGAAGTTTTTTTTTTTAAATATAAAGTATGATTTACATATTTCACCTTTTCCTGAAACTATACGATAGAGAGCCCTGAGACTAAAATTGTAATGAGACCTGTATAATAATACGTCGATTGTTTTTGGATTACATTTTCAAAACTACAGATAATTTCTCAATGTTACTCAACTGAAATTAATTTAGCCATTTATATATATATATATGCTGAAAGCATTAATTAATTCAAGAAATCGTAAATTAATTGAGAAAAGTCAATAAAAAATAGCACGAGCAAAAATGTATTAATACTTGAAATAAATTTTGGTTTATGGGCAAAATGAAGATGCTTTGCAGTCAATTAAGTTAACGATTTCAAGCCTTGCACCTAAAAAAAACGGATTTTTAAAGATATGAGATTTGATTATCATTATTTATCATTTGAACCGAGAATGAAATGCAATTAATTTCTAATTTTGGGAAGGTCCCGGAGCCCCTGGACTCCTTATTTATATACATATATATATATATATATATATATACCCTTGTCCTTAACTGTCCTTAAGGATCCTTTTAAAGTATTGATTTTCGTTGCAAACGCAGACCATCCACATTTTATTGTTATACCTACGTTTGAGCCAGAATTGCTTTGTTGCTTTGTATACAACATTTTTTTTGGAGGGGGGGGGGGGTTCTGGTGCTAAAATTATTAAGCCGCTTGATGAACTGAGTCTGGAGCAAGCTACATAAAATTTTTCGCATCCCCGAAACTCAAGCTGCGAAATAATGAGAAGGGAATGTGAGATAAGGAGAAGTCAATCGTCATCAGTGGACTATAAGAATGTTATCTTCCTGGTCGCGTTCTTTTAAGCATTTTAAAGTTTCGTTTACTATCTCATGCGTTACTTTTGAGATTTTGAGAATAAATGGGATTTTACTTTATTTATCAAGTTTGTTAGTTTTCCTAATACGCCTAATAATCTCCTAATACGCCAAACGATGAAACTAAAATGCGCATTTAGTTTCCCAAAGCTTTAAAGAGGTAACTAATTATTGTTAATTAAGGCTAAGGGTTCTAAATATTCTTAAGAAATTGAATATAGAAATTTAAAAATTTAAGCACTGAAAGCAAGACTTCAGACACATAAAATTTTCTCATGGGATCTTTATATCTATTCCCATGATTAGAAACCTTAAAAACAATTATTGTTTTGCTTAAGGTAAAAAAAAATGGAAAGAAAAATGGGGTCATTTAGATTCCAAATGATTTGAGAACTAATTCAATTTAAATTGGCTTGTCAAGAAAAATGCTAGAATGTCCCCTAACGTTTCATCACAAAGTACGTCTTTAATGGTAAAAACCACAGATGTTATTTCAAAAAGTATTTTCGTATGATCTTCAGCACGTCCTGAAGAGGAGAAAGTGAAAGAACAATTCACAATTTTTTGGAAATGGAAACTTTGTCGTATTCATTGTCCTGAATAATAAATGTAAAGGTGGCTCATAAAAAAGCATTAATTTAAAAATCACTAATAAATTTTTGCGAAGCCTCTCACTCAGTAAAAAAAATCCGAAGCATCGTTTCATTGTAAAAAGTTAACAGAAATGTTAAAAAAAAACAATATTTATACAATATCACTCTTGACAATATTCAAAATATAAACAATTCAGCAGCAATTAAAATACTGATTTGCTTGCCCAAAGGTATGTCGTTATCTGATTGCAAAATAATGAGAGCTTTGATTTTCACCAGAACAACTTAAATTGATTTTTTTAATTGTAATTTGTTTTTAAATGGTTCTTAATATTCTATAAGAGCTTTCTTTCAAAGTATTCAAATAATTCTAGTCACAAATGGTTAATTATAAGTCTTAAAAAAATGTATTATTTAATTCATTTTTCCAGGCCAAATTTGTTTGTATCATGAATATTACAAAGAAATATTTTGACAATTACCTTTATTTGTTGCAGACATTAGGAAAATAAGTTGCCTAGTCCAGCTATTACAGCATTACTGGATTATTGTAAAATATATTTAATTACAAAACTTTAACCATGCAGATAAATGCCAAAATATGTCAAAAATTGAAATATCGTTTGAAAATCCTTAATTACACAATTGTTTTTCTAAATACTGAAGAAACAAAATAATAACTCGGTATTACTTATCGCAATTAATATTTTAAAAGTACATTTTAGAATATTGAAATACATTGGAAATGCGCTGAAAGAAATTTTTTTCAAGAATTAAATCACTTGTATGTAATTTCGAAAAATAATTTCACATTACTAATGGGATTAAAAATTTTAAGAAACATATCAAAAAAATATATATAAAATTTTATAAAACTTTTTATATATATATATATATATATATATATATATATACTAGCGGACCCGACAGACGTTGTCCGAAAATTTCAAAATTTCTTGAATAAGTTATAACAATCTGGTGTTCGTTTTGATGAAAAATTGTATAAAAATGTTATTATAATACCTGACGTCATCAGGTGTATAGTTCCCACAATTAAACCTATCGATTGCTTGTGAGTATGCGTATACTATGAGCTAAGTTGAATAAAGAAACTTAAACTGAACTGAAACTAAAACTTTACTGTTTCTATTCTACTTTGTTGAATAGAAACTTAAACTTGTTTTAATTAAAGGGTAAAAAAAGATGAAATTCAATGTTTAGTTTTAAATGCATCAAACACTAAAAAAATAAAAATTGTTTAAAACATATCCTTTCAGGTATAAAAAAATCGATGAAATTTGCAATATCTTTATTTTGATATTTGATGTATATTTAAACTGTAAGCTATCGTTTGGGAAAAAAATTATTATGATATATTAACTCGTTTGCTTAATATCAGCATTTTTTTATTGTAATTAGGATGCCACGCCCACTTGTTTCCATTTGGACAGCTGCAGTAAAAACAGTTTCGTTTTCCTCCAAACACTGCTAGTGAGCATTATGCGTAATTCTGATTTTAAGCTGTTGATTTTGCTTTGGCAGATGTTAAAAACTTCTACCTTTTCTTTCTTTCTTTCTTTTTTTTTTTTTTTTTGGTATGTTCATTCATTCGTCATAAATTTCATATTCGAATGGCTCGTTTCAGTTCCTTTGAAATTAGATACAAAAACCGTTCTATTCAGGGTTAAAATTGAAAATTACTTTTAATTACCTTTTTTTTCTTTCTAAATTTTGTTTTAAACATTTTTTTTAATCAGTTTTCATTACCGAAAGCCTAAAGGACGTCCAAATAAAAGCAGAAAAAGTCTGAAAATGTTAAGATCTGATGGACTAAGAAATCCTTGGATTCATAACCAAGCAATTCTAATGACATTTTGGAAGCTTCTACCAACTGCAATAAACCTGAAATAGTGAATTCATCATCAAAAAATTGTATATAATAGTTACATTGTTTTGTGCAATCACTTTAGTATTCTTTTTTGAAGAATATTCTTTGTCATGAATGTCAGGAAAAATTTCTTCAAATCCTTCAAGCAAGGGTTTTTTTTTTTTTACATCAAAAATGTGTCTATTATGTGCTAAATAAGGTAAAGAATTTTGTTCTGTATTTACTGGTGAAAGGGAACTTACATAAAAAAAAAACACCTTTGAAGTGAACAACAAAGTTATAGAGGCCTTCTTGTCTCCACGAAGAAAATATATCAAAATTTGATTGCTGTTTTATTATAACTCAGAAAAAAAAGTACATTATATAAAATAAATTGTATCTTATAAGCATGTATCATATTTTCATCATATAAAAACAATGAATATGAAAAAAAATTCAAAAAAATAAGTACATGTCAAATTAGAAGAAAAACATGAGCTCATAATTTATGAAAAAGGTGAATTTTGATTTGCTTCAAATTTTTTATTATACTTGTTTATGGCTGCATATATAGTTTAAAAATGTTATATGAATATAAATTAATCTTTGTGGCTAATGAAATGCTATTAAGAAAGTCTAATTTTTATTTGAACTTTTTTTTTGGAGAAAAAAAGGAGTTGGTTTGGCTTCACCAATAATATTTCCTTTATATTCTTTGAGAACTCTTACAAAAATATTTTAAATT
The DNA here is from genome assembly GCA_026289955.1 of Argiope argentata. Lineage (NCBI taxonomy): Eukaryota > Metazoa > Arthropoda > Arachnida > Araneae > Araneidae > Argiope > Argiope argentata. The sequence continues at coordinate 1,220,712 of JAOUZG010021225.1, forward strand.
TATAGATGTATATATTTCATAAAATAAACAATTATTTTAATAAATATGAATATTTAACAAATTTAATTTATTTCAATTATATTTTTGGTCTGTAATTGTACATTTAAATGTATTGTTATGTTTTTAGCGTAGCGGGTTCGGATTGAATGGACTTTAGTTGAGGACAGCACAAACAAATTTATTTACAGCTATTTACAGTTATTTACAGGATAATTGATAAAGTAAAAATTCTAGATAAGTACAATTCAGCAGTCAACAGTCAATTACAGCGTAAATTCAAGTCTTACGCACGATAAAAACGGACTACAAAACAGCTATCGTATAGCACAGCAACAGCAAATCACAGCGAGCTCAATAACACAGCGTTAACAGCAAACGCAAACATAGCTCACAAATCCTTTAGTCCAGCGAGACGCTTTTTATTTCAGAGCAAACTCTCAACTAACTCGATCAAATCACTATAGCAACTAACTAACTCACGCCGGCTACTCGTCCTTATATAGGCGAGAAGCGCGTGCACCCGAGTCTCGTGAAAATTCTCAAAACATCGCGCACAATCTAGCGGCTACTAGATTATTCCTTTCGCCAAACCAATCAAGCTGGCGCGAGGCTCCTCGCCAAACGTGGCCAACCTTGGCGAGTTTTCGTGCCGCACGCCCGCTTGTAACAGTATTTTTAGCTTTTCCTCAAAATGAAATTTTGTGATGCTCTTCAAAATTTCAAATACTCTATGCATTCTACTTTTAGTTACAACTCTGAAACTTTTCTCTTATGCTTTATGAACATATAATAATATAATTTGCATTTATAGATGAATTATGTAACTTATATTTTTTTTATTGAAGACCTCAAGTAGTATTATTGCATTGATTTTTTTAAATTTTTTCAAAAAAAGTCAATAATATCAAGTTTTAAAGGGAAAATCACATTTTGAATAAATTCAAGTATGCAAAATATCATGAAAATTTCAAAACAATAAAATATTTGTGTCTATTAATTAAATTTATAAATTGACCATTGGGTCTGGATTTGAATGAATGCTCTGCGTGAATTAAACAATTTTGCTTTCATAAAGTTGATTTATAGAATTAATAATATAGATACTGTGAAATAGAAAACCTTATTTCGCATTTAATTTTTTTGAAAATATTTTTATTTATTTCATTTCAAAGAATCATGTGCTGAAAATTACATTTATCTGGATTTAATTTGCAGCAAAAATTTTAAAAGAATATAAACAGAATCTCGAAAGCATGTTAAGCCGAACATTGTTAGCATGGGAAGAAAAAAACTGAAGACTTATTCATTTGGTGATTACTTATGACTACAACTTAAAACAACTTTAAAAAAAAAGATGTACTTAAAGAAATATATAAAATAAATTATATCCTAGAAGCATGTATCATATTGTTATCATATAATAACAATGAATATGAAAAAAATTCAAAAAAATCAGTACATGTCAAATTAGAAGAAGAACATGAGCTCATAATTTATGAAACAGGAGAATTTTGATTTGCTTCAAATTTTTTATTATATTTGTTTATGGCTGCATATATAGTTTTAAAATGTTATATGAATATAAATTAATCTTTGTGGCTAATGAAATGCTATTAAGAAAGTCTAATTTTTATTTGAACATTTTTTTGATGAAAAAAAGGAGTTGGTTTGGTTTCACCAATAGTATTTCCTTTGTATTCTTTGAGAACTCTTGCAAAAATATTTTAAATGTATAGATGTATATATTTCATAAAATAAACAAATATTTTAATAAATATGAATAGTTAACAAATTTAATTTATTTCAATTATGTTTTTATCTGTAAATGTACATTTAAATGTATTTTTAGCTTTTCCTCAAAATGAAATTTTGTGATGCTCTTCAAAATTTCAAATACTCTATGCATTCTACTTTTAGTTACAAATCTGAAACTTTATGTATTTATATTTTTTTTATTGAAGACCGCTCCCCTCAAGGCTCAGCTCCCGTATACGGCCTCCGCCAAATTGGCGAGAAATTTGGCGATAAAGGAAAAATCACATTTTGAATAAATTCAATTATGCAAAATATGAAAATTTCAAAACAATATTTGTGTCTACTAATACAAAGATTTACAAATTGGTCGTTGGGTCCGGATTTCAATGAATACTCTGCATGAATTAAACAATTTTGCTTTCATGAAGTTGATTTATAAAATTAATAATATAGATACTGTGCTCATTTCGCGATGGGGGAAGGAAGTTATTTTGTCGGGAAAGTTAGTTTTTAATTAATAATTAAAATTCTACAATTTGTAATGGGCTGAATTGTGAATCTAAACCATTCTCGAATCCGCTTAGACACTAACAAAAAATTTTCATTAAAATCGGACCAGTCGTTTAGGAGGAGTTCAGTCACATACACACGCACAGAAGAATTTTATATATAAAGATATATATATACTAGCGGACCCGACAGACGTTGTCCGAAAATTTCAAACCTTCTTGAATGAGTTATAACAATCTGGTTCGTTTTGATGAAAAATTGTATGCAAATGTTATTACAATACCTGACGTCATCACGTGTACAGTTCCCACAATTAAATTTATCGATTGCTTGTGAGTATACGTATACTATGAGCTAAGTTCAATATAGATACTTAAACTGAACTGAAACTTAACTGTTTCTATTCAACTTTGTTGAATAGAAATTTAAACTTGTTTTAATTAAAGGGTAAAAAAAGATGAAATTCGATCTATTGTTATTAAAAGGTATATTTTTTTAAATCAATAAAAAATAAATTTATCGTAATGTCATTTCATACACGATATGTTTGGTTAATCCTTGTGGGGTATAAACAAACAAATTCAATGGGTTTCCAACCCTCGAACACACAACATTGCTAAATCTAAGCCATAAATTGTCATCGTTTGACCTAGTCATAACTAATCTAAGCCATAAATTGTCATCGTTTGACCTAGTGACTTATTAATAGTCATAGCTAATGCCAAGCGAATTGGAAATTGCAAACGTTTGAATGGGATAGGTGAGTCTGAAGGAATCATTGGGATCCGCAGTAAAAGTACAACTTCATCCTGAAATTTAGTAGCCTCAAGAATACTTCTCATGATTTTTATGACTAATCGCGTGACATTACATAATTTTGGTGCATTCAAATTTCGAAGCAAAATGATAGGTGAGTCAATCTTCAATCTCAAGTTATGTGGTAAAGTTTTACAAATTAACTCTGCATTCAAAAGGCATAAATTAAAACATGTTTGTTTTAAGGCTTATTAATTGAGTTAATAATGTATACATTATAAATGCATGTTATCACGAAATAGCAGGGTCGGAAGAAATCAATTTGAAGGCTTTGACAAAGATAATCCTAATACTCCTTTCTTATACTTTGATTGATGTCAAATGTTTGACAGTTAGAGAGAGTATGTTTTAAATTTTTTTATTACTTTATTAGTTTTATTTTAATTCAAAAGTACTTCAAAATGAATCCGAAAAAAATTGATTAATTAACAATGTTTAATTTTTAATGCATCAAACACTAAAAAAAAAAAGGAAAATTGTTTAAAACATATATTCTTTCAGGAATAAAATAAACACATTGAGGGCACATTGGATGATAAAAATGTAAAAAATCGATGACATTTGCGATATCTTTATTTTGATATTTGATGTATATTTAAGTTGTAAGCTATCGTTTGGAAAAAAATTATTTTGATATATTAATTCGTTTGCACAATATCAGCATTTATTTTATTTTTATTAGGATGCCACACCCACTTTCCATTTGGACAGCTGCAATAAAAACAGTTTCGTTTTCCTCCAAACACTGCTATTCGTAATTCTGATTTTAAGCTGTTGTTTTTGCTTTGGCAGATGTTAAAAACTTCTACCTTTTCTTTCTTTTGTTGTTTGTTTTGGTTTGTTCATTCATTCGTCATACATTTCATATTCGAATGGTTCGTTTCAGTTCCTTTGAAATTAGATACCAAAACCGCTCTATTCAGGGTTAAAATTGAAAATTACTTTTAATAACCTTTTTTTTTCTAAATTTTGTTTTTTAAAATTTTAATCAGTTTCCACTACCGAAAGCCTAAAGGACGTCCAAATAAAAGCAGACAAAGTCTGAAAATGTTAAGATGTGATGGACAAAGAAATATTTTGATTCATAACCAAGCAATTCTAATGACATTTTGGAAGCTTCTACCAACTAAAATAAACCTGAAATAATGAATTCATCATCTTAAAATTGTATATAATAGTTATATTTTACTGTGCAATCACTTTAGTATTCTTGTTTGAAGAATATTCTTTGTCATGAATGTCAGGAAAGATTTCTTCAAATCCTTCAAGCAAGTTTTTTGTTTTCATCAAAAATGTGTCTATTATGTGCTAAATATGGTAAAGAATTTCGTTCTGTATTTACTGGTGAAAGGGAACTTACATTAAAAAAACCTTTTAAGTGAACAACAAAGTTGTAGAGGCCTTCTTGTTTCCACAAAGAAAATATATCAAAATTTGATTGCTGCTTTATTATAACCCAGAAAAAAAGTTCATTATATAAAATAAATTGTATCTTATAAGCATATATCATATTGTTATCATATAATAACAATGAAATTCAAAAAAATCAGCAGATGTCAAATTAGAAGAAAAGCATGAGCTCATAATTTATGAAACAGGTGTATTTTGATTTGCTTCAAATTTTTTATTATATTTGTTTATGGCTGCAGATATAGTTTAAAAATGTTATATGAATATAAATTAATCTTTGTGGCTAATGAAATGAAATTAAGCAAGTCTAATTTTTATTTGAACTTTTTTTTGATGATGATGATGAAAAAAAGGAGTTGGTTTGGTTTCACCAATAGTATTTCCTTTATATTCTTTGAGAACTCTTACAAAAATATTTTAAATTTATAGATGTATATATTTCATAAAATAAACAATTCTTTTGATAAAAATGAATATTTAACAAATTTAAGTTATTTCAATTTTGTTTCTGCTCTGTAAATGTACATTTAAATGTATTTTTAGCTTTTTCTCAAAATGAAATTTTGTGATGCCCTTCAAAATTTCAAATACTCTATGCACATTCTATTTTTAGTTACAACTCTGAAACTTTTCTCTTATGCTTTATGAACATATAATAAAATAATTTGCATTTATAGATGAATTATCTATCTTATATTTTTTTTATTGAAGATCTCAAATAATATTATTACATTGATTTTTTAACATTTTTCCAAAACAGTCAATAATATCAAGTTTTAAAGGGAAAATCACATTTTGAATAAATTTAAGCATGCAAAATATCATGAAAATTTCAAAACAATACAATATTTGTGCCTATTAATGAAGATTTACAAACTGACCGTTGGGACGGGTTTGAATGAATACTCTGCGGGAATTAAACAATTTTGCTTTCATAAAGTTGATGTATAGAAGTAATAATATAGATACTGTGAAATAGAAAACTTTATTTTACATTTACTTTTTTAGAAAATGTATTTATTTATTTCATTTCAAAGAATCATGTGCTGAAAATTACATTTTTCAGGATTTAATTTGCAGCAAAAATTTTAAAAGAATATAAACAGAATCTTGAAAGCATGTTAAGTCGAACATTGTTAGAATAGGGGGAAAAAACTGAAGCCTTAATCATATGGCAATTACTTATGACTACAACTTAAAACAACTTTAAAAAAAGATGTACTTAAAAATATATAAAATGAATTGTATCTTATAAGCATGTATCATATTGGCATGATATAATAACAATGAAATGAAAAAAAAAATGCAAAAAATCAACACATGTCAAATTAGAAGAAAAACATGAGGATATAATTTATGCAGCAGGTGTATTTTGATTTGTCTTCAAATTTTTATTATATTTGTTTAAAGCTGCATATATAGTTTAAAAATGTTATATGAATATAAATTAATTTTTGTAGCTAATGAAATGTTATTAAGCAAGTCTAATTTTTATTTGAACTTTTTTTTGATGATGATGATGAAAAACAGGAGTTGGTTTGGTTTCACCAATAGTATTTCCTTTATATTTTTTGAGAACTCTTATAAAAATATTATAAATTTATAGATGTATATATTTCATAAAATAAACTATTCTTTTAATAAACATGAATATTTAATAAATTTAAATTATTTCAATTATGTTTCTTGTCTGTAAATATACATTTAAATGTATTTTTAGCTTTTTCTCAAAATGAAATTTTGTGATACTCTTCAAAATTTCAAATACTCCATGCAGATTCTATTTTTAGTTACAACTCTGAAACTTTTATCTTATGCTTTATGAACATATAATGATATAATTTGCATTTATAGATGAATTATGTATCATATTTTTTTTATTGAAGACCTCAAATAATATTATTGCATTGATTTTTTAACATTTTTCAAAAAAAGTCAATAATATCAAGTTTTAAAGGGAAAAGCACATTTTGAATTAATTCAAGCATGCAAAATATCATGAAAATTTCAAAACAATATTTGTACCTATTTAAAAATTGGCCGTTTTTCCGGATTTGAATGAATACTCTGCATGAATTAAACAACTTTGCTTTCATGAAGTTGATTTATAAAATTAATAATATGGATGCTGTGAAATAGAAAACTATACTTTGCATTTACTTTTTTAGAAAATATATTTATTTATTTCATTTCGAAGAATAGTGTGCTGAAAATGACATTTTTCTGGATTTCAAAGGCAGCAAAAATTTAAAAAATATATAAACAGAATCTTGAAAACATGTTAAGACGAACTGTTAGTATGGGAAAAAAAACTGAAGCCTTATTTATTTGGCAATTACTTATTACTACGACTTAAAATAACTTTAATAAAAAAGATGTACTTAAAAATATATAACAGAAATACTGTTTAATTACAAAAGCAACATAACTAACCTTTTAATAGCGATTATCCGAAGTAAAACAAAACAGCAAACCAATAGTTTAGTCTCCGTTTAAATTAAGCTCTCAACAAAATGCGCATGCGTTAAACTTCATCAACAGAGAAGGCATTTTTTTTCCCACATGAGTTGGGTAGGTTAGAAATTTTGAATTTCCTTTATTCTGTTTTATTTTAACTTAAAAGTACTTCAGAATGAACCTGAAAGGTCTATTAATTAACGATGCTTAATTTTAAATGCAATAAATGCAATGAAAATAAAAAAATCGTTTGAAATAATCGATCGGAAACATGTTAAGCCTAACCTCATCACTGTTAGAAAAAAAACCTAAAACCTTTCTCATTTCGCGATGGGGGAAGGAAGTTATTTTGGCGGGAAAGTTAGTTTTTAATTAATAATTAAAATTCTACATTTTGTAGTGGACTGAATTGTGAATCTAAACCATTCTCGAATCCACTTGAACACAAACAAAAAATTTCATCAAAATCGGACCAGTCGTTTAGGAGGAGTTCCGTCACATACACACGCAC